>JANVCC010000073.1:4524226-4708091 GCA_025345505.1 Todiramphus chloris collaris | reverse complement strand
TTATTGTACTATTTCTGCATTTATTGTACTATTTCTGCATTTATTGTACTATTTCTGCATTTATTGTGAGGGAGCAGCATTCAGAAACCATTGTGGGGGCCATGGCCCCATTTTGAAAATTAATTCTGAGGACTGCTGGTTTTAAAAGACAAATTAATCTTATTAACCTTCTTCCCTTGCTTGAACTCCTTTCCTTGTAATGACAGTGACTTGTCATATAGATCGAGACCAGCACTGAGTTTCCATGTGTCTGATTTCCAAGTTAGCCCTTACCAAGCATTATCACCCTGCACTTGCTCCGTGCTCTGACTCCAGGGATGGGGTTGCATGTGAGATGTCGGGACTTCCTGCCTGCACAGCAGGAAACACTGGTGATATCTCTGGTGCCAGTACACAGTAGCTGTTGAGAAATGGTGACTTTTCCAGTGGCCGCTGCTGTAACATCTCTAACTGCTATTCACCTCTTGCAGATCATCAGGTGCAACTTCAGCATCAGCTTACTTTGACGGGGCTCACGTTATCCACTTCCATCATCTCCCACCCTTGGTGCATTCCCCAAGCAGCTGTCTATGCTGCTTCACAGCATTCCCATCCAGAGCACCTCAGCTTCAGGAGATGCACTTTGGGGAACTATTAAAGCCCCCGTGCCTCTAATAGCTCCAGTAAAGAGCAGAAAGAGATATGTGGATGGGAGAGAGAAGTATTGAGGTGCACTGAGCATTCAGGCAGGCACAGAGCTTCCTGTGTAGAAACAGAGTGGCAAGGGAAGCTCAGCTTCTCATCACAGTGTCTCCCACCCAGCAAACATCCCAAGAGCAAGCACTCACCTTCCTCAGCCATGGCTGTGACTTGCCTTGATGCTGGTGAGCAACAGAAAAGAAGGGGGGGTGTAAGGGCGCTGCCTCCTGCAGAGCACAAGGCCTGGGGGACCCCAGCAGGAGCAAGTACTGCAGCACCACTGTACCGGGTGCTGTTTCACTCTGTAGGAATGGAGATAAGAGGAGAACTTTGCTCTTAGCACTGGGAGACAGTTCATCTTTGCAGGCACTGTTAAGCAGATCTGCCTTACAGGATGTGGCCTTTAACCAGCTCCCCACAGGGTAACAAGCCATTGGGAGATGTTTATCTGGCATTTACTGGAGGGAACACTGCTAGTGCCTGGAGTTCACCCCTCGCCTATACTCCCTTGTAAGGGCACAGTAAGGAGAACAGAGATAAAAATAAATAAAATAATCCAAATATTTTGAATCTCCGTATCATTGAAATGAATCCTGATTTGGGTTAACATTCAGAAAATGTTTCCGTTTCTCATGTAGGCTCATGCCAATTCACTTCAACAAAGTCCCAGCTGCTTTACACTGGGATTCATTCTCCATCACCAGTGGGATTGCTGCTCTCACACCTCCCCAGCCAGTCTCCCTCCTCCTGACCACTGGCCTGGGTGAACGCTGCAGGAAAAATTTCCTCACAGACATATCCCAATCCTTTTTTTTTAATCTTTTTCTCAAATACATTCTTGAAAACATGCCTACTAGAGATCTAACAAAAACACCTGATGGAAGACAGATCAACACTGCCGGTAACTTAGTGGGCTTTCAAACATGCCCCAAGCCGGCGAAACATAAGCATGTATTTAGAGAATGTTTAGCAGAAAGGTAATTGCAAACTTGCAGAAGCAGCCGGGGTTAAAACCATCCTCTGTCTCCAAAAGGCCTGCAAAATAGCTGCATCGGGACGGAGGTGCTATTATCATGCTTTTAAGCTTCTCTGATGCTTAAATGATGTGAATTACAAGCGTGCTGTGCTTCCTGGAAGATCTTGAAGGTTCGCCAGCTTCTTAGCTTTCCTTTCTAGTAACTGCAGTGGAAGCAAAGCAAGTTAAGGGTGCTGGAAAGCTCTGCTTGGTGGGAAGTGAGACACAGGCCGGGGCTGCTGGGCTGCCCTGTGGTGCAAGGACCCCCAGGCAGAGCCCTCCTTTCTCCAGCCCTCACCTGAGTCCCGCCAGGTACGTCCCTCGTCCTGACCTTGTCTTGCAAACTCCATCTCCCCCTGGGACCACCATGACAGGCTGCCGAAGGTGGCTGTGGGGCTCCTGGGGGCACTGGAGGGACAGGATGGTTTTGGATGCCGGAGAAGCCACGCAGCCTGAAGAGAGGTGCCAGGAACCCTCCCGAGCACGTCCTCCAGAAGTCAAAGGCTTTTGCCGAGATGAAGATACAGTGAATTATCCGGGGGGAATGCCGGGTGCCCGGTGCACGCAGGGGCTCCTCTGGGCAGAGGCTGCCCCGCTCCTGCCATGGCTGTTCTGGCCACCCCAGCGCCGGGCACGGCCGAGCCCCTCAGCGAAGCTGGCGGTGCCGTGGCTTTGAGGGAGAGGCAGACCCCAATAAATCTTGTCCTCTTTTTTCACTGACAATTTAAAGCTCTCGCACTCTTCCTGTTCTTACCCAAACAGAAACGGCGCTTAGTCCCAACAGGAGCTGCATGCGTTTACACCCGTAGCTTACACCCTTATGTGTTCTCAATGCCAAAAAGGCCCGTGGTTGGGTTTTTTTAATATCTTCAAGGGCTTTTCTTGTCATGTTATATTGTGGTGGATCTCACGCTGCCACGCCACTCACCTTAGGGAAGCAAAGGTAAGGCTGAGAGAGGCTGCGAGCCCTGGGGCTGTTGAGTCTGGAGAAGACGGTGAGGGGATCGTATTCATGTTTACAAATCTCTGCAGGGTGGGTGTCAAGCAGAAGGGGCCAGGCTCTTCTCAGTGGTGTTCTGTGGTAGGATGAGAGGTAATGCTCACAAACTGGAACACAGGAAGTTCCACCTCAACATGAGGAGAAGCTTCTTTAGTGCCAGAGCCTGGCCCAGGCTGCCCAGAGAGGCTGTGGAGTCTCCTGCTCTGGAGACTTCCAAAACCCCCCTGGCTCTGTTCCTGTGTGGGCTGCCCTGGGTGACCCTGCTCTGGCAGGGGGGTTGGACTCGATCATCTCCAGATGGGGCCCTTCCAACCCCTACCATTCTATGATTCTACCATAAAACAAATGCTGCTCCAAAAAAGGAATGAAATGTTTATAAACCAAAGTATTAGATCTACCCTGATTCAGCATTGCTAACACTGAGGTGCTGCTTGTGCTGGTCTGCAGGTTTGTCTCAGCCCCTCACTCCAATCACCTCCACAGAGTAACTTAAAAGTTCCAGGCAGATTTTTGAAGTTGAGCTTTTGAGACCTGCACTTCAAAGCCACAAGGGAAAATAAATTGTATTACATTATCAATACGTGAATCAGGCTGGAAATGCTTCTCCTTAGGGATCTGAAAGCCATTACAGTAAATTTGTGCTTCGTAATAAAAAAAATACATATTTCTAGAATAAATCTAAACCAGAAGCACTTTTCTCTTTAGTGCTGATGAGATGAGTGAGGGTTTCAGGTGGCCGAATCCAATGGCTTGAGAATTCAACAATAAATCACAGAGATAAGACAAAAAGCACCTTCCTGTCCTCCCATTCCTAATGTGCAATCAGCTGCTTGGGAAAGTTAAATGGCACCCTAAAAGACAAAAAATAAACCACCGCTTATCTTCTTAATCTTCAAGGTAATGCAAAGAGGCAGACACCCAATCTACCTGTTGCTTTCAAAGGAATATTTATCTTTTCTTGGGCAAATGTGAGCAGGCAGGAATTGACTGCAGGTCGTGTGTGGCACAGCTTGTACGCCTGGTTCTGCATTATTTCTGCCTCAAAATGCAAGCACAGAGCTAGCAAAGAAAAATGTAGTCTTTTTTCCCCCAAAGGAGACAAGACACCTGCCACTGTATAGGGCAAAGCTTCACCATCAACCTTGACACTTTGCATTAAATTAATGGATAAGGTGGTTGCTTTGCCATTATGTAGATGCTGAAACTCAATTTGGACATGCTGTTCTAGGCACAACTAAATAAAGTTGATTTCTGAACGTACCAACACTCTTAACAATTTTTAGAGGCTCTAAGCTCTTTGGAGCTGCTGCAGTATTGCCATCACTCTCTCCTCACAGTTCTGCTCTGGCTTTTCATCTCCCAACCCTTTTGATCCCGTCTCTTCTTCTGCCTTTATCTTTTCTCTTCAGACTCCTCCTCCTCTTTCCACACAATCTCACATTCTTTCTCCTGCTAGATCTTCTTTCTATTGTCAGGGGGTTTCTTTCTTTCTCCAGAATCGCTTGATTCCATTAGTGCTGACAGGGCTCCCTGTTGTCTCAGGACAAGAGGAGCTGAAAGATGGTATGTTAGATTGCAGAGAAAGGCTGCCAAGAGTGAAACTCCTCCAGAAGCAGCAGAGAAGACAACAAAAAGTCTGAGGAGGGGATGACACATAGACATACCATGTTGAGCACCTGTCTACTCCTGGGGCAGTTTAAAAGTGCTCTTGCTGTTAGCAGTGCTCAGCCTGGGGCTTGCTGCTATCACAGCTGCAGTAACCAGGAAAAAAAGCAGGCAGGCAACTTAGTGATGCTCACACCAAGAAATACAAAATACAAGTAAGAGGAAATAGGAGTGATAATACTGCTGGAGTTTCACAAGTAATTCTTTTCTGCAGACAAACAATACGGTCTATGAAGTGGCTGGGAGACAAGAGCAGGAAGGAATGACCCTCTCACAGGGGGGTTCTGGTGTCACTACTGTTCCTTTCCCTGTGAGCTAATGCAAAATGTCAACTTCCCCGTTTCCAACAAAAATGCCAATATTTCAATATTCCCTTCTTAGATTAGAAATAAACGCTGAAGCGATCAATGTTTCCTGCAGGGTTCCTGAACGATGTTCAGGTTGGAAATTCTGAAAGTGTTCACTTCCTTCCAAAGTACCATTCAGCCCCAGACACTCGGCAGTGCCAGAGGGGGACCTCCTGCCTCCACTCTGCTGCAGCCCCAGAGCACTCTGTGCACTTCAGAAGACAGCCTGTACCACTGCATGCAACTGGACATCGTTTTAAAAGTTAGTGTCAAGATTCTAGTCCGCTGAAGAAGAAAAAGGAATCAAATATTCCCTTCAATTTTAATTCCCATATTATATCCCCCCAGCATCTAGGTGGATGCAAATAAATGCGTAATCAAAATTATTTTGCTATAGGGAGCAGATGAAATAATAGAATCACAGAACTGCTTAGGTTGTAAAAGACCTTTAAGATCATTGAATTCATATTTTGATTCTAGTGAGATCTTCTCACTGGAAACAAAAACAAAAAACAAACAAACAAAAACCAAACCAAAAGAAACCAACAAAACCCAAACCAAAACAAAAACAGAACCAAACAAACAAACCAAAAACCATCTGGGAGGGTGTATTCCCCACTACATAATCATTGTGGAAGAAAATTCTTGACCACCTCTAATTCTGAATTATTTTTTATACTGAAATGCTACTGAGTCCGAAGCCCACAACCCTGAAATCAGTTCTTGCACATGGAAAGGCAAATCAAAACTCTTCTATTTTGCTCTGATTAAAATATACATTCTTTTAAGCCTGTTTTTTCCTAGAAGATAAGAAACAAGAACATTTAAAAAGCAAACAAAACATTTTACCCAGCAGCTGTGACCATAAGAAAAAGAAAATCACAAAATTTTGATATTAATGAACTACCGCAGGGTATTCAACAACTATCATGACAAATATGGTATAAAAACCATAGAGCAGGATGTAAAAAATTAACAGCACAGAAGTTTTACTCTTAGCCAAAAATTCCCATGAAAACATAATATCTCAGCACGACAGCACCTTCCCTCATCACTGCCATAAAGGGCTTGTCTGTCTCAAGAGCTTTACTCCAAGTTAATTCATGGCTAAATGACTCAAGCTATGTAACAGAGTTATGGAGAGCACTGGATAGATCCTCTGCTTTGGTCCACCTAACGTTTTGTGCAGGCTGTCTTAATTAGGATAAATTGAGAGGTTTCTGCAGCAGTGATCCTCACTTGAGTTATAACAACCTGTCAAGACAAGCAGAGATGAGGATTATCCCATTCGCCTCTGTTCAAAAGTAGGAGATGAACAGAGAATTGACCTCATCTGTATTTTCTAGAATTTTCTTTAAGCCTGCTATCCGCATCACCCTGCTCGACCTGGCCAACTTAAAGATTCTTTGCAGCGAGTACGGAGCAGTAGCATGTTGTTCTCAGTTAAACAACATACTAAATTTCCAGCTGCTTCAGAACCATGATACTTTACCTTAAGCTAATTAGCAAATTTATTGGGGGAGAGGAGGGTTATGACAAAGGCATCTTTCCTCCCATCAGAGATAAAAAAGCCAAAGACTCTTCCTCCTGGTTTTCTTACTGTCGCTTCCAGAAATGTCAGGTCCAGTGTCTGCAAAACTGAAAGATGTGCAGCAGATCGAGGCGGTGTCACATGATAACACTGCCACCAGTCCTCATGTAGACAAAAGTCCCTTTACGTTGACTTTAAAGATATATTTTCTGCACTGCACAAACACTTTAAAGTAACCTTTGTATGAATCAGTGTCAAGACTTTGGTGCTTAATTGATTAAGATGCTGGAGGGTCTGAAAAGAAAATGGTCGTGCTGTGAAAAGCACAGCTCCTTTGAGGTGTTAAAATCTAATGAGATTTTCCACTTGTTTGTGCCAAGCTGGCTCAGGGCATCTTTTGTAAAGTCCTCCTCAGCTGTGCTGGGGAGGTGGAGAAGAAAAACACTTAAAGGTGCTTAGTTCTTGTTCCTGGTGTTGAGTGACAAGCCAGCTGCTCGGTTTTTCTGAAGCTCTGCGTGACCACCAGATGTGACTTTTCCCATTTAAAGGTACCGAACCTGTCAGCAGGATTCTGACCATATTTACTGTAAACTGCTACACAACTGGTGGTGATTCCTTACTCAGCACCTGCCTCTGTCGTGTCTACCAGTCACAGCAGATTCCTGTGTTCTTCCAAGTTTGAGAGACAGCGTTGATCTTTTTGAAAGCAAAAATCCTCACAAACAATGCCTTGTTTACCAAGGAAAACACTAGCTTCATTCTTGTTTTTCCATGCCCCCGGTAAGAGGTGAAAAACATACAAATGAGAAAGGAAATGGACTTAAAATGGGGATAAAATAAGTAGGGGAAATCAGAAACCAGAACCAGCAGACTGCAGAAGAATAAATAGTGACAATAATGACCAGGAGGTAAAAATCTGTTCCCTCCAGTATTCTTCGTTTAGAATTTCACTCTCCCGCTTAAAACTTTGTAAATAGCAATTATTATCACAAAGATATTCATAAACGGATGTTTTAAAAATGCAAATTAGTTCACAATTCAGAAAATAGGCAGTTTGTGTGCCATGGGGAATTTAATCTTTGAAAGCAGAAAAATGCATCAGAATCCACTTCCAACACAACACAGTAAGGCAGTACCTGAAGCAGTGCTTTTCTTTTGGTTTTTTCCTTCCTCTAATTGTTAAATATGGTAATGGAGAGAAAAAAACCTACTATTTACCTAAGACTATTGCTTTTGTATTGCATTTGTATTCATAAAAAAACCCCTATGGAGTATATCTACTTTATTAGTTACTTTATTAGTTTAGCACAAAACTGAAGCATGTTTATATGAACAAAAGCAAAAATAGTTTCTCTTAATAAATATTAAATACCTACAAATAACTCATAAGGTACATGTTATTTTGCCCCCTTCCTCCCCATTTATACTTGGAGAAATACAACATGAAGTATTGTTTCTGTGAGGGTAATTAGGTGTGGAGTCTCTTCTATTTTGTATCATGAGATACTACTAGAAATTATTAAATACTGTAGATTCTAAAATGACTATGGTCACTTCATTTTAAAGCAAAGCAATTACTGTTCTATTACCAGGTATTCTGAATCAATATCTTGTCTTGCAACTTGCACTCATATCCAGAATAAATCTATAATATTATAAGCAGTCAGAGGTACATAGCAACAGAGCATGACAGATATTCAACAGGAGTCATTACATATAGTTTGCATAGGTTATAGACTCAGAACAGCCAGCAGTGAAAATAAAGGTTTCTTCTTGGTCTTCCAGACATCTCAAAATACCAGACTTGCCCAAGGATATATAGAATTGATGTTGATTCTGGAAACAATACGTTATAATTCTTACTTTATTTTTAACAGCTAGAGTTAAGTCCTCTCTGAGAGCAAAGGAACTAATACAGAGCAAAGAGTGCATTGGATTGGACCCAAGAGACACACAGACACTTTTATATAAATGGTAAAATTTTATTGGTAATGGTTAGCGTCATGGCTGACTTTCTTACTGGTTATTATGGTCCTGACTTTTCTCAATCTCTTTATTCTCTGTAATGCTTTGACTAAACACCATATAGATCTCATTTCTTGCTGACTGGGAAAAAAACATAAAATCTCGCTCTCAAAAGGAAATGTAACAGAATTGTAGTGTTTAAGTAATAAGTAAAACATTTGACACAAAAACTTAGTAAGTGAAAAAAGTGACTACTGCTACAAGTATTAAAAAAACAGAAGAGCAGATTAGAGCACTACTTTTTTTCCCTAGCTGAAGAAATTTTAATGCTATACTTGTTCTTTTAATTGGTGCTTTATGCATTAGCATTTATAAAGTTCAAACATCTGAATTTTTAAAAATGCTTTATATTAATAAATGATTACACAACTCAAGGCCCCAAATGATAATAATTACTAAATTAAACCTCCTCAGGTCCTCTGAACAGCAGGTAAATGCCATCTCCTTCACGGGTGCTGCAGCCGTGCTTACCAGGAGGTGTAGGGGTGCTTTGCCCTGATCCCAGCCCATGAGTAGCACATCAAGGGGTGTCTTAGTGTCTTACTGCTTGTGCTAATCCCTAGCCAACGTGCTTGTGTAACAGCCCCCAGGAAACAGGCTCCTCTACACCGCTACAGCCTGTGCAGCAGCCAGCCCGGTAACAAGCTGCACCTCTCCCAGTGCTCTACAGGTTTGTCCTCTCTGTTATTTTAAGTTCTATTCAATTATTAATGCAGCATAGACATACTGGACTAGGGGCAGAGTGCTGGAGTTCTGATCAGACAGCACAGTGCTCCGCGTCTCAGTTTACACTGGAGTTTCCACCCAGTCTGTCACAACACCGAGGATTAAACGTGATCTTGAATTTGTGACAGCTGGAGATGCTGAGAGTAGTCTCAGCGCGCACAGGACCAACTCACCTTGCCAAGGCACAAAATCATAGCATCTAAGATGAATTAGTTAATACTAGAGTGAACTGGACCCGAATTTCATTCCCCCACTCCTCCTGGAAGTAGGCAGTGAGTCCCAGCAAGGCAGAACTCTGCGTCTTAGAAGGAAAAATATCCCAGCCTAGTTTTACTGGGGAAAGTCTGCCCTGTGCACATTCAGAGCAACACCTGCTGAGGAAGCATGTCCAATTCCTGCTTATTTTCTTACTGACACAGCCAAGACTGCAGAAACAGGGAGCTGTGAGTTTTATTTATTCCTGCAGAACAACCTTTCCTATTCTGGTCAGTAATGTCTATGTAAGCACACAGAAAACAAAAAAGAAAATGTATGTATCACCAACCTGAGCTGACCTACATCTACAAGGTCTGTGCTGATATTTCCACACCTCTATGCAGAGCCTGCCTCTGTAGTAACTCAAGTAAAAGAGAGAGCTCTTGGCTGGAGGGCTTGTGTTGATGCACCCAAAAGAGAAGGGCAGTAGGTTGAAGAGGAGAGAAGCTTCCTAAGTCTGTGTATGACTTTATAATACAAATATAAATATATGCATATATATGATATGTGTGTGTAACAACCCAGTAGGCAGGCATAGGGGGGGGCTCAGTTTGCCACTGTCCTATTTGGACACTTATGAAAATTCTGGTAAGTATTGCTTGGTTCAGGTGTTTGCTCCTCATCTCCATGTCTAATTGAGCAGAGGCAAAGATGAAGACAAATGGCCAGATGGCCAAAATGCAGGAAGTTCTGCAGGGAATGAGGAGTTCATGACAACAAATTAAAACAAAAAATATAAAAAATTAAACATTGACATCCTTCTGTGCTGGAACTGCAATCTACCATTAAAGCTATGTAAATAATGCTGGCACACTGAAAGATGGCATGGCTTAGAAACAAAGTGAACTGGTCTGTCACAGTTGAGATATGAGCTGATTAGGAGCACTTTGCAATCCAGAAATGGTCATTATCAGGGTTGCAGTGGAGGAAAAACAGATGGGGCAAAGTTCCTCATGCTTGTCAAAGAGAGGAATTATCTCATCAGGTACCAGTTTGAATGATGCCAATCTAAAAGTGTTAAAAGTACCTCTCTATATTGAAAGGTATTAAAGGCAATTGTTTGAGATAAATGTTCTTTCTTCTTTCCATCACTGCCTCAATCCATGCTGTGACTTGGCCTCAGCCTACCTCCACAATTTCCCTTCAGCTGGAGGAAGATCTCCACTCACTTTGAGGACCTTATTTATCCAGAAAGCAAAGCACAATCTGTATTTATTACCAATCACCTTAACAGTAGTCACACATATGATCAAACCCAGAGCCCAAGTGCTCCTCTAGCATCTCTCTCCACCCCTCACCAGGATTCACCTTCCCCCCAGGCTGTTTTGATCTCTCCTCAGACAACCCACTTCTGCATGTATGTCACGTGTGGAAAGTGTTTGCCTCCAGCGGGGGGAAAGCTGAATTTCCTTCTTGAAACCATGCTCCTGGAAACAGGGAACAGCTTTTTCCACATTCAGTTGGGTACGTCTGTACCCATTGCATTCAACGCTCATGGCCATGTGTTATTTACCAATGCTATGTAAACCCACATAACTATTACCTATGAAATTAAAGAGGACAAGGACACAGCTTATGGTGATACCTCCCACATTCAGCTCTTTAAAAAGAAACTTCTCATACTGTACGTTAGTTTATTCCTGAAGTTTATCACTGCAACTGTTGGAAGGGTGACTTCCCGAACACTATTTCAACAGCAGCGTTCTAGTCAGTGTCTCCAAACAGTATTATACTGTGTACCCAAGCTGTCAGTAAGGACTAAGTCTGTCAGCATTTTAAACATGTGACATTGTGCTTCGGTCCATCTCTCCTTACAGAATACCTGATCAAGGAGAGTAAAGCAATTCCTTCTCATCTGAATTCTAAGAGGACACAGGAAAACTGTGGGCTACTAAGAAAAAACAGACATCTTCACAGTGGTAGCCTCCTGTTGATGCAGTCACAGCTTAACTCACTCTTGGATATAGTAGGAAGCAAAAAAATTGAGTGAAAAACTGCATTTCCAGGAGGATTCAAATGCTAGCACATGAATATTAGCAGCGCCTGTGTCCACAGGGATTTTATAGAGTGGTTTTGAAACAGTCTGTGCATCAGTAAATACCACATTTTTCAATGAGCACAGGAAGTCTGCAAAGCTTTTTGTGCAAAAAGCAAGGTTAAAACTCATTAGAGCTCACATCAGGCATTTGATGGGCTTTACAAGCTGCCTTACTGTCTTAGAGTGAAAAAAACCCGGTAGAAATTGGTTTATATTTTTAAATGTCCTGGATTCTCCTTCTAGCTAGGAAGTAAAATTGCCCCATGCCAGACATATATTCCCCTGATAATTCCTCTCCTATTGTTTTGAAATTATGAGTTTTGACAAGGGTTATAAAGATTGCCATTAAACTCTGCTCTTGAGAGCTGCAGAGGAGTGCAGGGAAGAAGGTAAAAATAGTGAGGGTCTGGGCCTTATTTGCCTCCACGCTGGAGGGCAGGAGGAGGAATAATGGTGACAGGAATATTCATGTCCTCTCTCTCTGAAGGTCAGGTTTCACACTCTGTGTAGACCTGCGCTGTAACTGGCCCTGGGAGCAAGGCTCGCGAGGAAGATCTCTGTTCATGGCTTTCTTTGGCAGCCAGAAGAAATAAGGGGCTGCCCTGGACAATATTTACTTTGAATGGAGAAGGGGAAGGAATTTTCCCCACTGCAGTTCTCCCCCCCACTGCTGAAGAGAGACCAGACTTACTAGTGTTCAAAGAATAAGTATATTCCCAGAATTTCTGCAAGAAGAAGGTTGCTAGAGGGAAAAATTCACCTGTAACAAGTTAAAGTGTTTGTTGATAGGTGGTGACATAGTGGATTATTTTTTTTTTAATAGTTATTTTAAAAATAAAACAGGAGAATAAATAAAAGTAGATAATAAAAAGTAAACATCAAGCTTCAGTTTATGAATACTGAACTAATTTAGTGTAAAAACTCCCCTTTAAAATACTAAAAAATTCAAGTACAATGCATTTTTAAGGTCTTGGATTACTCTTTCTTATTAAGTTGGATTTGCCACTAAATTTGTGAAGTGCATCACGGAGGAGTAAAGCAGCACGCTGGCTGCTCATGCAGAGAGATGGTGCAGAAGGCACCCCTGAAACCATCCAACACCGAGAGCGCTTTGGAGATCAAAGGAGCTGAACGGGGACAGTTTGGACTTCTGCCGTATCTCAAAAGAAAAATCACACTGGAGGGAATTCTGCTTTTTGCAGGTATATCAGCCTGACTGGTATTCAAAATAAAGCAGAATGTCTGGGGTTATAAGAAAAGAGAATCCAACCAAAAATAAGAGAAGTTCAGATAGGATTTTGTTGCTTGCCGTTTTAAAATCCGACTCGGCACTCTTGTGATCTCTTTTGGTGAGGAGAGCTTTCTGTGCTGTTACTCCAGGCAAAGTTACAACTGAAAATTCTAAATAAACAGGATACAAACTGAGCTCCCCAATGTTCCTCCTGTGTTGAAAAACAGGAATATGAACATGCATATATATGAAGTATGCTAGTACTGTAAATGAGTATACTATAACTTGGGGAGAAAGACCCCAAAATCAAAGCCAGGATCCTTCTGTTGCAGCAAAACCCCAAAGTAGGGAACACAGGGAGGGGTTTCTGGATATTTTTACCCTGGAAATTAAGGAACTTTTATGATGAATCATATAACACTACAGGGTCTCATTACCAGACGATAACCCTACCCTTCGTTGCTTTTTATCAAATAAATAAGGGCACAATCAACTCAGTGTTTATTTATGTAATTAATGCAAAAAACTCACAGGATTAGTAACCGATTTTGTTAGATTTTATTACCTTGGGGAAGGACACAAGTAACAACATCTGAACTGTCAGTGATTAGAGTAGACTTGGGAGAAAACTGAGGCTTACAGAATTCTTTTGGTATCCCCACCTGCTGGGTTTTTAATGCACCGAGTAAAAAAGTCAAAAAGTGAGCAAGGACCCACATTCATCACCCAGATGGTCCTAGAGAGAGCCCTCTTCCACGGGAGCTGCAGAGCAGGGAAGCAGCACTGAGGTAGCCAAACATGAGCGCAGTGCCTGAGAAAGGCTCACTGCTGGGGGAAATAGCAGATTTCAGGGTGCTCGGGGCCAGCACGCAACAGGCACACGGAGGCAGGAAGCAATGCCAGTGCTTCTACAGACACCTTGGAGGTCAGCAGGAGAAAAAGCTGCATTTTTCATACCCCTCATGCTATCTAAACTCTTCTTTCCTGCCTGAGAAGACCTAAACATCTGCCTCCTTTCTCCTTCCCGTCTTTTTTTTTACTGCTCCTTCTGTTACAGAAAAGTCATAGGTTTACTCCCACATAAAGAAATTATTTGCAAAGGGTAAAATATTCCGAGTTTCAAAGTCTGTGACCTAAAATTCCCAGTATACACAGCCCCAGATTAAATTTTCCTTTTTAATTTTGAGAGCTGTCAACGAAACTACAAAAGGAAAAGAATATATACAGAATAATGCTTGATAGAAGAAAAAAGAAAACAAGTAGAACATTATTGGTAAAGAAAAGCCAAAACATTAATAAAACATTTCCAGTTCCTCTTTGTAATTTCTAGCACTTTTATGTGATTTAGCACATGAAAAATCCCTTGAATTCTAATTTGGAAGTTTGACTGAAATTTTTTCCACTATTCAGCAGCGTCAGTACACAAAGATGTTTGTACAGTTTGCTTTACAGTGTACTTTGTTTAAATCCATGTAAAACTTTACATTTGTTTCAAGGCAACACTGGATGTGATCTAAATAATTGAGGAAGAGAATCTTGTTAAATGTTTAGAAAATAAACACTGGCATTTTGATATTTTACAGTACCACCCTATGAAATTTCATGATAAGGAGGATTCTATTAAGCTTCTGAGACATTTAGCACTAAATCCCAGGGAAGAAGAGGGGAGGGAACTTAAAGATCTCCTTGTAGCTAGGCTGTTTCCAGAGTTTTCAAGCAAATAATACTATGATCCAATACACATTACAAATACTTGACACTGTGGTTGAATGTAATGAAAATCATTTTATCTAAACACTCACCCATCAACTCAGATTTGTTGGGTCTGCACATACAGAAATATTCTACATATATACAGAGGTAACTTATTCCAGCTAAATGTTTCCATCTCTTTTACCTTCTAGACTTGGGTGGAAATGAAGAGCTGCAAGACTTGGATTCACCCTGCACAACCTCAGGCATTGCTTCACGTGAAGTACGTCCTGTACTGCATGGGTAAGGGAAGGCAAGGAATAAAATAGAATAGGTAGGATAGCTGAAAAACAACAGACCAATTCCTGAACGAGAAGGCTTAGTCCCATGTCAGGGGAGTAGTGGTAAAGAAAGAGGAAATCTCTTAGGACAGCCACGGTGAGGAACAGATCTGCTCAACAGAGAGCAGCCACTGGTGCTTTAAATGGCTTTTCCATCACATTATTAATATTTTGAGAGTCAGAATGGAGAAGCCAAATGCAACTTTTTCAGCAAATCAACCTGACCTCTTCTGAATTTGGTTCAAAAAACATCAGCAAGATCTTTAATTCAGAATGATTTGCACCAAGGAATCTCTCACAGTAACACCACAAAACACTGCACAGCTACTGGTGCATGCAAACATTACACACACACACACATATATATATGTATATATATGTGTGTGTGTATATGCGTACACACGCTGAGCAGAGTCATGTATTCTGCCACAGGCACTCGAAGTCCTTTTAAAGGCTTGAAAACTATGCAACTGAGAATAGAATTTTTTACCAATTATTCATAATAAAATAACATGAGCTTAGGAAAAGTGCAGCATATTGTACCACGTTCCAGGAAAGTAACTGCTGCATGAACCATGATTACTGTTGCTGGTCAGAAGATAATGAAAAAAAATATAAAATGGGCACTTCTGGCCTCTGCAGATTAACTGTGCAAGAACAGGAGACACTTGTCCCAAGTATTGATTTTCCACACACAGAATCTGACAGGCATCTAGTACAAGGCTACCCAACGTGGGAGCAAGGTGAATGATCGCTACCAGTAAAACCCTACCATCAAAAGCAGTCAAGTGGATGAGAGTCCTAATACAGACCTGGAATCCTGAAGTTATTTTTTTATAAGTTTACATTCATGTGGTTTCCTTGACAATTTTCTGTTACATATAGCACCGACTCCTTTTCTTAACGACTTCAGTGATTCATTTGCCAAAAAAAAGTTGCAGCAGAGATGCTGCTTCAAGATGACAAGAATCTCAAGACGACTGAAAATATGTTTTGCAACTCTGACAAGTGAGATCAAACAACAGGTTGTGTCAAACAGTATTAGACAGGTTTGGGAGGGTCACTCCTTGACTTCCAGTTCCTGACATATTGTCTCAAAGTGCTCAGTTTTTCCCTTGTTTGCAACTCTGCTGTCATTAGAATGCTCTGACGAGTGCCTGTCTTTGTGACTACAGCTCTTTTATTTCGCTACTTCCCATTCTGCAGCTATTCCAGGCAAGCTGCTGGGATGGCAATTCCTATATAGCATCCAGCTAAATTCCAGATGTCTTGGGGTTATTTATAATTTTATATAATGGGGTCAATTCAATGACAGAGTGAGAAGGGATGATTCAGATTCACTGACTTTTACCAACCAGGATGTACATTCCTATCTGTAGTTGCTGAATGTTGACTTCTAGTTCACCCTTGAACTTGCCTGAATTATGCTGCTGTAAATTAACTACAAAATAGTAAGCAAAATCTGGTAACCATTTTTAAGAATGTAAAACACATTAACTGTCATTATCCATATATCACACAACAGTCTTTCTGTTCCCAAATTCCTGACTGTGCAAGCATGTGCAACACAGTAGTGATACTCATTTCACAGCGAGACATCTGTGCCCCTAGAAGCAGAGGTCTGTGCCTTTAGGAGCTACAAAAATCAGGGGAGATGACACTTTCTTTCATCAAAAGTGTGAAACTAAATTTAAGATAAGACTCAAATAGTGTGTGCCATGAATGTTGCTTGGATAGTTTTGTTTAAATATACAAGGATGTAAAGTTGCTCAAATATACTCATATAGACACTTCACCAGGAAAAATAACGCTTTTGCAGATGTCACAGGAATGTTGTTCAGTCACATAACCTTGAAATTAATTTTCAGAAAAACATTAATCTGTTAAAACCCAATCCCAAAAGTGTTGCAGGGATATAGAAACAGAAATGCTGGAAGCTTAGTGACTATTTTTTTAACTTCTAGCACATATTATTAAACTTTTTTTTTTTTTCCTGTATTTTCTCACCTGTAAAAAAGAACAGATATCTAAAAAAACCTGGGGATCTGTTTGGTTGCACAGAGATGACCCAGAATCCCTCCCAGTAATTTGTGAGTAAATTGGCAGGAGCCACCATTAAGCAAAGAGCAGAGCAGGGTTTATTTACCCTGAGCATTCATTTCTAGCTCTGAATCCAGCAGGTCAGCCTACTCCCTTCACATGCTGTTGTTACACATCTAAGTGTGTATATATACACACAGAAAAAACAAAACCAAACAAAAAACCAAACCACTTTTACATTTACTCCAGTATCCATACCTTCTTTATTCCTATATCCTCAGTAAAATGCTACACGTGAAATCCTGTAGGATATTTAACGCATTTTGTTGAATGCATAAAAACCCCTGTTACTCTTCTGATAGTATTTTTTTGCTCATTTTTTTCAATTAGACACGAAAAATGGAAAAAACCCCAAAACTTCTGTAGAACTTTTCAGTTATCATGAAGTTTGGCTAGATTTAAATATAATACTCAGTATTCCCTCTGCTTTTGAACTGCTATGTTCCTTATGAAAAAGCCATAACATTTTTGAGGGAAATATGGGCTTTAGAATATTTAATTTTTCTTTTCACTCAAAATACAAAAGTAGATTACAGCTGCTTGTTAGGAAGCAATCATAATTTCCCCCAAAATTACCTTTTTATTGAATTTTGTTCTTGCTGTTTTCCTTGAGAGCCTTTTATGTTAAGATTTTACCAGCTGAAAATACACATTGTGATCAAATTTGCAGCTGGTCATCACTTCAGCTCAGAACCTGGCTGAGCTGAATTCAAACATTAGCAACGAGCCACTTTAATGTAATTTTGGCACCCCTAACTTAATATTGCCCATAAAGTATTATAATTCTCCACAAGTGCCTAGTGGGTGGCAGGAAATTTATTTTCCTTAATGTTCTGTCTGATGTACTCATAATGGTCTTCTCAGAAACACGAGAGATGGAAATAGCTAAATATCAAGTATAATACGACATGTGCAGAACAGGGGGAAAGGAGTCATACTACCTGTCCAGAACAACTTAGATATTTTGATATCAATTCTCTGAAAAGTTAGGGACTACAGTAATTCTTCCACTAATATAATCATTAGATGTCTAACACATTTTAGACTTCCACCAGAATGTTCTGGTTTGGGTTTTTTTTATAAAGCTTTGAAAAACAATCAATCAATAAACCAAATAATAAATAAATCAATCAATCCAGTTGCATCCTGTTTTTGCTACAGAGCAAGGGAAAAAAAAAACCCTATCTAGTCACATTTTTATTTAAATGTCTCGTGCCTGCAGCCCATCCCTAAGAAGGTTGTGCTTGTTCTTAAACCTGGTATTTCCCCGAGAGCAAGCTGTGCCACCCAGCCGGGCTGTCAAAACCACCCTAACATCTTCATTTTAGACTGCTTTCAAGCCCATATAGATGTGAGGTCTAGGAGCTAGCCCAGTTTCAACACCCACACAAGCATCTCAGAGATACCGGAGGGGAAAACCTGAGCAGACTGTCACAGACACACAAGCATCTCAGAGATACTGGAGGGGAAAACCTGAGCAGACTGTCACAGACACAGCCAGAGGCCTTTCAGAAATGGGTTTTGTTAGCAATGAGCCTTCACCTCCATCCACAGCTCTCAGTTTTGTCTCCATAGAATCGTTTAGGTTGGAAAAAGACCTTCGAGATCATCAAGGGCAACCATTAACCCAGCACTGCCGAATCCACCAGTAAACCACATCACAAAGTGCCACATCTACATGTCTTTTAAATCTCCCCAGAGACAGAGAGTCCACCACTGCCCCGGGCAGCCTTGACAACCCTTTCAGAGAGAGAATTTTTCCTCATGTCTAAACTCAGCCTCCTCTGGTGCAACTGGAGGCTATTTCCTCTTGTCCTGCTACTTGTTCCTTGGGAGAAGAGACCGACCCCACCTGGCTCCAACCTCCTGTCAGGGAGTTATCAAGAGAGGTAAGGTCTCCCCTGAGCCTCCTCTTCTCCAGACTCAACAACCCCAGGTCCCCCAGCCACTCCTCACAGGACTTGTGCTCCAGACCCTTCTCCAGCTTTGCTATCCTTCTCTGGACATGCTCCAGCACCTCAACGTCCTTCTAGTAGTGTGGGGCCCAAAACTGAACCCAGTATTCGAGGTGTAGCCTCACCAGTGCTGACTATAGGGAGACACGAAGCTCTCTACACCCCTCACAATGAGATTTTAGCTTCAACTGCCAGTATGGCAACTCTTCCTTCAGCTTCTATAACAAAATCTGTTTCCCCTCTGCAGGTCCTGGAGAGTCCTGTTGCAGAGCCACCTCACACTGCTACAGAACACACATGAGGTCAAGAAAACACAGGGTTTTTTTTTTTTTCCTCAGCACAACCTGATAGACCAAAAGGTCAGATATTTTGAGCCATAATCTCACCCAATTCCTTAGTTATATTGATTTTATAGGTGAAGTAAATGTCTGCATACTCATTGCACAGAGAAAGAAACTTCCAGAAGTTGTGCCAAAGGTAGTAGCTCTGGGCACGTATCGCTAAACACACATTAAAACATGCTTCTAGGTATACTGGCACTTCTCTAAAAGCACAATTCACATCGAGTGAAAAAATACCTCTAAACCCCCTTGTATTTGGGCAAGCAGCCTTGGCTGGCCCATCACCCCTCTGCACACCAGCTCCCCTTCCCTACTCGTTCCCACGCAGCTACAGCATCACATGTCAAACTTTGATAGCCCAAATATCAAGATGGGCAACAGCTGGGGGAAGGAGAAACCCCCAAACATTTTAAGAAACTGGAAAAAAGTCTAAGATGCTGCATCATCTTCAATCATAACCAAGTCCTTGGGCGATATTCCCAAACTATCGCTCCGTTATTTTATGCCATCATACCTACCCAATTTACTGCTAAATATCACAGTGCATGGAGTTTGACTACATCATCTCACTAAGAAACACGGGCTTCTCTTACATTCATGATGATTCCTGTGATAACTGAAGAGTAGTTGAGTGTGTGGCTGTTTGAAGTGTGATGTCTGGGGATATTGGCACTATTAATGAAACTGGGATCCTACCTCAGCCTTGTCTCCGATAAAAGTTTGAAAAAGCAATTCATTCTTGCAAGTTTATTCAATGCGTGCCAATTAACTAACCCTGTGCAATTAATCTTAGAATTAGAAACTAGTTGAGTGTTCATTTCTGTTTAAACAGATTATTAATAATACAAGCAGTCTTTTAATTATTCTTTCAGTGTACTCCTCCCTCCATACAAACATGTTTTGACTTTCAGAACACACTAATTAGGACCAAGATATTTCCCCAAAAAAATAAGTTTAAGAAGCGCTGTAAATCACCTGCTCTGGCTAGGAAAGTTTCTCAAATTTCAAGCAGGCTAAGATGCTTTTAAAATATTCTAGATCTCCTGAAGACTCCTCCAGATCCTCAGCAAATTTCCCTGGCAAAATTAAGTTCTAGTGTGCAATGCAGGTACTTAACTATGTTTGAAAACACTCAGGCTTTCCATCCCAATTCAAATGCCTTGATGCTCTCAGGGAGAGCAGAGAACATGGCAAATGTGTCCATCAGCTGAACAAACTGCACTGAATTCAGAACAAAACACAACTAGAATAATCACATGCCCTTCTGCGGAAGTGATCCACTGCAAAAATGCACAGCAATGGAAGCAGTCTTTGGCCTGAATCCAGTCTGTGTTATGCCTCCTTCACTTTTTCTAGAGACCAAGGGAGGACTGTGGATGCGGGACAACCTCATGGTGACACCAAGTTTGGGCAGAACCTTGTCGGAGCCAAACCCACACTCTTGCCTACGTTACAGCACTGACACAACAGTGTCCTGCCCCCCATCGTAAGCTGTGGAGTATTGCCATCACTTCTGCTCACAACTGACAAATATTCCTAAGAAAGGGAACAGAAACCTGAATGCAACTGAACTAATTACTTCTGCTTAAACCGTGCAGACGATATCCACCCTGTTGCTTCATCAGCCAAATGCAGCAAGTTTTTAACGGCTGTAAGGAACAGGATTTATTGTAGGCAACTTCCCTCCAAACCTCTCAGCACAAAGAATTTTCTCCTCTGTTCTGTTTAAATATAGATGAGTGGTTTTTCAAAAATGGTAGAATTCTTCAGGTCTTTGTTATTGATAAAATACTCACAAAGGTCGCAGATACAGCACTTTATAGATGATAAATATTCCCAACAGGAAAATCTACTGAGAAAAAGCTGCTCTGACCTTTTATCCATCGCAAAATGACTTCCCAGGTAGCAACAACCCCATTTGGTTTGGTTGGCTTTTCGTTTGTTCTCCCACGAACTTCAAGGATGTCTTTTATTAGTCATTCCAGGAAAAAACAAAACCCTCAGCCACATTGTAAAGTTCAGCAAGAGATTGCAGACAACTCTTGTAGCAGCAAAGAAAGAAAAGCCCTATTCATGGAGAGAATCAGTGTAATCAGGATGTCCTTCACAAGATTATTGCTTTGTTAATTGTACCACTGATGTTCTTATATTTTTAGCTGTGTACTTGATGTTTGTACCAACTAAGACTATTTCTCTGTAGTCATGCTCATACATTTAAACACTCATGTGCATGCACCCCAACAATCCATACGTACACAGCTATGTATTATTTGCACAGAAAGGGAAGAATGTAATATTAAAAAAACCAAAACCAACTAAAGAAATCTTATTTTCAAGCCAAACTCATAACTTTTAAGGCTCAGAGCAAATTTTCAATGGTTTGAATTTGGCAGTGGGTGAAGGCATTGCAGAGGAGTGCTGGCAGCACCGGTTCGTTATACTGGACAGTCAGGTGAGCTGTATGCAGAGTGTAATTCATAATAAAAACTCTTAAGTACTCAGCAGTGCTTTCAAATGTTAATAATGCCATCTTTTCTGTCAGACATGCACTGTTAGTAACCTTAAATCCAACTGCACGTTCCCCAAGATAAAGAAAATACTGTTAGTATTAGGCAAGAAACACATAAAAACAGGTAAATAACAAAACCGCAGTGATATGGTCCAACTTTCAGGACACTCCCACTATGAAACTGGGAAATATGTCATCACTAAAGCCCAGGAGGGGTTTTCATTGTAGAACAGAAGCCCAGACCAGCTGCCTTTACAGTGCCCAAAGCTGGGAAGCACAGTTCACAGCACACGCTCCTGGGCAAGGAGTCTTGATTTGGAAGGGACAGTTCTCCATCAGCTTGCAGTTTCAGTGCTCTTTCTCTAGCAAGATGACAATCACCTTGCTGATTAGTATCAGAAGGAGTATGTGGACACCCTCAGATTTTCCCACAAAAGGTTGACCCCGATACTTTGCCTGGGTGTCAGGCAGAGCCCAAAGACTTCCCCCGCACCAAGACAGCATGCGTGTAAAATCCAGTTTCCAGCTCTCTCTGGCACTGAAGGAGAGCTCAGCTCTGGATTTTCTCTTTGCATCCTGCACAATATGGAAGGTGATGAGGGGTTTTTTGTACTGATTTGGGACCTAAGAGACTACAGCATCACAGTTTATAACCACCAAGGTGAGAGGGAGGCAGCAATTCCCCCAGAGGCATTACAGCCTGAGACATGGCTGCTTGGAATGCAGTGGTTTTTGCTTACTACATTACAGTAGAAACATCTTTTAATACATATCCTTTGGGTCCTATATTCCTGTAACAGCTTTATCTCTTTAACAGAATTAAATGCTCAGTCTTACTAAGCAATCACATACAAATTAAGGAGACCTAATAATCATTATTTTTGACTGACTAGCAAGGGTTATCTGGGTGATTTATTCATTATTAGTTACAGCTCACATAGGTCTTCGCTATAAATGTTGGTTCCACACAGTCATTTGTGATATAAATACTTTAAATAGACTCAGAATCTCACCCCAAACCCTGTCCTCACACACGGTGATGACTTGCACTGCTTGGCTGATTCAAACTGGCCCATGTACTCGAGCAAAGGCTACAGACATGAACAGGAAAATACAGAACCAGACTGTCTTTATTTATGCCAACTTGGGGTTATTTAATGTTAAAAGTATTGTTGACACATTTCTTTATAGCTATTCTATTTATAATTTATTTGCATGTAGGGTGTCATTATAGCACCCTCTTAAGCCATCTTCTGGTTTAATGGGATTGCTGTCACTGAAATCAATGGTTTATTTGGGCTCTCCATGTGTGAGTTACTTTCCCAGAGTGTACGGATTCACTTAAAAGACATTTGTAGATTCTTCAGGCTTCATTTTTAATTCTCTACTGGAAGAGCAGCAATGCAAAACATCCACCAAAATAAAACAAAAAAAACCCAAACCAAAACAAACACAAAAACTCCCACCGTCACCCTCCCAAAACCAGTGAACCTCAGAGAAATCTGAGCTCACGGGGAATACTCCAGACCCCCTGGGGGGAGGAACAGAGGTAAGCAAAGCATCTGGCTATGGCAGAAAGGTTCCTGTAACGTCTGAGTTCATCCCAGGCAATTACAATGAGATTTTCTAGTGAGACTGGAGTAATATATACTGTCATAACCCTACAGGAGCTGAGAGTCATGTCAGACGCCCCTAAATATCAGGATGTACACACAATACATTTGGTACAGACAAAAGGGTTTGGACGCAGTTTGGGAAGGAGCCTCTGGAGAGTTGCCCAGTCCCAAAACACCCGCCCAGTGTGAGAACCAGAGCCATGCAGCACATGTCTATGGTCTGAGAGGAAAAGTACTGAGACAACACAGAAATGATACCACTTTACACATGATAAATATATTCCTTATGATTGAGAAGACATTTTCACTGGAGCCTGAAACCTCAGTGAGATTCAGCCCAGAGCTACACTTCCAGTTTCGGTGCAGCAGGGTCTGCGTGCGCACCGCTGCTTCAGAGGGAGCCAAGGCAGACCTGAGAAGAGGATGCCTCCAGGACAGCTGAAAGCGATGCTGATGCAGCTCCTTTTCAAGGTGATTTTCTTGTCAGATCTGTTGAACAACAGATCAGTGTTTAACGTTCTCCTCACCCGCAGAGTCCCTGAGGCAGCTGGTGCCCGACCGGCTCCCTCCAGGCACTGGCAGAAAGGCGGAGGGGAGCAAGGCTGTGAGGAACAGTCAAATCAAAGTTGCTCCAAGTTTGTTGATAGTTTCAATAATAGATTATAGCCACATGTAAAGCATGGCAGACATTCAATAAAACTGAAGGAGTCTGCACAGCTCTGGTTTTACATGATTTCACTTTTCTGCAGAACAAGTTCCTGGATCCAACCTCACGACGCTGTCTATCTCCACTCCCCTCTGAACATCCATCTGCACCCAGCACTGAAGGAAGGAAAAGCAAGACTACCACGGTTTTTCAAAGCATCGAGACTAGGAAACTCGCAGACAGATTTTTGTAACCTGAAGGCACTTGAACTGAAAAGATGAAGAGGGAGAAGGATGTGCCCATTCTGCTTTGGGCTCATCATCAGTGCTACCTGCAAAAGACAATCCTACTGCAAACAGCAACCCGGCTGCATGCAAATACTCTCTTGTCCTCCCACCACAACTAAGGAGCCAAACATTTGGAGCCAGGGAAGAAGTCATAATGGGCACAATCATAACAAGCTCTGTCATAATGGGGAGCTACAGTACAATGGTCTTAGATGCAGGATCAGTGCTTTCAAAACTGGCCAAGGAGAGGAAATACATCTGCCTCCGTATACTTTATTGAAGTTTGATTCCAAGTGCGATGTTGGTGATTTAATATAAATGTAACACATTTTTATAATCCTTATCAAATGTTCAGTCACTAGATCAGCATAAAGCACAGCTTATTAAAATGGATAAGAGGGGATTATGTGATTCACATTGTCAAGAAAAAGAAAAGTATTTAAAACACAGAGATTCTTTAATCTGTTGCTCAGAAGGCACCACACACATTGCCGATGGAACAATGCGTGTGCATCCAACTTTTAATCACACGGGGCCTGACAAAGAATAGTAAAATGATTCTTCCTAGCACATGGGATAAGCTTTTAACAATATAATGCTGATTGCATGTCAAACTTTGATGATTCTGGTATGGTGACAGACATAAGTATTTAACTACACTTTGCAAGTTATAATAACAAGGCTGAGATTTCAGAGAGTCTAAAAATTCATTCTAGGTTTTGCATATCTGTTTTGGCATATCTCGTGTTTTCTAAGAAAGAGGTTTATGTGTGCTGATCTGAGATTTAGCATGCAAATCAAACAGAAAGCTTGAGCATTCACAAATAAAGACCATTTTCATTTTTTCCATGAAAACAGACAAATAAAGACATCCCTGATGAAAGCAGCAGAATATTATTGAAGAACCTAAACTAAGCTTTCAATAAATTATTATGTGATCACAGTTAACAATATTGAGTCGATTTAGTGAACGACAGCATTCTAACCTTAAAAATAGTAGTTAGAGGTTAGATTTTTTTCATCTGGGCTATCTGTAAAAATACAGGCAAAATGAGTGGTTTCATTAGGACGCAATTCTTATCAGCATGAAAATTCCAGTGCTGGGGCAGATGCGGATGTGCTTGAACACCTAACACCACTGTTCAGTATGGCAGATGAATGTGCTGTCATCGTCGTAATATCTTAAGGGGAATTGTGCACACTAAATGCTTTTAACACTTGAAACTTTGAAAAAATATTATTTAGAAAAATAAAGCCAAAGGAAGGGGAGGTTCTGATCTTGGAAGATGTTGAAGAACCTGCTTGTCAGGTGAGAAGCCTGGCAATACTAGAGGTGAATTTTTGAGACAGTCAAATGTCCGTACAAGATTAAAACCTGCGCTTGAAAAAAGTTCATAAAAAGTTATCCAGGCTCTCAACATTGGTCTCACGGTCTTTGCTCAATAAAAGTTCTCTTTTTAATATTGGCTCAGATTGGCTCGGGCCGTGAACTGCCAGTCACTTGTTAAATGTCAAGAAAGAGAAGGTAAAGACCTCAAAAAACCATAGTTCTTTCTGGAAAAGAAATCACAGCTTAAACAAAACTCCTTACCATTTGCAATTTAGGTGACTACAACATTCTAATCGTGTATCAATGAGAGAAACAGTTTTCACAAATCTCATCTAGTAAGTTACCGTGCTGCTGCGGTGAGTTAAAGAGTTCTGTATGAACACACAGATCTATAGTTAAAATGTGTAGGAACATGAGTATATAGGTGAACCATCCCTACAATGTGTCTATAGACTTAAGTTCAGAGAAGACAAGCTTCGAGGATACTATGTCTTTCATGTTTCTCCCAAAACCTATGACCTAGACTCTCAGAGGATGGTGAACCACTGTGTACGGTACCAATGAGCCTGAAGAAGCCAACAGGAACATGACACTTGAATAGCTCTAAAGGTTTGTGCCTACAGTGTACAAACATTTCCACAGGGAACACGGTTAGATACCGGATAAGCTGGTGTCACTTGACTGTTTAAGACAAATTCCATACACACACCTCCAAAAAAAATGAAGTCTTGTATCCAGGAAGCTCCCTGGTGACTCACTGCAACCATTAATTATTGCATGGCACAACAGACCTGCAGGCCAGAACTCCAATCCAACTATTTGATACCTGTTACTGACAGTACCAGAGGACCCTGTGACACAGGTCAGGCAGAATGAGCAACGAGCAAACCTTGGTCAGAGGAGTGGTTCTGGTTCTTTCAGCACAGCAATGAGTTCTGGTCTGACTTTGAAGCATCCTTGAACAACAATTTGGATTGTCCAAATGATACTGGAGGGACAATTTACCAAAGTTACAACTGAGGACTCCATGGTAAAGAAAAATATAAGAACCTGAGGACATGTATGCATAAGGGGGGGTATTGCTCCCCGTACACGCCAGTGCTTTCACACTGGTTCTGAAAAGGAGCTGGTGTTTTCAGCTGTTACCTTTGCACTTAAATATTCTTTAATCACTCAGGATCTATCTTGTGACTGGCAGTGAATTACATAAGAGTATTTTCAATTTACATCATTCAGATGGAAATTAAAAAATAAATACCATAATGAGTCCTAATGAAATAATACCTTCCTTAAAATGAGGCCATTGCAACATGTCATCAGCAGATGGATTCGATTTTGTATTAAAACCAGAAAAAATGCAGGAGAACGAATGAATCTTTCCCCAGAGCCATCTGCACTGATGGAAGTGAGCGCTGTCACCATAACCACCACACTGGTGCTCTGCACAAGTCCAAGGGCAGAACACGAGCGAGTCATTAGTGAATCCAGCTGCTCCAATGAAATGTTACCTGCGACCGTACGTTTATGTAAACTTGAAAGGAAACATATTCTCAGAGAGAAAGCTCCACCAGAAATATGAATACCAGAAGTGCAGGTGATTGGCAGGGCTGATATTTTTGATAAGAGACCTACAGTGGTCCTGAGGTACCTCTGACCTTTCAGTATCGGAGAACGGATATAACACATGTCCAAATATAAATTCAAGTCTTACTTGCAATCTTTTTAGGCACACTGCAATTTGAACTGAAATAGTTTTTTCCTCTAATTAAGTACACTTTAGCTCTTCCCTCTGGGATAAGGAAAACACACTTCCATAACTCAAATCACTACAGGTCGGAGAACAAAGTGAAACAACCACTTTCCATGGACTCTCCAGTAACTCACCACCCATGCTGTTGGAACACCGTACGTTTTTGGACACTTCTCAGCAGGAGTTAACAGTTTGACTTTCGCCCTGTTCCTCGCGTGAGCACAGCCAGTATGAGGAGTGCTGAGCCAGCCAAGCCTGTCATCACTTCCATCAATTTTACCTTTGAGGTAATCTTCAAAGAGTTAATTCTTCAAGTGAAACATTAAGCAATATTTTTTTACCTACATTGAGAAAATAAATTATTGTAAGGCTATTTTATTCTGAAGTATTGATTTTAAAAAAGGGAATGTATGATAAACAGGCTAGACCATCAATCATGCAATTTACTCTGACATTGAGTGAGATGCGATTAAAAGAATGGGCATTTCTGAAGGTGGCAACTTGTTAAGGCCAACATTACATCACAGTATATGCACAAAGCAGGGGGCAACCTACCTCAAATCACTGCTCTTTCCATCATGGGCCAAAAGCGATGGTCAGTGACCAAAGCAGCGCATGAGGGTCACGAGTTGGATGCCAAGTTAGTGAAACAATGTTATGATTTAACGTCAACAAAAGCCATAGTGGAAATTTTAAATCATTGCTATTTTAAGGAGAAAACACATACTATGGTGAAGATTAAAAAAAAATTAAAAATTCAAATATTTCAAGAGGTTTTAATAACTATTTTGAGCAAAACTGAAGCTCTGAAATGGAAAGCAACACAAATCTACAGTTTCCAACAACTGCTAAACTTTTGAAGAAACAGCACATGCTCCCCAGGCTAGGTCCTCTCTAACCTTGCCAGAGTTTTCATTTTGTATGGTTTAGTCATTTCAGGAGGCAGTATTAGCCACCTAATTATTGTTGTAAGTCACTCCTTATGTTGCTGGGGATTAAACGGTAACCTATCTGTGGTAATTATGGAATAGGCTGTAACTAACTGAAATATGAATGCTGCCCGTTTGTCCCACCGTGTTTCAGATCTGCTACATAATTGTTAATGTTCACAGCAGTGCAGTAATTGAATTACACAACATTAGCCACACGATTATGATCATAAACTGCTATCGAATGGAAGACTGAAATAAGACTACAAACTCTGACGTTCTGAAGTTCATACCAAACTGTATGTATCCTGCTCTTGAGACTGACTTGTTTAATCAGTCACAATCCTAACTTCTTTCACCTGTAAAACTTCAAAACACATGACCAGCCTTATCTTCTCCTGGAATTGTTCCACAGTTCCAAGCTTTCAGTTTGATTTTGATACAACCCACATAGAACCTCCAGGTTTTCAACCCTGCAAAACCTTAAGACATATAAATGAGTTTTCCTTCTCCAGAAACAATAAGCAGATACCTATAAAGTCTCCAAATCAGAGTCTTCCTCAACAACCTGTTGGGGTTTACCTAAAATCATCTGTCTGTAGGTTGGATGCCCAGTCTAAGACAGAAAGTTTCCATCATGAAGAGAAGGTGGCATTTTCAGGGAAGAATTCATGACAAAGGAAGGTGCCTGAGATCCTGCATATGCATCCTCTTGGGAAATGCTTTCCTTGAGAAGCTTTGATGAAAACCCCATCTTTCTGACCACTTGGGACATGCAAAAATCTCAAACAGCATCATTTTTGTCATGGTAACAGTGAGCAAAGGTAATTTTTTCCTACAGTTTCTTACATTTGCTATAATTCAAATACAAGGTCACCAAATCCAAAGAGACTGTCAACTTTGACTCTGAGGGCATCACAGCTTCATCCTAAATGTTCATTTTATGTCACTGTTTCTAGCTGGGAACATTCTGTCAGCTTTACATCTTAAATGTGATGTTCTCGTTAGTCATTTGCTGCATGGCTTTTTTGTGAAAGATGGCCTGACTGCCATGCAGCGGAAGAACATGACCGAGAACATCACTGAGGTAAGTAGTGTATAAAATTGCAATGATTTATCTGGAATCCTTACACTGTCAGAAAACCAAGAAATCTTGACCTGCACATGCAAAGACCAAGGTGTATCAGTCTGGAAACAGCAAATGTTACCTCTTCACCCACTGGGGCTTTCTACATCTGGCACCTCCAAGTTGTTCTTCCACCGCTACACAGCTTTCCTCAGCTCTTTTAATGTGTGAAGCTGCAGATCATTTGTGGTGAATAAAGCCCTAACGGATTACTCATTGTTAATTAAATAACCTGATTCTGTCCACTGAATCTAATGCATTAAAGTATTTAATGTTTGTTTGGTAAACTGCTTTGCTAAATGCTCCTTTGACTTTTATTGGTAATAAACATTAAGCATTTATGGCCTGTGAAAGCAGTTCCACATCTAGCTTATGCTGTTACTATTTACAGTTTGTTAATGAAATACCATTAACTTGCTCCAAACTGCAACTTGTTTTTGTTCTACCCCTTAACTTTTATTATATAGTGTATAGAGCAAGTCAATGAAAATTGCATGAGCTATAAGCAACAATGGTATTTGTTACAAAAAAACCTTACATTGTCAAATCAAAACAGGTTTTCGACTATATCAAGCTCAAACTAGTGGCTTTTTTCTTTCATTCCTGCTTTTGCTACGTGCACACAACACATTTATTTCATCTGCCCACTGCCAGTCTAGGCTGCCCCCCCCGGGAAGGGCACACACCGCTTGCGTGAGCTCCCACGAAAAGGGCATTGAGATGTGTGTGGAAAGCCTGCTCAGTCCAAGCTGAAACCTTTTCTACACATGAGCTAAACACTCATGGTGAAAAATAAAAAGCCTTTTCTACTCCCCACAAAAATACGCGCATGCTCTTCGTTCTGTCCACTAACACAACACAACTTGGGAGTGCTCTTGAAATTTAAGAGCAACTGCCCGTGCATGAGAGTGATTTGTGTTGCTGCACAGAACAGACATTGAATTTTACCTGCCAGGCGTATAAAATACAGGGCTCTGCCAATTTAGCAGCCTCCTGCCTACCCTGAACGTCAGCAAACAGCTCCAGGGAGCCCCACTCCCTCCAAGGAGGCAGCACGCGCTGTATCCATGGGGGAATTAAAAACAACATTGTGCTTTTCGAGAGACTTCCTTTGCTTTTCCATTTGTTTGCAAGTGGTTTTCTTTGAACGTGAAGACATTGCACCACAGAGATACTTATCGAATATAATGTATAATCAGCCCTTCTGCTCATCTGCTTGGTCAGCGTTCCCAGGGAGGAGCGGACTGCTTGACATCTGTGTATTCACTTGGCAATGCAGACTTGAACAGTAAGAAGAGACAGGATGGCTTGGCTGTTCTGATACGTGTCATTCCCCTGTCGAAACCATTATTGTGACAGTGCTGGTTTGTCTAATGGAAATAGAATCACGGAAACCTCGAATATAGAATCGTCAAAATAGCTGGAGCAATTCGTTCTCCCCAAGGACGGGGCCAATTTTGGGAAGAAAAACTGTTAAATGAACGAGACTGCGACACTTCCAGCTGTTGTGCGCTTAAGAATGACAACACATCTTTTCCTCAGTGAGTAATACACAGTTTTGAAAGGGGTGGTATCTAAGATAGGCTCCAGTCACAGATTTAGCTATGGATATGGAAATGCCTGGCTGAAGAGGTACCCGTGGGGTGCCAGGCTGGGGCCAGAAGGATTTCAGTCTCCAAACAGCACTACTGCTGATGCTGAAGACACGGGTACTTGGGTTCAGCAGAGCCCACCACCCTCACGAGAGAAACAGAAACCTGCAAACACTTAGCCTGTCTTTACTCAGCACTCCTCTGCCATGGGGACTGAACCAACCCACTGTGTGGAAAGTGGGAGTGAGCCAAGAGAGCAGCAGGCGATCAATCGTGCACGGGCACAAATGGGCACAGGGTCGCTGTTGCACGGGGCAGATAGCCTCGCCTGGGGCACTTCTCAGGCTTTAGTGCAAATAAAAACCCTCTGCTGAAGAGGCGATGGGACAGAGCTGTCAACTGGGCTTTCAGAGGGAGGATTGTCCTTGGGCTGCCTTTTGAGTAGCTTCACCAGCACTTTGAAGTCTCCACATTTGCATTACTGCCACTGGGTACTGCTCAAGGGTGAGCCGTACAACCTTCCCCTTGACTAACTTACTGAGCTGTGATTTATGGCTTTTTTCTGGAAATCCCTTTTATTTAATACTGACTATTGTAGAGTGTTGTAAGGTAACACAAGGAAAGTGTTATTAACTTAATGGTAGGGTACATTTTATCTTTGGGAAAAAAAATAAGTGTGTGTGAAGGTTTTAATCATCATCTATAGCTCCGCGATGAATGTGTTAAGTGCAACATTGAGAAATTTTGCTTTTCAGACACAAATAACACAATCATGGATGGAAATAAACAAAAAAAAACCAACCACAATGCCATGCTTACCTACTACCCCCAAAATCCAGGCAAAAGTAAGCTAAGAAGTGGCTACAAAGCCAATCTATTCTTAACCTTGCTTCCTAAGTGACAGCAAAATTAAATGAAAGTAATCATGAATCATCAGCCAATTAGTTACCCAGCTCTGATCCTCCTGTTTTCTGTACTGTCAGAAGCCTCTTGAGCTATTTTCCTCAATTATAACTGCAAATCAGCATGTTATTTCCTCCTCACAAACTACCCATGGCTAAGGGACTAACTAGGTGTCCCCGGATATTTCCTGATCTCTTGCTGGAGACAATTCCCACTGTTAGATAATTACAGGAAGTTCAGACTTCTGTGACAGAGGGGAAAAAAAAAAGTCTTTTACCTAGTAAGGCAAGGAAAATGAAAAGCTTAATTATAGAGAAGAAACCTTATTTTTAATAGTAGGTTTTCCTAATACTTGGGGATCATCTTTGATCAAAGCCAGGGATGGCCTCAACAGAATATACTCAGCACTTTCTCTTCAGATATTGATTTCCCTTCAGTATGAAGGCTGTAATACTAAAACTCTGCCAACTATAGAGTCCATTGGAAAAAAAGGACAGCAGTTATTCACTGCTATTGTTCAGGGGGTATCAAAGGCATGATTAAACTTGTATGCAATTAGAGCAACTAAGAAAACCTGGTTCCTTCTCTGCTGAATGCTAAGCACACACAACATACATTTCACCTATTACTTGTATCCTTCAGTGTGCATTATGATGACTTCAGTTAACACCAAATTTCCTTTGTAGCATCAAATATGTGATGAGAAGACAGTCATGTTTTTGCTAGGGGATAAATAAGAACTCAGAGATCTCTATTAAAAAAAAGGAAGGTGACAGAACAAGCAACACTTCTAAACTCCTGAGTTTCCTCACTTCATGCAGACTATAAAAATCTATAGATAAACAAAACTCATCTGGAATAAAATGAGATAAAAGAAAGCCAAGAAAACACTGTGCTTCTTCATTTCAGAGCAGTTCTATTTCACTGACTGAGAAAGTGTTTGGGCTTCCCAGGTGACAGGTACAGCAGATTCACCATGACCTGGCAGGACTGTGAGGAACACCTGCACCTCAGGGGCTTGGTTTGTTTGTCCTTTTTTTAATTTATATTTTTATATAAATATATAAATTTATAATATTTATATTTTAAAAAAAGTTCCCCTCTACAAGCAGCTTGTCTGCCCTGGGGCTCAGCTGGATTTGCTTTCAGAGCAATTCCTTCTAGTTCATTAGTAACAACAGCCTCCTTTTCCCCAGTGATGTCTGTGCTACTGCTACATGGGTCTTTGCCCATCTCTCACATGTACTAGACATCAGAGACAATCATTAAAGGCAGCATGCAGGCATCCTTTGCTGCTTCAGCTGAGGAAAAGGCTGTGGATTCAACGTCGGTGGTACAGGTTCACAGCCCAGCCTGGATCACAAAATATAATGGCTTGATATTGGAAAAACTTTCAGCTCAAATAGTCAAGAGCTATAAAGAACACACAGATAAAGGGTTTGGGTTTTTTCGTGTGTGTGAGAAACATCCTGATCTTTCCTACTGCATGAAGAATTTACCTTTTCTAAATCAGTGGTGATGTTACGAGGGTTTTTGGTTTGTGTATTTGTTACGTGGTGGGGTTTTTCATGGTTTGTTTTTGTTTGTTTGGTTTGGGGTGTTTTTTTAGTTTGTTTTGGGTGGTGGTTTGTTGCTGTTACTTTTTTTTCTTCTTTTTATTGAAACATCACAAAGAGATACTTGAGTACTTTTACGGTTTCCTAGTCTTCACGACTCCAGGTGCCTATCACTCTTAGAGCAACTAGGACAGCCAACCCAATAAGCCCTATCACTACTGCCTGGGAACAGCAAACCAAGCAGCAGCATCTCCAAGATGATCTTAACAAGTGATATATTAGTACCTTTTCTAAAGACTAGGCTATTACCTGATACCCTGCTTTAAAAGTAGAGCTCAGTCTAGGGAGGATTTGGGAGTTCTATAGTAATAGAATAGCACTGCTGTAAACTAATGTATCGTAGTAGAGATTCCCCTGCACAGATCAGATGGATTTGTACCCCAAAATTTTCCAGTAGTTTCTACAAGTCATAGAAACATTGTCTGAGTTTCTCAGTGCTGCATTGCAGCTAATACAGTAGCTGAAAGGTTTGAGGGAGGGCAGTTTTGTTAGAGGCGTTGAAATGATCACGCTTAAACAACCTTAAGCGGCCTTGATTCAGTACTTTCTTTCAAGTAAAAACCAGGGGATGTTCATAAGCTGTGTTCAAGACAAAGAAACACTTTTTACCTTGTCCAGCTACAAAACAGAGGTCACAGGGAAAAGCAACATTTGAAAATAAAGGTAGAAATGATTTGAGAGTTGCTTAAACCATGTATTATCTGCCTATTCTTCGCTGTCCTTCTGTTTTATTGTGTTTCGGAGATGAGCCATCGCAGCTCCAAAGCAGCAGGTTGTATTCAGCTGTGAACCACAGGGCACAGCACCTCCTCTTTTGCCTGTAGGTAACTCCAGATATGCATGATAAAGAAAGCAAGCATAACAGCACTGAATTTAGCAATACAGCAATGTTTGACTGGTAGAACAGAGCACCAGTCGTCTTAAAGCAAGACAATGTGAAAGGTATCAAGAGAATCCCAAGGAGAGCCCAGGATTTATGGCAGACTAACAAAGACAAACTGACAGAAGGTTAAACGATGTCATTTCTCAAGTATTAAAGCACTCTCTGGTGAAAGGAGCTGCAGCACTGGAAAGGAGATGCCTTGAACCCATGCACAACACATGTGCAGAATGGTAGCAGCTATGATGGGGGTGGCCTCTAAAAAAGTAAGAGCAGGCAGGGCACCAGTCCTCTGCCAGGAGACCATCTCTAGGCTCTACACATTTTGCCATATTTATCAATGGATGCGTCTTCCTTATTCCCTCCATCAGTACCTGTTGGTCTGATTCATCTTCCTTTTGCCTGCCCTCACATCAGGTTACTGGGGAAAGCCAGGAAACACCTAGAGAGGGGCCAGTATTTAGGGAGGACATGGCAGTCACTCCATTTTGAGGAAAATGCAGCAGAAATAACATTTGCTGTAGGAGGCAGATGTACACTGAATTGATAATCTGCAGTCGAAGATGATGCAAATCAGGACATGTGCAGCTGGAATGTTGATCCGTACAGCACAAGTTAGAAACCAGAGCTTGCTTTGAATGGCTGAAAGGCAAAGACATTTTTTTCCCCTGTTTTCCAGTAAACAGCTACTAGTTTTTCTCATCCTAGTATTATCTTGATAATAACCTACCCTGCTCTTTTATTGCATGATACTGTTCTCTTTGGTTTCCACTATCTTATGTGGATATGAATGCACCCAGTCATGTGCACCACAAAATGCTCCGTTGAGGCCACCACCAGATAAAAAACACTCCAGCCTTTCAAGGTATGTGTTACTATAATAAAATCTCACAGCTCACTCTTTCATTTTCTTGTCTTAGTAACATCTACAGGACTGTATTTCAACTAGAATGTTTAAATTTTACCTCCATTAAAGGAAAATGTAACTGAACAGTGCTAGGTGACCAACCACTCCTTTCTTGCATGCAGTTGCCATCAGATTATGGAAAAAAGACAAAACACTTTCTAACACTTTTTCCTCAGAAGAGACAGAACTTCCACCAAAGGCATTCAATAAACATAAGCTATTCCTTAGTATTTTCCCTGCTTGAAATTAAGAAAAGCTGCATGGCCCTGCATGCACCAGTAGCCCTTGACCACCTTGAGCAGCCTTACAGGAGGCATCTTCATCAGTCCCCACCCAAGCTGTGCACAAACCTCTACCTCTTCTCAGCTCTGTCCCTTGCCATTCTCGATTTGTTTAGTGGACTTTGCAGACTGACCTTGCCCCTGACTTATCACCCCTCATTTCTCTAATAGTCACTGGACTCACAACAGAACCTGTTCTGCTCCCCAGGCTTAGTGCTGTGGAATTGCACCCTTGTTGGCAAGGTCACTGTCCCTACCCACGTACGGTCACCACTGGCTTCTGGACTGCCTGCCTTGGCAGAGCTGCCTCCCTCTCGCTGCCCCCTCTAAAGGACTCCAAATATTCCTCCCTGCAACTGTTTTTATATATGGTGTCATGTCAAGGATATACAGCCTATGTGCACAACGACATCTATATACATTAGTGATTCAATTAAAGGAAAAAAAAATCTGTAAGTGGCATCACCTTGCATTAAACTTTTGACTTGAGGTGAACATGGAGTAGACTTGATATTCACATCTATTCAGGTCAGACACTTAACACTGCGTGGTCCAGGTCCATCTCTCCCCAAGGAAAGGTTGTTCTTTCTTAATGAATGCGTACGCTCGCTTTACATTTTCCCAAAGCCAGAAGAGGTTCAGTTTGAGTTTGGCTTATATCCAAGCTCAAGCTGCACAGAAACACGAGATGACTGTGAATACACTAATCAAAAATGTAGAGCAAGGAGAGGGACAGAGCATCATTCCTTAAAAGAAGAATTTTATTCCGTTCCCCCCCCACACCCTGATTTTATACCAGTGTAGTATCATAGTCTTTGATGGTGTTACTTCTAATCAGCCATAATATGAGGAGGAAAAAAAATACTTAGATTAAGTGCAGGCAAAGCCTTTTGACTGTTTACGCACCTAAATCATAACACTGAAATGTAAAATGCTTACAGAGTAAGATTGTGTACTTATGCAATTAGAGCCTTTGAGTTCAGGAATGAGTGAATAAATGTCAGGAATGAGTAAATGCTTGCAGGAGGCTGTGGAGTCTCCTTCTCTGGAGACATTCAAAACCCACCTGGACACGTTCCTGGGTGATCCTGCTCTGACAGGGGTGTTGGAATAGATCTTTTGAGGTCCCTTCCAACCCTTAACATTCTGTGATTCTGGGAATTGTCAAAATTAAAACATTAATTTAGGAATGGACAAGCCAGATTAAGGAAAACAGACAAAAATAACTCCTCACATCAAACAAGCATAAGTACTTTTTTACCTCTTTTTTATTGGTATTTCTGCGTGAGTGTTTAAGGATTATGTTCAGAGGTTTAGAGGTGACTTCTGAACAACAAACCTCAGTTTCACACCAGTACCTAGACTATGGAAATGACTTTGAGGATACTCAAGATTAAACATGAGTGTTGTTAACCAGACCACTGTCTCATTTGACACATTTGTCACCTACATGACTGGAAAGCCCTAAAAGATACAAACTGAGCAGAACTTCAATACTGCGAGAGACCTGTGTGGAACATGGAGTCATTAAACTACTTCATAAAGTCAACTTTAGCACCTCTTTAGCTAACTCGAAGAGTTCGAGACGACGGAAGATTTCTGATGGGCTGAAGCTCTGCTGCCCCTAAACGAGTTGTAACAGCACAAAGTACACAACCGTTTAGAAAAGAAGAAAGAATATTTGAGATTAGAGACCTGTCAGAAGTAAGCCACAGAACCCCTAGGTGCCTTCTAGTCAAAGGACTGACAGAGATTGTCAATGTTCTGTTTGGATCCCACCTCCTGTTAGCCTCCCTGCAAGACCGCATGGAGCCTCGCTTCATCTTCAATACTCTAATGAGTTCTTTGATTTTATTAGATGTGCTCATTGATTTCAGTTAATGATTTATATATTACCTATACCCTTAGCGATTAGGCATTTTTCTACTGAAGGTAAGACAAATTACAAAGGCAACCCACAGTGGGTCACACAGACCAACCACAGCAGTCTCCAAGGAGATATTAATTGCCCAGCTGTGGAAACAAAGTAACCAAGAAAAAAACCATAAAAAAAGATAATACAACAAAACTGAAACCAGGCAGGGTGCTATAGACTGAAACCCAAGGACCTAGGAGACTTAAGAGTGAACTTCAAAAGCATCTTAATTGCCACGCTGGTTTAATAACGGGCTGGCAGCTCGGGAACAACTGGTTGTTGCTAACAGTAAATCTCTACTGTTCTCAGGCTGTACAGTTGCCGACAGGAACAAAGAGCAGATGCAACAGCCTGGGTGTAAGGGGCTCAACCTCCAGCAACCTCTGCCAGCTCTTCATACTGCTTTGAAGACCAGGGTCTATAGGCTGCCCTCTGAAGCAAGATGGAATTACCAGAAGTCATTCATTTCCTCCGGAGAAGAGCAAGTGCTTTAGGAGACAGGGTAAAATGACATTTTCACATCAGAAAAGATGCTGTGCTCCAGTATACATCCAAGAGAAGGGAGAGGAAAAAACCAAACACAAAATATTTATTACAGGTAATTGGTAGTTCAGCATGAGCAATCCAAAAACAGGGGGAAAAAAGGATTCATCTCAGATAACTTTCAGTTCAACATGAGTGTTATTATGCATGACATTAGAGGAATGAGCATTCCACTGACAAGTGAAGAAATAATTCTTTGGGAACCACCAACTGTTTCCCTATTGCTGGTTAAACAGACCTTCTTTAGATCCCACCTGGTCAGCATCCACACTCTTAACTTCCGGAGAAGTCAGCGCCGTTTCTTAAACAGCAATTTAAGTATAATTATTACATCAAAATGAACAAGTGCAAGATAAAAAAAGCTATTTTGTGTGTTTTATCAGGTAAGGTTGGCAATAAAAAGTTATTTTACGTGTTTCGTCGGGTAAGGTTGGGGAAATCGCCCCAGTGATGGGAAAGTGGAGTAAAGGTTATGAATGGGACAAAAAAATTCAAACACAGAACCTGCTCAATGTGCCAAGAATTAATGAGCTGGAGGCCACATGCCCACTAGAGTCCTGAGGAAAAGGACTTCCACGTTGCCCCCAGAACAGGCACAGCCCAGCCCCTGCGCTCTGCTCTCCCAGCACAAGCAGAACTGTAGGATTCAGCTGGGGAGGGTCTGAAAGCTACAGCCCTGCTCTGACAAGCGAGTGGCCTGGTCCTGAGCTGAAATCACCCCTGGTGCCAGCCCAAGAGCACAGTCCCTGAACTGCCCCAGCCGTAGCTTCACAGGCTGATGCCACCTCTGGCACCACGTGCCACCCCAGCCCACCAGCGGTACCCGATGGCAGCGATGCTGCGCAAAGCAGCAAAGTGAGCTCGTTAAACACAAGGGGCTTTCATTACAACCTGTCAACCTTCTTGTATCTTTGCTACATGAGAACTGAAAAAAACAACCCCTATAAGCACAAATAAAGCCACAAATATGAAAACAAATAAAAGGCAAAGCAACGCATGTGGGAGGTGCTGTTATTCTGGTGCTCCAGTACAAATTCAAATGATAGAGCAAGAGGAGAGGGAACAAGCCTGCAACAGTCCTCCTCTGTGTGCTGCTGTCCCCATTCCTACCCACAGCGATTCCTCTCAGTTGTGGCTCCAGGGGATAATTAAACTATTCCTGCTGCCCTTGCCCCCGGAGCAGCAGTGCTGCCAGCCTCTCCTCTAGTCAGCCGGCAGCGGCCCCTCGGGAAAGCCCTGCGATGCTGCAGCCCCGGCCGCCCGAGAGGGACCTTTCCAATATTTTTTGAAGTCAGTAGCATCGCCTGCTGCCTCCTATTACAGTTTTCAAACATCAAAGCTGCCCTTATTTCAGCATTTACTCAGGAACCATTGAGGTTTCAGTGAGACTGGAAGATTAATTAAGTGATAGCAAGTTTGAATGTGGGAGATGAATGATTAAAAGTTCTCAAGGTAAAAGTAGGTACTATCCTTTCAGAAAATGGTACCTCCTTATATTGATGAATTTCTTGCTCTGTGGTCTATAATGTCACTTCGAGATGAGAGGCTGGAGTGCTGTAAAGAGAATTTCTCTAAAAACTACTCTGCTGACATTGTAACACCACTTAAGTAAAGAGTCAGATAATGCAGCATCCCTCAAAATACTGCCAGGCTGATAATATTTTTAACTTAATGGAATGAAAGAAAGACTCCTGATTTATTTGTCTTGCTGCGAGAATTCTCAGAGTTGCTTAGAAGAAAAATGAAGTGTAGACATTTAAATGATTATGTTCAAGTCGATTTTCATTTACAAGCAGATCTGCACTTCTAAAAATTGCGTGACTGTTAGGGATGTGTCCAGCAACTTCTGAGCAAGGAGGCAGAAGAGGAGGGGAGTACAGGCACGAGCAATGCAACCTTTTCCATCCGTAGCCAAGTTATGCAGGTTATCAAAGCCATACCAGAGCAGCATATATATATATATTCACTAGGCTCTTCTGAAGAGTGGCAAAAGTAAACAATTCTTTTAAATTTCAACAGTTCCTGGTTTTTCATTTTTAAATCACTTCCTCCACTATTTATCATAGGGCAATCACAGGTCAAACATAGCCAACAAAACACAAACAACTCTCTGCTGTGCAGTATAATGAAACTCGGCTCGAAATCAGTCATCAATGAAACAATCAATAGCACACGTCCAAAGAAAGCAAGCGGGATGTAATATCATCTGTATGCCCGACATTTACCAGCAATAACATTAATCCCTAGAAAAAAAAAAATTCTGCTATACATCTTAGTATTTTTTATTTTATTTTAAACCTAGAAGTATCCAAAGAACTAATTCTGAAGTTGATTTTGAGCAGTGCTTTAAACTGGAAATCAGCCTGGTGTTTAAATTAAGCAGTAGATTGAAATGGCTAATTATTATGATTAAGTAAAAGAGCTGCAACTACTGACTATATAAAAAAGTTTGTGCTGCTTATCACACTGTCCCGAGCCAGGTGACAGATTTTGAGATGCTGAGTGCATGCTAATTCCCGTGGTATCCTTAGCAGTTGAGGGAAGAGAGGTTCACAGTGTCTCAAAATACCATCTCTGGTTATTTAAATTAGTAGTTTTTGGCAGTTTCCAGAGACAGGACATTCTGCAAGATCATTCAAGCGCTCGATGGCTCAGACATCAGCCACTCTGCTGCTCACACAGCTCAGCCCTCCGAGCAACCTGTTGTTTATTCCCACCATACAGCAAAAAGGGGAGAGAAAAAGCAAGCAAAAAAAAAAGGCTAAGGGAGCCAGAATGAAGTTCTTCAGTGAACTGTCTTGGACCAAACCCTTCATTTGCCTTTCGTGTGAAAAGCCCCATGATTCACATCCTGTCGATTTGGAGATGTTGGAGTAAAAATCTGCCTACATGAGGGAAGGACGACTAGAGCAGTATCTTTATATCACACAGTTTCCTGTGCAGTGCAACCTCAGGCACATAACTCAAGAAAAACTGCTTGAAATTCATGCCTCCCAGAGTACTATCTATTGAATGTCTCTCTTGCCTTGCAGGAAGCTGGAACAATAGGTGAATCAAAGGCAACAGGGGAAAGAAAAAAAAAAAAAAAACCCCAGAAAAATCACCCTGTCAGGGGGCAGAGAATGGGAGCTGAGAGGCAAGTACCAGAAATAGCCAGAAAATTGATATTATTCCTGTAAAGAGAAAAATTTGAAAGTTCTGCTGCAGAGGAGGAAGAAAGGGAGTAGAGAAAAATCTCAGACCAGGGCACCTTGCCACTCTGAAACATAGCTAAGGAATTTCAAGCTGAAAGATGTGCTCTATCAGCCAAGCTGAATTTTTATTATTTACATAAACACATGCTGCATACCATAGTCAAAATAAACAAACCACTGATTCATCACAGAAACATAATGCACAAAGTATTGGACCAAGAGATTTTTCAAAGAACTTGATATTTTGTCTTTTTTTTAAGCAAAGAACATAAACACATGTAAAAAGCCCTACCACCCTATGGTGCCCTCAGCAAAAGCATTCTCAAATTGAGTCTAGAAGCAGCATGAATTTGCTTTACAGTGGGATGCTCAGGTCCCACAGGGCTGCAAGCTTGCCTCCCTTCCTCCCATCCCGTACAGCTGCAACCTCGGATCAGAACACAGAGGTGGGTGGGGGAAGAGCAATTTTTGGCCATTTTTTTGTCCTATCCAAGTTCTACACAGGAAGCTTAGCAAACAAACTGGCTTTATCACTCGGGTACAATCTACAACAATAATCTCTATAGTATTTGCATTAGAAGTGGTCAAGTCAAGAACTGAAGCACTAAGAAATATCAGAGGTTGGCACTTTTAGCTTAGCTCACCCCTCTTGGGACATATAACTATATATTATGATTTACACATGCTTAGCTTATCATTTACTGTTCCAGAAAGGCTATTTCCCCACTCAGATCATGAAATAATGCGGAGCCAGCAAAAACTACCCACTCAACTAACAAATACTACATGGACTGAGGAAGGTTTTTTTCAGAAACCAAATCCAGACAGGTTTCTGAGAGCACACAAAAGCACACTTTTGACTGAGGTGACATTTAGCTGCCAGATTCCCAGCTCTCCTCCAGAGTATGCAGAAAAACATTTCCCAGACATACTTATTTAACACAGACCAAGTTGCAGCATCTCCCGAATTCATTCCCAGTAATGGTTGGAAGTTTTATTAAACACTCCTAAAATGGGAACATGCAACTGCAGCAAATATCCAGCCAAGAGAACGTCATCCAGAGTGATTTATACCCAAAGCTATCAAGGATTGAAAACAGGACCTTTAAGTGAGAAGCATTAGACCCCCCCAGCTGTGAGCGTGGTACTTGTAGCGCTGCTTCTCCTCACACGTTCAGCAACTGCAAATGCATCCTTTGCAAACTCGACAGGCTGATCAGTAAATGAGTCTTGATTTTCTCCTAGGAGACAGCCAGAACGTGGCTAGTTGGGACACTGGCAGGAACGGCTACGCAAAGCAGTGGGCAAAAATTACAGCATCTAACTGAATTAATACCCAGAATGGAGATGGAGCTGCTGCCAGCTCAGCCCGATAGCTGCGTGTCTAATAACAGCGTCGCTGGGAGAAACACGCAGTTAAGAGGACACATAAACCAGGAGAGCTGTACTTGCAATTATAGGGTGACAAAGCTGGAACACTACGACATTTACACTTCATATAAATCAGCTCCTTCACTGTAAAAGTGTCAGTCAGTCAAACCACTGGCCTCAAACCACCACTGCTTTTCAGAATAATTTTCACGTGCAGCCCGACACCCATGTTACTACCTCCTGAAGAGACACTCAGTCAACCAGAAAGCAAAAGGCTGAAGTAATACTTGGAAAGTTTGCTGGTTTCCTAAGGAAAAAAAACCCCAAAACACTGGACCAAATCCCACGTTGGTATTTTTGCTGGGATCTTACCTGTTTCATACTCACTGAACAGTAAACGTTCATAAAAACAACTAGATAAAGCTACAGGCCAAAATATCTCGTTACATTTAGAAATAGGAATATATTTGTGAAAATGTGCACCTGTTCCAGGTTAACAGGAGTCTCTGAGCCATGTTCACAGTTGGTTTAAACATAATTCTACAAGGATCTTTAAAAAAAATAGACTCCTAAAGCAGAAAGCATTCCCCGAGCTATGCGCAATTTATTACATTCTCTTGAGTTTGGGGCAAACCCCACTATTCGGTTTTATCCCAGTTTCCTGATAATTCCAGTCTGTAGAGCACTTTAATAGTGAATCCTGCCCTGAGGACAGGGAAGAGTTGGGGCTACCTCCTGGGTGGGTGAGGGTAACACCAGCAGCTCCGGGCAACTGTGCTGAGTTACAGTCAGTGTCTGGTAGCCCTACTTGATCCTTCCACAACTTTAAAATTCACATTTTATAGGAGAAACAAAAACCACTCACAACCCACTCAGCAGATCAGCTTTCTGATCAGGTTTGGAGGATCTCTCTCCACACAACTGATCAGGGCAGGATACAGCTCCCTGCCCTTGCTGCCTCTGCCCACAGCACACACACAGAGCAGCAGCCTGGCAGCTCATCCGTCCCTGCAGCTCAGGCAGGTTCTTGTATTGATTATTCAAGGACACAACAAGAGAAACCCACCATCTCCTCTGCTGAAGTTACTCTATTTGCAATTGTAGAAATAAGTTGCCTGTTGCTTTGGGGTCAACAGCATCTGCCACTGCTGGTCTCAGAAGAGAAGCTGGCAGGTGCGGAATCTAAAAAATATGTCTGGAAAAGACAGACTAAAACACATAAACACAACCAGCATCCTTCAGCTTTAGCCTGGCTACAGCTTTAGTCTAGCTACCACTTTTTTCCACACTCATTCTTCATACCTGCAGCCAACGCTCCCCAGCAAAGCTCCCCTTGAGACATTCAGCATGTGGCCCAGAACTTGCCTCCACAAGCACATCATTAACAAGACCTTCAGCAGCACATGCTCCTCCCATCAGTCAGCCCAGCTGCAGTAAAGAAACCACTTTTATAAGCTGCTCCCCTCCACCCCTCTTCAGGCAAGTCATTTGTATTTATGCCTTGCACATGTTCCTCATCTCCTTGTTTGCCTGCCCATCTGCACAGACACCCGCCCTCTTTCGGGCTGCCGCCACAGTTCAACTTCAATAAACTCACACTGGGGGAAACGCCAGCCTACTTTTTCCTACTGTTTCTTATTTTCATTATTTATAAAGGAAAGAAAGCCTGAAATTGTGCTTTAGCCAGAAAACTGAATTTTTTATAGAGGGAGAGCGAGATAGAAGGGCTTTAAGCTAATAGCAAAAAGGGGACACCAAGGAAAATGTGCCATATCCTTCAGGAATGGAGACTTTGAGAAAAGACAAGAGGATGGCAAGCCCACTGAAATCAACAGAAATTTTTCCATTTACTCAAGTAGTCTTGAATCAGGCCTTTGGAAATTAGGCTCACACACACACAACTGAACAGCCCATCGTCTGCCCTGTCTTCTACCAAGCACTGCGTAATCTCTATTAATTCCACTTTAATAACAAGCTGGCAGTAAAGGTGCTGATACTAATTGCTGAGCATTGCTTTGCTAAAATCAATCCTTAACACTGACCACAATAAATGAGTTAGGCTTTTATATAAAATTCATACGTAAAATAGCTATGAATCTTCCTAATGTGTCATTTGACATTTGTTATTACTTGGCTGTGGACTAGCTTTGAATATTTTATGAAATATTTATAGCAGAAGGGGATATGGGATTCATAAGAGCAAGACACATACAATATGCTGAAGATCAGTGACAATTACCACAAGGGTAAAATCAGTATAATCAACCATCACTTTCTTACGAGAGAAAAAAATATAGACTTAATTGGCAGCAGGTGGAAATTTCTTCCATTTTAAAACTGTACTTTGTTAGGATTGAATTGGATATTTTTCTTCACTTTTGTAGGATTAAATAAAATCCTGTTTAAATGTGAACTTTGGGTAATTAACTCCAGGTAAACAGAGTAATGTTATGTTCTCTTCAAAGAAATATTTTATAAACTCCCTTTTCATCACCAATAATTGGTCAAAAGAACAATAATTTTGTGCCTCACATCCAGCTAATGTGCAACAGATTGTGAGCAGGTAAAAGTGGAATTTAGGTTAAAAACAATCAAAAAAAAGTTTTGGTGTCCTTGCTGGAATGTGGATTGAATTAAAAATCTTAAATTAAAAATTACTGGAAAGCTTCCGTGTGGAAAAAAGCAGTGTTTATAACTTGTTCACTTGCAATTCTCTCCAGTGATAATGAGAGATAGAATTATAGAATTGTTTAGGTTGGAAAAGACCTCTAAGATCACCAAGTCCAACTATTAACCTAACTCTACCAAGGCCACTGCTAAACCTGGTCCCTCGGCACCGCGCCTACATGACTTTTAGACATGTCCAGGGATGATGATTCAACCACTGCCCTGTTCCAGGGCTTGACAACCCTTCTGGGGAACAAATGTTTCCTCATGTTCGACCTCAGCCTCTCCTGGTGCAACTTGAGGCCATGTCCTCTTGTCCTATGGCTTTTTACTTGTGACAAGAGGACAATCCCCACCTCTCTACAACCTCTTTTCAGGGAGTTGTTGAGAGCGAGGTCTCCCCTGAGCTTCCTTTTCTCCAGGCTGAACAACCCCCGTTCCTTCAGCTGCTCCTCACCAGACTTGTCCTCTAGACCCTTCCCCAGCTTAGTATCCACTTTAGAGACAGACACAGCGAGCCAGGGAACATCAGCTCTTGCTGCATTCACAGTCTCCAAAGTGAGCTGCATTTGGGACTTCCCTAGGTATATTCTGTGTTGGCTGTTGACGTGTAAAATCCCATCCTTTCCCAACTGAGTACCATTGAAGACCTTGTGTGATCCTGCTCAGGCCCGACGGCTTGAACTCTACCAACTTCCATTTCCTTTGGAAGAAATGAGCAAGCGGGCATTTGCTGAAAAGATTTTTTTTCAGACCGAATGGAAATTCCCCTGCTTTTATGTGTGCAGGGCTGGAGCCGCCGTACCCGCTTTGAAGAGATTTTTGCTTCTAGATTTATATTCGCTGCTAGTGCCGAGGCAGGGAAAATAAGTCAAAGCCTGCTCTCGTGCACATTGCTGCACCACCCGCTGACGCCGTGTGGTTACCGAGGAGCTGAGGTTTGCCTTGCATGGCAAATCCGTAGCTACAGTCGCGCAACGGGACTTCCGAGGGATAGCTGTGGCCCAAGGGCCGCTAAGTACGTGACCTTCGCTTCCAGAGAAGTTTGGATGGGACTCCCTGAAATGGATGAAGTTTTTAGCTTGTGCCTCTTCTAACCGGGCTACAGCAAGCAAGACACTGACAACAAACCTCTCGTGTAATTGCATTCCCATCATTCAGGTATCACCTAATTCATAAAGAACAACACGAGGCCCGCTGCTAGTTTGACCCGAGGTTAGTACTCCCATGGAGCTTTACACTGTTATTTTCCTCGCTATACACCCTTCCCTGCAGGAAGATTAGCTTCTTTAGGGCCGTATTTATTTATATGTATCAAATATTTATTCACTTTTTTAACAGTAAGATCCAAAGCTATTCAATAGCAAGTTTCCCTTGCCCACCAAAGCAGTGCTTCTCATGCAAATGCTCGTACCTCCGCGATTTTCTTCTCTTGCAATCTCTAGGGGTTAGGTGCTTTGAAACCTAATGGGATTATGGCATAAACACAGCAATGTACTCTGCATAATAACACCCCATTTTAAGGCATTTTGTTGTTTTTATCTAGGAGCAAACCTAAACAGCTCTCCCTTGAGAAAAGGGGGAAAAAAAGAAATAAAATGTATGTATATTTAAGCAGCTAATACAATTCCTTTGGAGACTGTGAGCTCTTCTCCAAGCGCATACATCCAATTTCCATTAGCATTTAAAGGAACGTGAAACAAGGAGAGATCTCTGAGCCTCTTCCTTTGGCTGCTGCGAATATCCTGGCTGCAGAAATGTTAATGTTTTTATGTATTACCTCCATCTGCTTCAACCCTGTTAAATATAGGTGTGCTATTTATAAATATGAACATGTTTGAGTTAGTGTATGTTTTGCCTGTTGTTTAGGCACTATTCATTTTCCTCCAGAAAGCACAGCTGTCGTTGCTTTCATTAGCAAAGGGTGCTTTTTACTTACTTTTTGAATTATAATATTGATTTTTTTTTCCCCCCAGCACTGCTGTTTGGTATAGCGTGTTGTTAAATCACTCAACAAGTTTAAATCTTGAAAATGGGGTTTGTAATGGAAGTGCTGGCACACCCTTAACTACACCGTCACGAGCCGCGATGCTGCGCTAAATGGATTGAGCCACGCTGACCTCCCACGGAACTGAAGGCCCAAACGCCTTGAAATATCATTTCAGCAACACGGTTATGTGGTGATACACTGCTTGGATTCAAAATAAATTCTATGAAATTCAAATGAGCCATTGGAACGGATAACTACAGCTGAGGTGCTAGAAATGTCTCACAAATCAATCATCCCAGGTGCGAACAGAATTTTCAGGTTGGTTTCCTACATATTTTATTTTTGTGGGTTTCTTTGAAGTTGAAATCTCTTTTTATTTGTAACATCTTTGCCCTTGAGTCTTTCTTCTTTTCTAAATATTCACTCATTCCCCATAATCCCTTTATTCCGTTCTATTTTCCAGCCATACCTCCCTTGATATGCTTTTCAAAAGCGTATTCAACGGAGGCCCATCTGGATGCACATTACACTTTGAGTTTTGTCTCCACTTACCTACTACAGGCAGTCGAGTAGCTGGAGTCTCTCTGCATCTCGCTTAACCAGCATTTAGGACACAAATAACCTCACGGAAGCAAAAGTTACTGTGGGCTTTGGGTTACTCTCAGGCCATGCCCATTACCCAGGACCTGTCCTGCATCACCCCAGCATCTCTTAGCTCACAAAAAAGTGTTTGCCTGAGCAGGTACAGCAAATTAACTGCTTGCTGCAATGTCACACATAAACTCATCCTAAAATAACATCTTCATGTGCTTATACCTTGGAAAGAACCCATTTCTGCAGACCTCATGGTCAGCATAATACTTTAGTATTTCTAGTGTAATTAATTCCCTCTCCAGAACGCCCTTCTACTGAAGATACGCAGACAACATCACGCACACGTCTTAAGCACAAAAAAAATGCAATCCATGAAGCCTCACAGACATCCTGTCTTCCCCAATACTCGTCTATTAGAACAAAAAAATGTGGATTTTTGGATTATATCCAGTTGAAATATCACATCAGCCTGCGGTTTCCTTTTGAACGATTAAATATTGTACCAAAATAATTTTAGTGCTGCTATTAGGGGAAAACACACTGAGAAAACCAGAGGAAATCCACGTATCATATGAGCTCTCCCATGGCTGCTCCTCCCCTCCACTTTCCCTGACTGCTGGTTGTGCAGCCCTATGCCTGCATGAAGATCAAGACAGTCTGGTGTATCCTGACCCCAAAATACCAGGGGGAATCAATCCTCGGTGGCTTTTCACACCGGCTGGCTAGAAAAGCCTCGACTGCTTGCCTATCAAAGCCTGTGCTGGAAGCCAGGGGGTTAACAGGACAGCTATTTGCAGTTATAGCTCAGTTTTGAAAAGCTAGATTTCTGGAGATACTCATTAAAAGATTAATTCAGCCAGTGTCCTTGAGACAGTTAATGAGATATGCTAATTTAAAATAAATAGGTCTGGTATGAATTCTTGATAAGAAAACATCTGCTTGGATCTGTTGCTCACTTTCAAGGGAGGTAACTGGGTCTGGAGACAGCAAGGTATGATAAGGAGAACGCAGCCATCTTGAAAGCAACAGTTTAAAAGAACGGATGTTTTTTCAAGTTAGCCCTGGAAGACATTTCTTCCATCTGACTTCTTTTGGATGTAGAGACCGAGAGGCAGGCCTGGGGCCAGGAAGCCACAAAGTGAATTAAAAGAGGAGCCTAATCAGCCATTAAAGCCAGCAGGGGAAAAAAGCAGTACTAAGGCACTACGTTCTCCCCAAACAGCTTCCAGGATATCTGGCAAGGACAAGGGATTTTTTCCTGAGTCCTCACTAGGAGGAACTGAAAGTAAGCATCACCCCAACAACTGCAGAGAGTTTAAACCTATTTTCCACCTGCACAGCAGAGCCTGGGTTGCAGCCAGCGTGTTCCTCCTCGCGTGAGCCCGCACAGAAGGGCATCTTACATCCCCTGACCCTGGCAGCTGAAGCAGAATGATTTTACGGTACAGATGGACACGTAAGTTTGGGACCTGGAGGTGCTGCAGATTTTATTATCGGGGTTTTTTCTGACCGAGTCACAGTAATGTGCTATTACATTTTCATATAGACATCCTTGCACCATCCCCTAGAAGCAGCAGCTTGAATAACAACCTGCAGAAGTCACAGAGCAGCAAAAGCTGTCAGAAGAAACCCTACTGCTCCTTGGTAGCTGGTTAGCTCTCCTCTGAAAAGGAAGAATTGCCCTCTCTAAGATGATCATGCTTTGTCCACCTCCACAGAAGCCAAGCGCCTTGGCACAAGCAGTTCACCTCGCTGGCTCTCAGTTACAATAATGCTTATGCACTACTGCTGAAGGGTTTGAGCTTTACAGCCATACAGTGATGTAGTGTATGCACTATAAAATTTTCTAGAAGCTTAGAGAGGTTAAATATTCAAAGATTATGGATACAGGCCTTTCAAAAATTTCAGATCCAGCTATTTGAATTTTTTATTTAAGCCTACGTGCTCTACTCCATTATAGGGTTATTATTCTACAGGACACGCTCAGGCAGTGTCAAAATCTACCAGGTATTTAACTCCTTGTACTTAATAGTATAAAAATAGGACTTCAATTCCTTCCCACCTTCCTTTCCAGTTGCACCACTGCAGCCAGGAGTGGCCTGAGCTCAGCACAGCCTGTGTGCCCGAGGTCATGCGAGAAGAGGAGACACTATCCCAGAGGTATTCTTTGCATTCACCAGCCTGACTTAGGCTGAGGTTGCTGGGATCAAGATACGGCTGGAAGATCCTATTGCATTTTGACATTTCCTCACCTCTGGCTGCACTGGCTTTAGGGCCATGGCAAAAAGTGAATGCCCTGCACTCACAGGTCTGATCTCATCCTTTAGATATTCCATCTCTAAAATACCGATACGTCCAAAAAGGACCTGACATGATGTGACAGTCCCTGCCTTTGCTCCAGTGTCTGGATGTGCAATCACAATCTGCTTGAACACATTCATAGTCCTCAATTTTATGTCTAATAACAATAGTCAATTCTTAATTTCAGTTTCTCTCTGGTAAAATCTAACTAATCAAAGATCATTTGACATAAAATATCTCTTCTTCTCCCTCTATTACTGTAACAAATATAATATATATACACACATATTTTCATTTTGTTAAGGTGCAGTGATTTTTTGCACAAAGATTTGTATTATAGAATGATAGTGATGTAATTCCCTACTCAGACACATCATCTTTGCTTACCCTATTTTTCCCTCATTGTCCCGAGTTGCTTTGTTCAGTCCCGTGTACACGTGCTGTCAGCACCATGCCGAGTCACTTAGCCAGTGAATCAGATATTTTTATAGTCCAGAATTTGATGTCTGCGCTGAGAGCCTGCAGCTCGCAGTAACCTGAGCTTCAAATCCACTTCACTCACGACTTGGACGTAGAGTTTGACTCCTGAGTTTATTTGTGACAATAAACTGAGGATTTTATAACAAATAGCGTGCGCTGATGTACACTTGGTTAGCTGTAATTATGAAAGATGATTGCCTCCTTCTCAGTTATTGCTCGCTGCTGCAGATGGCTGCTGGACTTCATGAATAAATGATCTACACCAATACAGCAAGTTCTGTTACCCTGAGTAGTTTGTTCCAACGATGTAAACACCAATCCTCAGTACATGGAATTGAAGTAGAAATGGTCCAAAATATTCTATACAATTAATAACTGCCAAAACTGTAGTGCTAATTTAAAATTCTTATCTATGAATTGTGTAAAATGGGAGGATCTGAAGATATTGCATTTGCCTGAAAGAAGGTTTAGAATCAGGGCCAGGTTTTGGCTTAACAGGTATTAAAAAGCTGTCACTAAGCCACCTGCCTTTTATTTTAAAAATCAGAGGCACGGCTCTAGCTGTTATAAATCAGAAAAGCTTCAAAAGCTTCACTGTATATACCATTAATAGCAGTACAGAGACTCCATTCCTCTGAGTGTGAACTTTACTGCATAAAGGACAACAAAAATCAACTTACATTACAATTGCTGAGTAATTCGTCGGAGAAGGAAAATCTAGACTGCATTACTCTTCACATTGCATAAATTGCTTTCTATGTCTTTAATAAGATGGGGTAATGATCAGTCATTAACATGTTTATATACTTAGCAACTAGACTATTTTATAATCTCAAGATTCACTTTGAAGAATATCCTTGTGGTAATTCCCTTTACTACAGCTTAATTCAAAGGTTCCACTTGCACTTCCAGCGATGTTGCGTGAGTGCTAATGAAGCACGCCACCAAATCCTTGCTTTCCTGATACTTGTACCTCGCTTAATCGCCTTTATGAACATGCCACTGGCTCTTGTAAACCAGCTTAATAGACCACATGCAGCACGCTGGGAGCCAGCTCTTCATGAAACACCACGGGGATAAAGGTGAAGCCCAGCTGACTGGCAGCGCTCGGAAGAGCTGAGGCTTTCACCGCCCTGCTCCTGTGACTTCAGACTCGGTTATGATTAGTAAATATTAACTGTATTTCTTGCGTTGCCTGGAAAGCTCAGCAGAGATTGGAGCTCCATTGCTCATTACGCTGTACAGGCACAAGAAGAGACAAAGCTGCTTTAGAAGGGTTTGCATCCAGGCAGGTTCTGTTCAGAGAGAAGAAGGGGAAAGGTGTGGGACGTGAGCAGGTGCCTGGTGTATAAGAGACCAGGGGACCATGCAGAAAGTCTGTGGCCAAGTGAAGAACTGGACCCTAATACCCTGAATTGTAAGCGTAACATCCTCATTCCTCTTCAGCTCCTTTCTGAACAGCCAGGGATTCACAAATCAGTTCAGGCTGCTCTGCACAGTGAACGTGCTGAATTCAGAAGCCAAGTCAGATCTTTCCATGTTATTACTACGTGACTGATCTAGAGTCGCTAAGGCTTGCAGATACCTGCAACGCACGGGCGTTTAGCAAATCCTGCTGCTGCCTGTAATGTCATAATAAACTGACATATTTATGTACGTTTTATGTGGTTTTGTGATGCATCTTGGGGATATAATTTTTCCTTTTGCCATAATCAGTCAATCAGAGAACTGGTACCTTGCCACGGACAGAAATAATGCATTGACGCTGCCTGACTGCAATATATTAAAATTTAAATTACCCTCTGGTCTGCTGTACGAATCACATTAACTGATCCTAAATACACAAAAAAGGCAGCACAATAAAATTCAGAGAATGATATATCACTGATGTTCCTCCATATTTCATAAAGACTGGATAAAGGTCTGAAGTTTACTTACCAAATGTTTAAGAAAACCAGTATAACATTCAAAGTTAAGAAGACGTTCCTCTCGGACATTTCATTTGGCAGCTTTAACCACGGCCTGGGTAGGAATCAATTTGCAGGAACTATGAATTGCTATTTAATCTGGGGGCATGCACAGCTTAATTGAGAAAGTGTGTTAAAAGTGGACGACTCAGAGCCACATCTAGTAACTTCAGCTCCGCATGGCAAGCTCACAATAACTCACAGATCAAACTGTAGCACCTTTGTTTCAGTAATGAAGTGTAGAGTGCCCTCAAAGACTAATTTTGGTCACATAGTGAGCTCCTGTGATAGAAAGCTGCATGAGACCTCATACTGAGATACATGTGTGAATTAATTTCTGTAATGGTCCATCAGAGATTCTGCAGATTTCTCTTACTTTCTTAGATACTTTTATATCTGAGAGAAGGTCCATATTTCAGTAGATAAATATTATTCTTATCCAATTGCCCGGGTCCTTTCCATTCTGATAATTTCAATAATTGTATATGGAATATGAAATCAGTCCCCAGTTTTTTTTGTCTAAACGTATCTATTTAAGTAGAGAAAAGGAGGAACTGTGTATTTATGGAACTTTTATTACAGTTTATCTGCATGTAACTATGCCTGAGATCATTCCTGGCTTTTCCTACAGAAAATCATTAAAATGCATCTTACAGCTCCCATGAAAGAACAGTCACTATTTCATTGCTCTCAACTCTACTTTTTCACACTCGCATCTCTGTCTTTCCCTCTCCCCATCACGGTCAAACACTCATTCCAGAATCTGGTTCTTTAAACCAGACCATTTTAGGTAACGCTTAAGAATTCACCACTGGCTGTTTTCCTTTTTTTTTTGTTTTTGCCTGTTGCAAATCTGAAATTGAAATGTCCAAGTCAAGCTCACCTGAAAATTTCCAATATAATGTTCCTGTCTATTTAAGAAAAAAATCAAACCCAGGTTTGGCTGATGGTCTTTGAAATGGCTTTAGTTTTGGGCAGATAACCAATAAGCTCTCAGAATCACAGAATCACAGAATGTTAAGGGTTGGAAGGGGCCTCCAAAGATCATCAAGTCCAACCCCCCTGCCAGAGCAGGACAAAACTAGAGCAGATCACACAGAAGATTGTTAAGATTGTGGGACAACCCCCAGTAAAACCTTCTCACTCCACTGAAGGAATGACTATTAGAATAGGTAGCTTTTGATTACATACATGTAATGTTTACACTTCTCTGGATCCTATTAAATTGTGTCAAAAAACCCCAGCAAAACAAAGTTCATTAATAAAGTCCAAATACAAACTCTGCTTTTGCAATGGGAAGGGTGGCACAACATGCCAGGTACTTTCCTTGTAGGCTCTCCAGCTCAACCACCGTGTCTCCTTGGTCCTATCCGTGCTCCTTCACATGCTCACTGTGCTTTCAAAGTATTTGCTGCAAATATGTCTGACATTTGCTTGCTATACTGAGCTGCTTTATTATAGCCACACTCGGCTACAGCAAATCATTTTATTAAGGAGCAAAATAACTAAGGGACTTTCTGGTGTTTCATGGGAGTGTCTCGATGCAGATCCACCTCTCGCACATGGTGTGCATCCATCCCAGGGTTAAAGGAAAATTGCAAAGAGCTGGCAGGACATGGGCTGTGTTGGCATCGTTACTAAAGGGTTTCTTTTCAAATTTTGAGTTAACAAACCACAATATGGCAGCACAAAAAAAAGGAAAGGGATCATGGCTTGAACCCTGCCAGATGGAATACGGAGACAGCTCAGGAGAGCTTGCCAAAAAATGTGTGTGTGCACGCATGTGGGTGCACAAAACCTTTATAAAATTAAGCAATCCCTTGAAATTCCTACACTTTGAGAAGCTTCAAATCTTTAAACCTTCATTTGCCAACACTAAGAAAAAGTTATCACCATATATATCCATATATATCACCATATATATCCATATACGCATTAGTTTCATCCAGCCACTTTTACACACTGTTTCCCATAAATCTAATGCACCTTTCCACCTCTGACTTACAGAGAGATGATCCCAGTTATGACTTATATATCCAGACATGGAACTACCTGATACGGGCACAGCTAATGCTTTTATGTCAATCCACTACCTCAAAACCCTCCACTTTTACTAATTACCTGGTCTTTGTAGTTGGTCAGCAAGTCCTATGACATTATTTCCACTTCAACTGCGTGAATAAAACTTCTTAGATTAGCAGACTATAGAATGAAAAGTATCTCATTCTCACACAAATAAATACTAATTTATGAAAGACTAGGAAACTCACGACATGAATATTAATGACTAGGGAGGCAAAGACTCTAGGTCCTTACTCTAGAATGCATACAAGCCTCAGTTGGCAGTAATCTGCGTAACTCCAGCAGCTTGTAGGAAGCTACAACAGTTTACACAAACTAAGAGGATCTGAACTTTCACTTCGTGTGTCTCCGCTGTATTCTCCCTTTGTCATGGCCTTTTTACCTTGCATAAATATGTGTTTAATTATCTTTAATTAAGATAATTGCATCGTAGCTATTCTAGTCACACTTAAAATGGTATTAAAAAGATTCAGTTCCTTTTGCTAATGATGAAAATTCACACAAGGAGCAAAGTAATATTGCCAAGTGTGATATCAGAACCTTTTGTTGGAAAGATTTAGCAATTTGGTCATGTCCTGAAGCTGAATGGAGGTAAATATCTCAGAATTTTTCAAAACTGGAGCTATAGCTAAGTATGTACCCGACACAATGGTGAAAGAGGAGGCGTAAGAAATGTACATTCGAACAAGTAACAGAAGGAAATGTCAAAAAAGACAAGAGGGGTGAAAGGCTTCTTCTGATGGGTTACATTTTGGCTACCCCAGTAGCAATCTTCTCTAATCTCGTTTGGTCATAGATGTGTAATTATAGAATCATAGAACTGTCAGGGTTGGAAGGGACCGTAAAGATCATCCCATTCCAACCCCCCTGCCATGGGCAGGGACACCTCCCACTAGAGTAGGGTGCTCACAGCCCCAGCCAGCCTGGGCTTCAACACTTCCAAGGATGGGGCTTCCACCACCTCTCTGGGCAACCTGTGCCAGTGTCTCACCACCCTCATGGGGAAGAAACTCTTCCTAATGTCCAACCTGAATCAACCTCTCTCTAGTTTTAATCCATTCCCTCTGGTCCTGTCACTGCCCGACAGCCTAGACGAGCTCAGTTGGAAGGGAGCTACAACAACCATCCAGCCCAACTGCCAATTTCCAGACTGTAAGAGAAACCCTTGGCTGCCAAAAGATCTGCTTTAACCAGGCTGGGTGGGCAGGAGGTGCTGCTAAGCCATCTTGGACACTGCTCTCTGGGGCTGCTGGAGATCAGTTTGGGCTTTATTGCAGAGAGCCTCCTCTGGTCTGATCTAATGGCCTTTTGCTCCAGAAAATAATTCCATAGGTATGTGTTTTTGCTATAGCTGGTACCCCATCAACTGAAGTAGACAGAGCACTCAGAGCTGGCTGTTGGCTCAGGATTACCTGTTAGCAAGAAGATCCCTGTCTGTTGGGTTAGAGCAGTTTTGGAGCTGTAAAAATGAGCCTTAGCAAGAACCATTCACCTTTGGTCTGTAATTGGTAATACTCAAAACCTCCTCACGACTTCCACTCCTATTTATACTATTAAGCAGCGCAGTGATCCCGTGTTACAAAAGGGGTCCTGCTCCGTAGTGCAATTCTGCTCAGTGCTTACTCAGTTCACATCCCCTCTCACGCTCTCAGGTATGGATTAAGGAGAGCTACGGATGCTGCTGCAGAACACAGCTTCAGCAAAACCAGCGGCGAATTAATCACCGCAGCAATATAATGTGGCTTGGCACAACTGTATTATAGCATCGCGTTCTCCTGCTGCAGTTAAGGCCTGTCAGCAATTTCATTATCAAGTTCTATTTTTAGCTGTTTGTAACTTTTACAAAAATAATAAAAGCGTTTACAGTGCAGGCTTAATCTGCACAATTTTTTATTGTTTTTTCCTGGCTGGGGTATGTAATGATATTCATTCTATGTGCGTGTGACAGTGCACATAGTTTCTTTATCTACATAAAAAATCTGCTAACTTTTGTTTCCTTATATTTTTCTGTTATCTGCTGTTATTTTCAAATGCATTCTCATTGCAAAACTTTCATAGTGCTCCAGCAGTCTTAATATAGAATAATGTTATACACGGACTCGGTAAAGCTGAAAACTCACAGATATCATTCTTGTCAGTGATACGGGTGATATTAAGCTGATGATTATTGATGAAGACTTCCCCCTTGACTTCCCAGGTGAGGTATGCAAGATGGCAACCTTAGCCAACAGTAAGAAAAGTTCTGTTGTGACAATAAATAAGAAAGCTCTGATCCCTCTCCACAAAAATGCAAGATAAATTTAGAGTAATCCTTGGGAGAGAGCTGAGGATTTTAGCATCTAGACTGATTAAAAGCCACATTTTCCATTTGCTTTCTTTATACAATAATTATTCCTATCTATTATGTGTTCTGTGAAAAATTCTGTCATGAATTGCATCTGTGGAAGTCCCAGCTAACTCACTGGATCTGGGTGTGACTGCTGTTGATTGACCCTGGTGGGATGGAGAGCACGGTTCGGCCTCTCTGCCTCGCAGATGTAAACCTATTTTTCATGGGATGGTTGAGACTATGAAACAAAAGCCAATTCACCACTTGTGCACCTAGACACAATTCATCTATATATTGTTTTCTAAACAAAGGCTTGCTTTTAAAGGTGGCAATTACAGGTAATTGCATCTCTAATAGTGATATGTAGCTCAATTATAAAGCCTTTCCCTGAGAACAGAGAACAGAAATATATAGAACAGCTTACTTCTTATTTATTTGCTGACATATTTGTTTGTTTATTTATTTATTTTGAGCTTTCTACACCTGCTTACACTGAGTCCATAATGGCCTGTTCTAATGCACCACTGATGGGAATGTTTATTAATGGTTACTTAATTATGGAATGTCCCAAAGATCATTATAAATGTAAGACACTTGGATAATTAGATTGTATGTTAAATACTGAATTTATGCTTGAAATATCCAAATATGCAAAATCTGCTCAAAACCAGAAGTTCTTCATACAGCAAGTTCAGCACATTTTTAGGCAAATATTTGTTATCAAAGCAACTTCCAAGCCTAGGTCACCTCCTCAAATGAGTTCCATTAGCTGGCACAGCTTTAGCTGCAGTCTGCTCTCAGATCTCTCTGTGGAAGTCACTGCAAAGAGGAGACTTTTCAACACTAAAAAGAGCAGCAGGTTAGCAGTAGCAAACATGCAGCAGCATCAGTTTGTGCTAAAGCATCTATTCTGATTACTTACTGGCCAAGAGCTCCAAGTATTTTTCCAATTTAGCAAAGCTTTTTCTATTTAATACTCTTTTTGTGATTACTGTACAAACAAGGGTAAAAGTGTCTCACCAGGTTATTCCTCGGGTTTTTGTAACCGTGATTACCAGGGAAAGTTTTGCCCACCTTTGGTGTCTGGCTTTATTAGAGCTGCTCCTCTCCATTACAGCATGTAACTAAGTGGATGGACTCCAGAAGGTGAGGAAGAGAGAGGGACGAGACCTGCTCAGTGCCAGCAAAGTTGATGCTTGGAGCAAAATTATAATTTAAATTTCTCTGTTGCCCTCACACTCCCATTAAACACTTGATGCTTTGTGATCTTGTTAAAGCACACTCGTTTCCCATCAGCCCAGTGAGGCTGTGTGGAAAATTTGGGGAAGCTCTTAACAGAACAAACAACTTCTGTGTGCTGTGATGAGCTCTCTCTGCCTCCTTACCAGGCTTCTATTTTAGCATCTTCCCTGTGCTTTTTTTTTAACCCCTATGGTTGGTTGAAACACCTAAAGCTGGAAGTACAGAGTAAACCATACCAACTGAGAGGCTGTGCTGTTCAAACACAAATTGAGCAGGAGAGAGTCAACTGATTGCACCACCAAAGATACTGCAAGAGTCAGGGATTCACGTGTCAAAGGCCACGAGGGAAGGAGCAAACTGTATTTCCTTGGCCATTTTCAGCAGGTTAGCCTGAGGACCCTGGAAGAACCGTCTTCCTCAACTCCACCAGGCACCAAAGCAGGTACCCAAATACTGCTGGAGAGTCCTGGGGAGGGGGAGTCACATGAGGTGCACCAACCCCAAGAGAAGTTCTGAAGCAAGTCCTGCTTCCATCACCTCCAGTGCAGGAGCTCCTCCAGCCACAGCAGCTGCAGTGGCCTGGCAGAGCCCAGCAGTGCCTGAAAGGGAGAAGCTGTGCCAGTGACACCAGACCTGAGCTTTGTCCCATCCTGGGACGTGGAGGGTCCAGCAGAACAGCAGCCTCAGGTGGTTTTGTCGACGCTCAGAGGTTTCAGTCCAGCTGGCATTCATGGTCTGTTTCTAGTTCGGTGGGAAAACCCACTAAAACAGTTATATAATTCTGAAAGCCTGTTTAAGAAAACTGCTAAATCTGTTTGCCTAGATAGGAAAAATGTCACTTTGAGGACAGTTGCATATGGAGACAACTTCCATATTACTGCTGTTGAAGGAGCCTGTGTGAATGCCACAGTTGCAGGAGATGATTATAGCCCAGCGCTGGCAGGAGGGGCTATCCTGTCACTTTGTGGAGGATGAAGATCTATATGAGTATATTTTATCTAGGGAAAAGATGAGCAGGCACCCACTGTGTTGGCAGCTCTGTACATTTGCAGGACATTTATTTTTTACCTACATAACTAATGCAGACTCTAGTTCAGTGTTTGCAGATTTTCATCAAAGCAGCGAGTGCCTTACACTGCAGAGCAGCACGGAGCAGCCAGGCAAATATCCTAATAGAAAAAGTGTAACTTCTTTGTCTGTGCTGGAGAAATTTCATTTCTCACACCTTATAAATGATTCTTTTACTTTATTTGTGTCCAGAGATGGAATCAGTTTTCATATATCACAACCAGAAATCTATCCTCGCTCTGAAAAAGTCTTCTCTAGATGTATATTTATATATAGATAAACACTACATCATATATATGTAAAAGATAAATCTATATATAAGCTCTATCAGCTATATATGCTTATATCCACATCACCTTGTTTACTGGCTTGAGTGAATTCCTTTTTAAAACCATTTTTTACTTTTTGTCAGCGCAGTAACCCCGTGGCAATCAGTTCTGTAATTTAATTACCTGTTGGGAAGAACAGCCCCTCCTTGTAAAAACTGCTGCCTAACATTTTCATTGGGAAAATTTATTTCTTCAAGTAGATATCTCCTAAAACCTCTACTTTATAGAAAGCAAGCAATTCCTGACTCACAATTCACTTCCTCATCCTGCAGATAATTTTCTAGGCTCTGGTTAGATCCTTACTGTAGTCATCAGCCTGCCAGCTCCAAAAGCTCTGGACCAGTTTGTGTTTTCTACAGACAGTGCCATTTCATCTTCCTGCTCATTCACGTGGCCTTTTTGGTATCTTTTCTAGATCTCCTGCAGCCTTGTGGAGATAGGATAAGCAGAATTATGTCTAGTATACAGATTCACCACTGATTGATGCAGCAGAATAATGACATGCTGTTTTGCTCTCTTTGCCTCAGAAATAGCTAACAACTTAGGAAAGAATTATTGTGATTCTCATAGAGTTGCTCTGTTTTCTTCTTCCCCCCTGCCCCCCAGAGGCTATGGGGTTGGTCGTCAGGTCCACCAGCTGAGCAAGAGGACCTGAGGTCCTGATAAGAATGTAAAAAAAAATCCTTTATTTCACTGCTGTGCAATGGAAGAAAACCCTGGTGGTTTCCACAGCTTCGAGCCCAGGTAGTCTACTACTGGTTCAGTATGGAAAAAAATTCCCACAAAAAAATCCCTTCAGGGAACATAAGGAAATCTTTGGCTTTGCCAAATAATGCCTGCAGGGTTGCAGGCTGTGCTGCTTGTGCCTCGCTTGAGGGAAGATGATGCGCACCAGTTTTCAGCACTGTCAATATGGCATATTTCATCACCACATAATCTATTTATAAATCCAAAACAAATACTCCCTAATTTTTTCCATGGCTTGAAGAAAATGTAACTCTAAGCATTGAAGCTGACCTATTCAGAAGAAGATTTGCTGCATGTCTAGCATGACCATGAGGTGAGTGTAACGAGCTACCTGGCCCCAGCTACTGGCCTGGCCTGATTCTGTTCTTGCTGGAGTTACTTCTGGTGGGAAAGAATAAAACAGACGTAGATACACACACTCACACATGTATATATAGATGCAGATATATTAATAATTAAAACAAAGTCTAGAGGGTCAGGATCAGCACCTCACAGCTGAGGAAGAACTCATTACCAGGATCCCAGCTCTGGGAGCACTCCATCGCCTCTCTGGCTTACAGCCAAAAATAAGGATGCTGCCTGGATAAGGCTTTTCAGAATATTAATGGTTTTCATAGTCCACACTGTCCTGAGCTCATAACTTCTCCAGGAGTGGGCAGCCACAGGTATTTCTCATTTAGCTATTCCTTTCACAACATCCAACACCATTCCCCACGGGCGCAGAGGTGTCGCATTCAGCAGGGCAAGCCAAGGGCAGTGCTGCTACAGACCTGGCAGTTCAACCTAAGAACTGCCTGCTCCTGGTCTCGGGAGGCAGGGTCAGGGACAGGGGCACTTAATTACTTCAGAGAGATGCCAAAGGAGGTGAAGAAGTAACTTTGGGCCACCCAGTGAAAGGAGATGGATGTGGCTGGGGCACGTGCCATGTGGCAGCGGTGTCCCTGCATCACCCAGCCCAGCTCTGCCTGCTGGCACAGGTACTGCCCTGGGACATATGGCTGAATCACCAGGGAGGAGCAGCCTGATAAATGGTTTGCTTCTTGTTCCGCACTATAAAGCAAATGCAGCAACCTTTCGTTTGCAGTAAAGTGCCCCAGTCACAGAAGACACCAAGACAAGGAGCAGTGGTCTCCCAGGAGGAGCCACCACAAGAGCAGGGACAACCTGCATCCCTGGAGAGCCCAGGGAAAGGTCTGGGTGGTGCCTGGGGATGCTCGTGCCCACCTGGCTGTGCAGTTGGAGCACAAACGTCCCCTTAGCAGTAATAAATCAAGGTAAAAATACATAAGTACAAATTAATATATTGATGTATAATTCATTAATTCGTGTATAAAACCGACATAGGATGCTAATTCAGATTGATGCTGTGTTAATTCAGACTGACAGTGTCAAGGCAGTACCTTTCTGGAGGGAAAAATATCAGAAATGGCACATTTGCTTTCCAATTTTAACTACAGAGCTGTATGGATTTCAGATGGCTGTGTTTTAAACCACAAGAAAATACTCCTCGCACTTGTTTGTCATGCTTGAGCTTAATGTGATTTGAATGAGAGAAGATATTAAGCCTGCCAGCTAATACATTTATTGTAATAGAGAGGAAATATTCGAGATAGACATTATAAAGAGATAATATATGATAGATATTATAAAGAGAGAATTATATATGTAATGGGAGGGGGAAACAGTATATACAAGTCAGGGATCTCTTCTTAACCCCCCAGCAAATGTAGCTATACTCTGCTCTACCAAGGAGCAGTAATAGCAACGCAAGGACCCAAGTTCTTTACTGGGGTTTCATAGTTCATTAATAATACCACAAGACTTGAAAAGGATTGTTTTTCCCAGCGTGAGAGGAAATTAGCTCCCTTGCTGCGCTCTATCACGACGCCTCTCCGATGCATCATTTTGCATTTCCTTCTCCTTCCCTCTCACACCTCCAGGGTAACGAAGCCAAGGTGGGTTTGGCAGATTTTCACGCTGCCTCGCAAGAGGGAGATAATCATGATTAAATTCCTCACTCTCCCAGCTCTAGGTTTTTTTTACATAGTTTTTCTAATAATAATTGGATCACCTGAGAATTGGATCTTTTTTTCCCCCCTCTCATTTCTAGTAGTCAGAATCACAGTCTCTTTTCCCCCCCCTCCCAGAGTTAATCCCCTGGAGACAGGAAAGGTTTTCAGTTGTGGTTTTCGATTCCATGTAAGATGTGAACAATGAGTGGTGAGCTAGCTTTGACAGCTGTTAAAATATCTCGGAGCAGGCTGAACATTCCTATTGATTAACTAATACATGGACAGAGGGTTTTAGAACTGATTGCTTTTCACTAACTGTTTCAGAAGGAAGTGGAGAAAATGTGCAACATTATCAATTTCTTTCTAATCCATTTTCATGTACTATACTCCGTGTTCATCTAGTTTAACTACTGGCTGTCAAAACCCAGAAAATAGTGAAGAATGTAGTTATGTGCTTATTCAGAAGATTGAATCTCACTGTTTATTGCAGCTGTTTATTCATAACGTAATTAGGCAGAAATTTCAGCTTATGTAAAACTTAATAAATTCCTGGGACAGTCCTAATTGATTGATGAATATTTTTCCACCAGCCTGTCTTTTCAAAATAGAGAACCTTCAAATTTGCAATTATCAGCGTCCCTTTGCCTCATCACTACAGTTAAACAGCATTAATAAATGCGAGCCAAAAAGATTCATCTTGTAATCCAAATACCTGATTTGTTGTGGTTTATACCTCACTCACGACGTGGTTTTCAGTGAAACTGTTCAGTGTACAGGGGGTGCGAGATAAGAATCCTTTAGGAGACAAAGCTGAAATGAATTCATCACAAATGCTTCAACACTGCCTTATATTCACAGTTGGTAACAAGGCAGTAGGGCCCAATCCTCCTACTGAAGGACACATCGTGGTTTAAAAAGAGGAAACTCAAGTGCTGGAGTAAATGCTTGTTCTGAGCATTAAAAAGTGCCTATTACACGTTGCAGTGTAGAGGTAGTCCACGGTTAGCCTCTCAGTTTGGATTCAGCTGCACAGATAAAAATCTAAGCTATTTAGACCTATTTTGCCCATATCAGGAATAAACTTCTCTAAAAGCTAAAATTCTAGACTGTTAGGGCTGTTCACAGGCATGCTTGAGTGTACCAGAGCCACCTCCTTCAAACAATGCTGCATGCTCATTCCTAAGAAAACACACAGCCTCTTCTCTTCTGTGCCAGCACTTGCCTCTAATGCAACAGCCAGTTCCTGTTTGAATTGCTAATGGAAAATGTACGTGTGTTGCATGGTATAGAAAAAAAAATGGAGAGTTATCACCAGGCAAAATATCTGTTGAGGTTTCATTCTACGCTTGGAATTCCAGCGCGGGCTCTGCTCCCAAACACGCTGAGGCCAGGGAAAAACCAGATCCTATCTGCACTGCATCTCCAACGTGGGCCTCACTAGAGGGTGGAAGATATCTTCCTTTTCTCAAGGAGAATTGGCCTTTTCCCCTGTTCTGATAAGCAGAAATGAAGGTTTTTTCCTTCCATGCAAAGGTAGAACAGAGTGAATTTTAACCTGCTTCAGTACCATGCATTACTAACTGCAGCTTCAACTAGCTCTCAGTAGTTTGGGGAATGACTCTGTTCTTAGCTTCACGACGAATAAATCCAAGTTTTTTTCCTATCTTTCATTCCCTTTAATGCTACTAAAGTGTACTATTACACTGTAAGTACCTCTTTTAACTCAAATTGGAAGTTTACACTGTCAAGTGACGTGTGTAATGAACTGAACAGTTCTTAAATTTAAAGAGTACTAATTAATTTTTAACTGAGGAACAATAAAATGGAAGAATAGGCTTCTTTGAGCCCCATGGTGTAGTTTCAGACCTCTGGTTCTATTAAACAGGAACTTATACCAGAGCCTTAAAAAAAAAAGTTAGGATCAAGATATAATTCTGCGGGTGTTTGCACTACGCTGACATTTACTTTACTCACTTGTATTTTTAAAAACAGACTTCACTTTGGAATACAAAGACTATTTGCAATGCATAATAAAGTCAGGTCAAGGGAAAAGGAGGAGAGAATGCTGGAATGCCTTGGTTTTATTTCCTTATATATTCAGTACATTTCCTTTTCCAGATAAGCATTAAATGGAGGCGCTGCTTTTCAGAAATCCTTCACTTATTTTTACCTTAGTTGAAGTTATGATGCTCTTAGCACAATTGGTGGTAATTTTGTTAATACTGAGCTTTACTGCATTACCCCCTAGGTCTTTTCTCAAGTCTGAGAAGCCATTTGCACAATTTCGCCTAGAATTTTCAAAAGCAGAATATAAACATATTTTCCACTTGAAAATAAAAAGAAACAGTATGAGTTAAAAAAAGGTAAAGATCCTGTGTAAACACCCATCTGCAAATAAATAATCACACAATGTGTGCTGGCCTCTGCACAGGGCACCCAGGGCAGCAAGAATCCTGCAATCCAGAGCATTGCCAGCAGTGGGATGGAGGGGGGTGGCTAACCCAAAACTCAGGACAGTCAGATCTTCTTGAACCTTTCCATCTCCTGACTCACCTTTCAGTAAGTGCTCTGTCTGTCTGACACTGTCGGGATCATCAGGAGCACTGTATGGACTACCATACAAACGGGCTCCAAGGATCCCTTCAGCAGGCTGGGCTTTGGCTCACAGCACTTCTCAGGGTTCAAAACTGGAACCAGAGCCCATGAGAATGCTGAAGTCCTGTTATGAGAATAAGAGATGCTAAAGGACACCAATAACTCATACCCTACAGAGCTGATGGCGAGCCAGATATTTTACTATATCATAGAATCATTTAGGTTGGAGAGGATCTTTGAGTCCAACCACTAACCCAGCACTGCCAAGCCCACCGTTAACCCGTGTCCCTCAGCACCACGCCTGTTAAACAGAAATATCTTTGCCTTCACTATGAACAATTAGATCCACAAAGTTCATTTCTAAGTTTAAAAAAAAAAATGTTCTGTCTTCAAAATGAGAACGTTCTGCGTTTGCACGTTGTAGTATTAGCAAAATGACTGGGATAATGTTAATTTAGCAAACTGAAATGCACAAACCCCTGCCATTGTGACAATGATCTTAGCATCTGGAACTCATGGTGTGGTTTATTAGACATGTCCAGCAAAACAGGATCTGCAGCTTACATTTGCAGGTTTGTAATTCACTGAAGGTATCTCATTTTCCCAACTGGGTCCAGGTATGACAGTCGTGATAAATAACCTTCCATTGTTGGTGCGTTTACTTCTCTGGAAAAGGAGTTGGGAAATAGGTCTGGGGTACTTCCCTGAATAGGAAAGAGTGTGGTGAGCACCCAGGGGACAGGGCTTGTGTAAGAGAGAGAGAAACAGTTTTATAAATTCACTAAAAAACTTCCAGCGGGCAGTTTAAAGGTGAGATTACAAATAGTATAAGATTCTGGAAGTCCCTACAGCATTCTCTGTATTTAATAAAAAGAGGTTTTCCTTAACAGGAAAGTCTGGAAATGTTTATCTCTGCTTTACTTTCTCATGCATCTCTGTTTGTCCCCAGACAGATTTGTCTTCAGTCAGATCATTGTAAACCTCTGCCTTGCAGATGACAACTCTTCACTTTACAACACTGCAAGTTAAGATTGCCTGGTCTTCAGGAAAGAAAAACCTTGAATTTTTTTTTTTTTTTATTCTATCAACAGTTTCTTTATTTAAAGCCCATGATACCACTTAAAAAAAAAAAAATTCAATTCCATTCTTTCATACTTTATCCTCGGATAATCAGCCTGTTTATCTCAGACTACACTGACACCTCAGACAAATCACTTGCACTGGAGAGAAGCTGTCCTAGTCCCCTGGCTACTGTTCACCAGTAGGTGCTACCACCTTGTAACTGGGCATTATCAGAAAGCCAGTTTTCACTAGACCACCCTGATATTTCACCATTAAAAGCAAACAAACATAAAAAATTTCATGAAAAAATGCAGGTTATTACCCATAGGCAGGGCTTTCTGTTCCCTGCAGCATTTTGTTGATGTTCATTTTGTATTTCTATACATTCCCCCTGAGCATTGAACTGGAAAATAAAACTGAAGCTATTATTTCTCTCTATAAAAATAAATATCTCTCACGCTGAGCACTCGTCCGGCCTTCATAATTCTCCTTTGGTTTTTCCACACGGTGAGATTGGGTGCAAGAAAACAGCTCAATTATCTATTGGACATAGGCGCTAATGAGGCCCGGTGCACTCTGAGCTAATTGGAAGGAGAAGCCCAATGTCTTAATGATTGCAGTCTTAATATAGCTAATAACCAGGATGGCAGCAGAATTAGTCAGTGCCACTCTTTCTATGCTTCCCATTTTGCCCATTCTGGCATGTAAATTCTTCCTTATTGTTTCTTGGGGCTGAGTGCCCTGCTAATGAATGCGATTTCTCCGGGTTAGGTGTCCAGGAAAATGTCACGTCACCATCTGCAAGACATGGTCACTGCAATGACCCTTCTTCGGAGCAAAACTCCACACTCTGAGGAGGCAACGGAACCACTCGTAATACTCTGAATTGTCCTGGTCACACGGAGCTCCTACAGTAATTGTTGCTATGTCCCGTTTGATTTTCCTTGTAAATCTTGGAGCGACGCAATTAGTGGCGATATGAACATTAATTGACCTGACCACCGAATCAGAAAGGCATCCCTGGAGAAGGACTGTGAGAGTGACAGCCCTGGAGGAAAAACTGACATTTCTCGTTTGTGTTTCCACAAGCAGGTAAGCAAATGAATGAAAACTGGACTGTGCCACCAAGTGTAGCCATCCCATTAACAAGCCCTGGGGAAATATTTTCTAGGACCATCAGCAAGTGTGTTTTATGTGGCAAGCGAGCTGCCGTACTGGTGAATTGATGGGTTTTCGTGCACAGCCTGGAAGATCCCTCGTTTACACACTGCCAGGCTGTGTCCCATTCCCAGCTGTGCTTTAGTCACTTCAGAAACACAGCTGGGAACTGTTCTGCTCCAGAGAAAAATGCCTGTTCTGTCACTGACCACAGTGACTGTTGTTTATCAGAAAAAAGGGTGCTAATGACCTATGTAGTTTCTAAAGGCTGGGAATTCTGACATAGACTTAACCCAGAAAGGAGAAACCTTAAAAACACAAAAAACACCACAAATAATCCAACGTGTCATTCTCTTCAAACTGTACATCTTCTATGCAACCTATGAAATATAACTGGAAAATCATTGCATATAAATGCAAAGAGCTGAGCAAAACGAAGTTAAACTAAGGTGTGGCACTGCCAAAGCATCCCATGCCTGGGGAAGGAAACATCTCCAAGGAAATTCTTTGTGCTCAGGAAGGGACACAACCCACTGGTGCCAAGCACAGGGACAAGGACTGTAACTCACTCCATCGTCCTCTCCTGTAGCAGAGGGCAGGTTAAAGCTCTGAAACCCATGATTTCTGTCACGGTGGGGCAACAAGGCCAGGAGGAGAGGCTGGTGCTGGCAGGCAGCAGCCAGGGGCAGAGAAGAATTGGTTTTCCACACTTCCACAGACCGAGGAGTTCCTGCTGCGGAAGAGGGATGGCCACAGCAGCAGCTGCTGTGGTTTCAGTACAGTGACCACAGCATAATCCAGCTGGTAGATTCTGGTAGGTGGGTAAACCCAAAGGAAAAATGTCTGAGGCCTGATTGACCACCAAGTTATATCTGCAAGGATCCATCAGTGGGAAAGAGCGCTCCCCGTCCTGCAATTCCATGTGTGTCAGCCCCCGCTTACTCTTGTCCATTTAGACCTAAACCAGAGTATTTAAAAGGGTAAGTCCACTGCATGTCCTTGTAGAGGCATGTGGGGAAAAGAAGCCATGGCCTTTTCCAGTGGTGTTTCTTTAAAGGTAGTTTTTCTCAGCCCCTCTTTTTCCTTTAGTTATTAGCATCCCTAGAGTTCACTTCTCACTAACTACTTTTGCATGTCACTCTCTTTTTTTAACACTTTGAGGTATTGTCCATAGCTGGTTTATAAAGACAATGATGTTATAACAGCAATTTATGGTAGAATACCAGGCTATGGTCTGAAGGTGGCTCTCCGTGGGGCAGCGAGCTGCTGCTTTTCTCCCTTTACCCCTTTTTCTCCCTCGGGCTGCACCTGGCTGGAGACTTTGTCCCTTACATCTCCACCATCTGATGTGCTCAGCTCGTATGAGTTTTCACAATACTCGAGAGATGGAGGGGCTGAATTGCAATGGATCAACAGCACCTGGCTTTGGGAATTTAACACAGTAATAAATACACTTAACTCTACTATTAAATTCTACCTGGACCACAAGACTGTACCAAATTCCAGTGTTGACTTCTTTTGAGAGTCATAAAATTCTCATGATCAACTCGTAAAAAACCCATAAACTTTAAGGACCGCCTTAAACATATACAGACAGTTGTGAGGGTCTGGAGGGTATGGGGTGTATAAAATCACACACACAACAACCTCTCCCCTACATTTTTCTCTGAAATACATATTAGTGCAGCGTGTGGCTTAACAAACTTACGGCAGCTGTCTAAGATTGTGGACTTTCAGGTCTCTGCTAACAGGATCCTACCTCACTATTATTGTATTTTAAGTAGTAGAGCTGAGATAGCTTAAAACCAGGAGAGGAAGCTGGCAGTCTGCTGGGCAGGATCTCTTCAGAGAAAGGGAGCTCTCTTCAAGGTCATCAGGTTTGCAAACCAAAATCTATTTTACTGAAGTCATTAAACAATAATAAACAGTTTAAGAGAGATTCAAGTTTTTTCCAGTGTGTTCTTTCTCCTCAGCTGTTTTTGTTTCTCTTCCCTGGCAGTTCTCAAGATGTGGGTGTAGGAAAGTCACAGTGGCTGAGGCAAAGGTCAGTTCTGTGCTAACCCTGACGGAACTCAGGTTAGAGCAGCCTGGGAGCGATGCTGTGCACCACGGCTGTTCCTCACCATCCAGAAGCTGCACATTAGTCTGAAATGGCCAGTTCTCTTTACAATCCAACTTGCCCTTGGGAGCAAGAAAGAAAACAGGCATGTGCAGGGCTAAAAGGAGCTCGAGTCTGGGAATCCTGGCAAAACAGATACAGGAAACTTGGGTTTCTGTTATTATCCAATATCCTTCTTTCAGAAACTGGAAGAAAATCAGAACCTTTTGATTCCTACGGACAGGTCTCTAATAGCAAGTTGCAAATTCTTACAGATGTCTGGATCAGGCCTCATGGAAAATTATCTGCCCAAAGAGATTCACCTGTAAGTTTACCTGCCAGGCCAGACATCAGTCACTCTCAGGCTCAGCAGAAGCCTTGCAAAATTATTAGCTCACTACATCCACGTGCCATTAAAAGCATTTGCAGATTCCTCTGACAAAGTTATTTTTGTGGTCACAACAAATGAGCGCTCCTAACCCACCTCTGAAAGAGCCTCAGTCCATGTAGCTGTGGCTTCCTAAATCAAGTCACTTGAAGCCTTCACTCTCCATAAAGTAAATGATGTTGCAATTTTTCTAGGAAGTTCAGTCCTTTTAGGTCTCGTCTGTGGTTTTTTCAGACCCATCCACACAACTGCTGTTTCCAAAGCAGCCTGCCCAGGGGCAGAGGCTCCTGTGACAGTCCTTGTTTGTCTTCCCTTCTTCATCAGCATCTAAGCCCTTCCCCATGTCAGCAGCCATTTGGCTTCTGCTTCCCTTTCCACCTTCCCCTCCCAGACTGCCCATTTCCCTTTCAGAGTTAAAACTCAGCAGTGCTCTTCCAATGTGTGGTCAGAAACGGAGCCAGAAAAGCCTCTTCTGACATTTTTAGCCCCATTTCCAGAATGTCCCAATGGCAGGAGTCTCACCAGCTTTGCCACTGCCTTGCCCCCTTTCCATAGACATCTACAGCTTGCAACTGCTCTTTCCACTGGGTATTCAAACCATCAGCTTTAGGCATCTACTTTAGCTGGCTAATTTAAGTGCCTAGGTCTGTCTCATTGGGTACTAACAACAAGTTGTAATTAAATGACAGTTTCTATGCTATATTAAACTCTTTCAGTCAAAAAATATCTCATTGAAAAATCAGGAAACAAGTCCCCAGGGCTATCATTATCCATCTGCTTTCCTAACAATTTTAGGCAACTGCAAAGAATTTTAAAATAAAATTATATATCCTTCTCTCATGTCATTCATGACATGCACCAGATTATCTTTCATGTTGCCTTCTTGGAGAACGGGAATATCACAAGTGTTAGTTAGCAACGTGGTGTCCCCAGCCAGCAATGAAGGCAGCAAGCTCCTGCTTTCCCAGGTGGCCCTTGGCTATTTACATGCTAAAAGGGAGCTGCTCTTCAGTGTCTTAAAATTCCATCATGGAGAGAAGAGGGTTACCATGTTGAACAGGCAGATGAGAAAACAGTTGCCATCTGATGTCCAATGAATGGTAAACAAACAGAAACAAGCCAGTTCTGGAACGTCTAGGAGATAGATCCCAGTGGGGAGGTTCAGTTTCTGGGAAGGCCAGTAGGAAGATTAGGGGGTTTGTAGCATCTAGACAGATTTTCACATGACCACAATGTGCATTTTTTAATTGAAAGTTGTACAGAACTTGAGTTGGCTCAACTCATTCCATTCACGTAGGACAGCATAAAGCCCCCCAGTACTGCTCGGGAAGAAGCTGGGAGGCTGGGGAGGGAGCAAGTTAATAGGTTTTAGGAACAGATTGAGTTATCTCAATAGCCAAATAGTCCCTCTGCACTGATTACACAGGCAAGCCCCTAGGAAAGCCATCGAGGTTGGCTACCTAAAGCTGGGCGGCAGCAATATTCCATCCCAGGAGCAGCCCAAAGCTCATCACGAGCAAAGAAACCACTGACCTGGGAGTGGAGCAGGATGTTTGCAGGAGAAAACTCAAAGGACTGAAGCAACCAGAACTGGGTCAGAGACATCTGAGCACAAAAGTCCTGAGCCTGAAAACGCTTCCATTTGTTCAGTGCCAAGCACAGCGGAGTCCGGATGTTTAAATTCAATTCTTTAGACAGTTAAGATCACAGCAGCTACAATCCCCCGAAGATTCTTTCAACTTTTAACTCTATACACATATATGTTTAAAAAAAACTTCAAAAAAAGAAACTATGCCCTATTATGCTTTACCATTGCACATACTCCCTCATTTCCCAGCAGCTGCCACTCTTTTGAGCTGCATTATAGCAGGCTTGCCATGATACTGCTTGGGGCAGTGGGTCAGCATATTAATCTTTGGTTACTTGGCTTTTAGTCTAAACTTGAATCAATACAGCTCATCTTTTCATGAATACACAAATATATTGAAATTAAGATTTGAACGGCACTCACTTGGTATGATTATAGTAAAAGTTTTGCCATTTAGCTCCAAACGTAGCTGGGAACAGCAGTTATAAATAGACACTTAGCTGTTCCTATCAACTGAGGTTAATCAAAACCCATGAAAGGTAAGTTGTTACCTTTTTGCTCAGGATGTAAAAGCCTTCCAGTTCTTTGAAAGATAATACTGCTTTCACCTATCTTCCCCACCTCTTTGGAGCACGGCTCACCCAGGGGTGTGCGGTGACACCAGAGCAGGCAGAAACTGCTAAACCAGCCCTGCACTCCTTTCTGGGTTTAATTGCAGCCTATAAAAGCATTGGAATTGCTGCCACCTATAGACAAGTGTTCAACACAAACAAGCATTTGTTACTGGGAAAATGGAAGTGCAAACTGACGTGAAGTTTATCTTTAATATTCCCGTGTATTTTTTACCTCACCGTCCTTAACGCTGCGCTTTGTGCTGAGGAGCCACAGGAAACGTTTATGGCACAAGCCAGAATCCACTGAAAACATCCAGCACCTCATGTACAGGTCCTTGTGTTGTCAGAGCCAATGGAAAAGAAAAATCAAATTTCTGGAACATATTGGTTACTATGCTCAGCATGTTTAATGCATAAAGAAACGATTGACTGTGTTTTAGCTCTCTCAAATAACCAAGTGTGGATTAACCTTTGATTTGGATTCACATATGCCTGAATCGTGTTGTCTAAGGACTTCGCAGGACAATGGAATATTTTTTGATGGACTCAGAGTAGCTGATTATTTAAAAGTACATGACAACCTCTCAGAAAAAAAAGAATTAAACAAAATCAACCAGTGTTGTACAATAATGCAGCAAACCTGTCCTTTTTTCCTTGCATATTATACCTGTGTCATCTAAACAAGTGCAGAATACAGCCATTTACAAGATGAAATAAATACAATTCTTAGTAGTATTGCTAGAGAGCAGTAGAATAAATTTCACTGTAATTTCCACTGCTGGTATTTCTGTAAAGTGAAAAGTGATAAATGAGTATCTACTTCATATAAATCGTTACAGGATTCTCTGGAACACTAAATCTAACTTTTTTAAAGAAGAATTTTTCAACCTTTTATTTGCCTTTTTAATACATATTAGGGAGGCAAGAGATCAATGATTGCTGATCTTGATTTCTGACTTCTCAGAGATGCTGAGCATCGAATACTCCACCCAGGTTCTTGGGAACCTGGGGCCACAGTAACAGCTGTAAAAAAAATAATCTAAAATATCTCAAGTAGGGCACCCAAAATCCCAAACTTCACAAACCAAGGGCTTTGTTTTAAAAAAAGGTCCTCCTTCTTTTGCCCTGGAAGGGAGAATTGGCAGATAGTTTGACATGTTTGCTGAAACAAGCATATACCTCTCACAGCTAAGAGTTAGCTTCTCAGATCTGAAGAAAAGAATAGATCTTAAAAAATAATAATAATAATTGTGAGAGATGAAAAGACAGCTTTAAACACGCTGTAGACAAGACTTCTTTGTCGTAAATTTAAAGGTTCAAGAAATCACAGTCTCCCAAGCTGTTTGAAGAACAGTGAAAAGGAAAGGAAATCATAAATTGTTTCATCTTCCAGTCCTTCTGAAATGGAGATGTGCTCGGCTATGAATAGCTTCGCTTTCCCCCCAGTGCTGGAAACATGCCTAGCCTGTGACTTATTCTGGAAGAGCAAGGCAAGAGCATCCTGCCAATGTTCTCCCAAGGAGCTTATTTTGTCTGTGCTTGTAACAATAAACACGTTATCGGTCAGCCTAAGTGAGAAACTAAAGGAGATGGAAAATAAACACGGAGAAACAGTTGCTCAGAGAGTACACTGCAGGGGGTAAAAACCTTACAAAACCAAAACGCAAAGGGTAAAAGGAGTGCCCCTGATCTCAGAAGCCAGAAGTGATCTAGTCCTTCTCCAGGCAAAGTGTATTTTACCTACATGGCTTTTTCCCTGTCCTAAACTGCTTCCATGAGGGCCTGCACCTTCCCAGCAGCATCTCTGCCCCAGCCAAACACCTGCATCCCACACCAAATCCCACGTGCTTGACAGGCCATACGGGGCATCCCCAAAGCCCACCTCCCATGCCAGGGCCATGCTCATCCAAACCCCATGACTCTGCAGTGCATCCCCATGCAAGTGTTTTTATTCTGAGATGTACCAGACACCCATTAAAAATTACAGTCAGTGGATACTCCTCATCAGAGAGCCGTGAATTGGATGAACATGCATCTAGTTTCTTCTGGATCAAATCATGCATTCTCCTATCAGCAGCCACCTTCTACCAGAGGGTTATGACAGAGTTAATTCCTTTATCAATATACTAAGCATATGTACAAGTCTGAGTCATTAACAGCACCACATGCTCCGTTTGTCCTAAATGCCATATTCAGAAACTTCCCAGCACCTCTACTTCAATCCAATATCAGAGACATCTTGCTTTAAAAATTTTTAGTCATTTTAGGGATGGAGGCAGCCACCTAATTCATCTAGTATTCTACTAAGTATCAAACACGTCTTCAAGCTCCTTCTCACTTCAGCTGCACAGTTGTAACAGTTGGAATTTCACTTTTTGGGGACTCCGCAATATTTGTAAGATGTATTATTTTCTAGCAGAACATGCCTGGCATGTTCTAGTGTATTTCTAAGATGCTTCTTGTTGCAAACCTATAAGAATAGGCTGCAAAAAAAAACCTCTTTAATGCCTGTTACTTTGTGTGCAAGTTTTTTGCTCTGACATATCGAGCAAGTTTAGTAAGGCTTTGAACTACTGAAGTTTTGAACATCCATCAGCTCAAAACTGTTGATGATCTGCTTGATATAAACATTGATGTGTTCACCATGGGAACCAAAAGAATAAGCAGCAGAGCTTCCTATTTATGAAGGCAATACAGCACAGAAATTTCCAGATGTGGGGCTCAATCCTTTATTCTTTGTTCCCTCTCGTCTCTTGTTGATTTAAAAAGCAGATTCAGTTCTTTAGAAAACAGAAAATGAGGAGGTAATTGTGGAATATATTATTTAACTACAAAGCAGCTAGCACTGGCCAAACACAGTCAAAACAAATACAGAAAATAATTAAATGAAGACTTTTTTTTTTTTAGAGAATAATGTTTATACTATGTTTTTAATAATAATAATCAGGTAACTGTACTGATAACTGTGGGATTATTTGCAGTTTGTGAATTTTAGCTAAAAGCAATAAGTGTTTTTTACGTGATGTGTTGGTTGATTTATTCTCAAACAAAGCAAAGTTACAGCTAAAGTGCATTAAAAAAAACCCACCACAACAACAGCTTTTCCTCAACTTCTTCTATTATTAAGGCCACACACTGCGTTTAAGAGCAGTAAGCGTCCCTCCATTTCACTGCACAAATGATACCTTTGCAGGAAAAGCAGGGATTAAATAGCTACCATCCCACAGGTATGGTAGTGACAGGGCTGAAGCCTATTGGCAAGAAGAAAGTGGTTAGGAGAGCTGCAGGTAGATGCAGAACAAGGTGAATGCCATTTTATTAATCCCACAGCTCTGTCCTAGGAGCTTCTCTCACAAAGGGAGAAAAATGGAGCAAGAAAACTGAATGGGACTGGGAACCTGTGATTAGATGATAATAATAAAACAAGTTTCACTTGTATGATTTATCAGCACAGCTACTGAGTAGCCATTTCCAGCAAGTTCAGTGAAAATTGTGTACTATTGGATGTTTTTCTCAAATGCCCAGTAGCTGAAGGCATGTATATGAGGGAGAGCCCCAGGGTTCAGCATAGGAAAGAACAAAGTGCAGTTCTGTTCCTTGGGGTTGCACAGACCTGTGGAATATGTGGTTCACCTGACCTGGGGGCTGGCAGAATGCAGAAGTGTTAACAAAAAAAGGGAAAATCGAACATTGTTTAGAACTGTCACCTGAGTTCTGCAAGCTTGGCTCAGCGTGGTGTTCCTCACACCACCAGTACCACGGGATGTTTTCTTCTTCATGGGCAAGATGAGACTTGTTCAAACTGTACCTACAGTTTCACAGAGAGATAATGAAACAATCGAATGGTGGCCTCTAGAGTATCTACGTAAATGTGTTGCAGTTTGGTTTTGTTGGGTGGGTTTTTTGGGTTTGTTTTTTTTTTTGCCAAGACATTTTCATGGTAATTCATGTGAGGAGCACCTTGAATCACAGCCACCTCCACCTCTGTGCTCCCTGTTTGGCAAGCTGGAGTAAGCGTTTCAGTGCTAATGGGCTCCAAATTTTATGAATTAACTAACATAGCCCTTAATTTTTTTCCATTTTCTTAGAGTGTAATTGCATCTAATTGTACATTTTGAGCAAATACACATAATCACATCGTTATGACATGTAATTACCTAATTGTGATGTATAATTAAGTAAATAACACAAGAAATTGTGCGGAACTTTAATAAATTTGTTAAAAAGAAGTTAATCTTTTCTGCAGCTGACAGAAGAAGGCATTTTCACCTCTAATGATGATAATCAATTTACTGTTTTCTACCCTAATTAGCAGGCACTCTGCAGGCATGTCCAGAACATGATGTCATTTGTGACTTTTTATATTCACGTGCTACATGCAAAGACAAACATCTTTATGCAGAGTTTAATGACCGGTTGCTATGGAAAGAAGAGTACGAGGATAATCCATGCAAGAAGATTTATTAAACACCTTCTGTTGATAACCTTAAAAATTCCCTACAATAGCTCTACCAAGAAGAACAATGCGTTGACTGATCTCATTGGCAGCTTCTGCTCCTGGTATTGTCCCTGCCGCTACTTGGCGGAGTACCACAATTCCTCTACTGAACACAGAGTTCTCATTAGGAATAATTCTCAGGTTAGGAGTTGTTTTTCTACGGAAGGAGACCTTACTTTGCCCAGGGAGGTTTATTTGTTGTCATAGCTGGTTTTTTTTTTCGTTGTGCTGGAGAAAGTTTGTGTATTACTCCATTACATATATACGTTTTATATACACCCTGTGAGACCAGCACAAATCTCCTTCATTGCTCCTCATGCCTGTATTATTGCTACCTAATATCAGCAAGGACTAAAACACACAAGTCCCTTTCACATCATATAGAATTTAATGTCTGGTTAGTCAAGCGACACAGGACTAAAACCAAGAAAACAAATGACTGCTGAAACTTAAGAGAGAATCTTAGCACGCTAAAAAGGCTTCTCCCATGTTTTTTCTTTATCTTTTTCCTTCCTGGCACGAAACAGAGTCATGCCCAGATGCTAGACTAGGGGCTGGCAATCTTCTCAAGATGGTCTGCAAGACAATTCTCTGAAAGGCTCACCCACCCCCTGAGAACATTTGCAGTGCCAAGAAGACAAGCTCTGTAATACAGTCATGGTTTCTAACCAGGGTTTTCCACCTATGGCTCCACACCAAGCCACCTTTTAGTAACTCCTTTCCAGCTTGTCCTGTTGATCTGTACAGGAACTTTAGGCACAGCCGATTCATATCCAGACTTTGGGAGCTTTATGCTCTTTATGTTTCCCGAAGGCAACAAAATCCCAAGTGCCCAGAAAGAGATTGAATCCACATGTTGAGGAGCTATTCTCTATAAACAACAGTATGCTTCATTCAGCTGATATTTTGGGAAGCAAGATCAACAAGTGGTGAACATTGAAGAAGTGATTCAGGAGACTGCTGTAAACAGAGTAGATATGCACACGTAACATTTGACAGAGCAAATATGTGACCAAGCATCATCTGACAAATACAAAGCGCTTTTCAAGTCATAGAAAAATTGTTTTGTTTCTCCCTACATTACAAAAATAAACTACAACTGAAAAATAGCCTCAATTAAAAAAAAAATAATAATTTGGCAGTGGGTATTTAACTTCAAGAGGAAGATCAGTCTGTGACTTAGACACTTTGCAGCTATCTTAACACAAATTGACACCCTCACGAGAGAGCATGTAATGTGAGTTGTTGGCAAACTGTCTGAACACGAGAATGAAGAAAGAAGGAGAAGAATCTGGGGTGACAGTAAGAATGTTACAGTCAACCAAAACACGGGCTCAAACTCATGGTCGCTTCTGCAGTTTCCAGTTATCAAAACTTGACACCTTCTCTGTCACACCAGGATCCCAGGAGGAAAAAAAGAAAAAAGCACTTCAAACACCTCCACCCACACCATCAAGCACAACTTCCATCCACAGCTATCAAATGTCTTTTGCTTTTTTTTTTCCTCCCCTTAATGGTATTACCTCAAAGTAGATTATACTTGGTGGGGGGGAGAACCAAACAACACCTACGTCATCTGCAAACCAGAGAGATGGCCACATATCAATGCAGTGCTATGAAAATGGAGCTTTCCATCACTTTCTAATAGACCCAGACCAGTATAAAAATTTCCAGAGCAGGCACAGGAAGAGATTGGCAAGAACAGCTCATATAAATATCCATCTTAAAAAAAAAAAAGAAAAGGAAAGAAAAGAAAAAAAAAGATGAGGGAAAATATACATATTCTGTAAATAGACACTCTAGCTGGGCGTTGGAAGAAAAAAACTTCAAGCATTTACACGAGAAATAAAAAGACATTTTCTAGACACTGGGCTAACTGGTCTTTTGTTTAATAGAAACACTTTCAAAGACCGGAATTAATCCAGATTTGTTGGTTTAATAAAGAACAGAATCCAGCTCACTGATTTAATGCACTAGATTTACTGCTATGTTCTGACCATGTGAAGAGCTGTAAATTGGATTTACTGAAGGCAAGCAAGTCAATAAATGCCAGAAAGCAGACAAGATACCAGTAAATCCACACCAAAACATTAAAAATCACTGTAAAGTACCTTAACCAGAAGGCAGTGACCCCAATTTTCCACATTCACGTAATTTTTGTCTGTATTTCCAGTTGCCCGGGCGTAAAGAGTATTAAATCAAAGAGTTCCACTTCACACCAGCTTGGCAGGTTGTTAGGTAAGTCCACCCTGGCTGAGAAGCTTGTCCCCACTCAGAAGAGAACGATCCCCTTCAGCATCTCAGAGCAGAGAGGAGAGGAGGGAGAGGGTGAGGTGCAACAGACAGCAGGAGAAGGGGGATTGCTGGAGGAAAGCAAGTGGGGAATGAAGAATAAGGTGGGGATTGGATACAGAGGAGAGAGTTGAGCATGAAACGGGCGTCTGTCACGGGCATCGTGTGAGATCCATCACCACTCTGTCGTTAACAGAAGTCTGCTCTTGATCATCCGTGATACAGAATTCAACAGGAAGAGATGAAATTTGTTGCAAAAGTATACGGAGTTCTCTACAATTTTGCAGCTACCACTGAGTCAAACTGTTACGTATATAAGTCTGAGTCCCTTGCAGATACTTTTTGAGGCAAACAACTGCAGATGCTCATTGTGTGATGCCTTCTTTGTAACTGCAGCTTTCCCCCCGTGAGCAGATACCAGGAAAGCATCAGCCCATGCCAGTTTTTTTTGCTCCCTGAGCACACAGGTACAAGGTCCACCCCTAATCTCTTCCTGCTCGGTCCCTTCCTCTTTTAAGGTGCACATTTTCACTGCAACAACCCATAAACAGACCCATGGACTGTCTCCCTCAACCATACATTTCATCAGATAAAATCTCCATTCATATCAATGAGAGCAAAAGAGACCGTTGACTTTTGTGAGGATTTCCAAACACAATTAATCCAGGTTTAGACAGTTACATAAACCTCTGGATTTAGGCAGCACGAGTATTACCAAATCCAGACAAAAATAATCCCTATTTTTCTTGCCTTGAGGTCACCTAATCCTCCACAGTGCTCAGGATCCTGCCCCAAACATTCATTTTTGTCTCTCCCTTTACCTCAAGCCACTTGCTTTTGCCTTGGCTCGTCCCACGGTTGAAAGAACTAGTTAAGAAAGTATGTTAGGACTTTTTTATCCTCTCTGAAGTTTTGTATACTGCTCTCCAAGTTTCCTTAATCCTTTCCTTACCCACCAACAATGTTTCTGTACAAGCAGGTCTGTGAATAGACACCAAGCACTTATGCTGCCCACAAGGGACCTTTGCAGGATCCAGCAGTTTCATGGCATCAACGGGAATTATTAGCTCTAGATAATGAGACTCTTCAAGTCATCGAAAGAAATTCATAAGGAAAACCACATTTACTGCTGAATAAAACACAAATCTATTTTGCAAATAATAAAAAGCAGTCCAGACCCCCAGTAAAAAAAACAGTTCCCATTGAAAATGTCACTCCCATTCCCCTCTCAGTCAGAAGGTGCCTTTGCTAACTGTGTAAGAAACTCAGTAGATCACCATGAAAATTAGAGCTCTGGCTCAGAAGAAGTTTGTAAAGGTGAATAAACCCTTTCGTGTCTTTTACACTTGAAAAAAAAGAAGCAGAAACATCTTAATCATTCACATTCTCTCCCATTCTATGTGAGGTGTGTCAAGCGAGGTGCTGGGGGAGAAGAGCCTAAGGGATTAAAGCACTCCCATTGCTCACGTGCTACATCATCCCATTCGAAAGGAAATTGCATAACATCTGTATTCGTACAAACTTATTAGGTATTCAGGACATAGGATGGAATAAAATGATACTGTGCGCTAATTAGCAGATCGTTTACAAGTCCCAGACCCCTTTTCTCTCCAGTGACTCTTGGCAAATACAGATACCAGCACAGACTCTTTTTCCACGCTTCTACCCTTTATCTCCCTTTGCCTTTCACGGGTTCCTCGAAGCAATGTTTTGTAATAGTGTCAAATTAGTAGAAAACCTGAGGTATAGAAATTTGACAATGATATAACTGTCATGATGGTTCTACTTTTTGCTTGTACCTACTCAGGCATAATTAGAATCAAATATCTACCTCTCAGCATTTCTCTTGGGCTCATCCAACTTTGAAAGCTCTCAGGCCATTAAGGCATATCAATTAGTAATGATTTTTTTTCAGCCCCCAGCAGTCACTGAAGCATACATTAAAGGTGATATCTGCAGTCAAAAATTTAATGTGCACATTTGAGAATATCTACTTTGATTAAGAGAATATTATCGGGGAAACTCATTTGCTTCAAGTTTTATATCACGGCTATTAAAAATATTTTATTTGCTGAACAAATGTCCAATGAACACTCCCATATCTGTTAAGTAATATTAATTGCACACAGGTTTGGAAAACACAGGAATCATTAAGGGATAAATGAGGCTGTGCAATAGCCCAGAAGAGCTAATGTTATCACTTCCCAGGCCACTTTTACAACCTTCTTAGGAGGACCATTTTTAACTGAGTCATCACGGCCTGAGGAAAGTTACTCTTTTTTTTTTTTAGTATATCTATCCAGCTGAGTAGATATCACCGTGGCAGCTCGTTACAAGCCCCAGAATTAGAGGGCTGTCACACACCTCGTAGCTAGGTAAGTCTGTTCAGCCAGGGCTGTTTGGAACAGCAATCCTGTGCACAGTCACTGTCATTCCCAAGCCTGATGCGTCGCTTACATCTTGTTTCAACTCAAAAATCAGTTACCCAAAGATCAGATTGAAAAGCAAATGCATTTAACAGGATGGACATATATTTAGTGTGGAAGGTGGCACTGAAGCAGAACAATTCCTGGCTGCAGGAAGCAGGAATACACATGCACTCCTTTTCCATGCTGGTTCAGGAATTGGGTTAGCTTGGTCTTTGTTTAAATTCTGTATGGATAATCTGAGATGTTTCAGTAAGTACTGGACTGAAAAAACAGCTCAGCTAATCTTGGCATCAGTTCAGTCTTCGCAGATCTTTTTCTGATAAGCACATGGAAATAATGTCTAATCTAAGGTCACTACAAGCAGCAGAAAGGTTACCACAGGCTTTGAATCGGACTTTGTACGAGAGATGGAATTAAGTATAAGAACAGAGGAAAACAGAATAAAAATGTTGAGCTTGCCTCACAGTGAAGCTGGAAACTTTTAATTCCACTTTGTATGCAACTGGAAATCGACCCAACGATTGGCACCCAATGGCTGCTGTCTTGTTTTGCTGCAGGTGTTGGCACAGCTCATCCTGGTGCTTTTCAGGGTGCACCAACTGCAGTGAGGCCGCATGGATACAGGGACAGACACCAGAAACCTCAGGGACTGCTGCAGTTCCTTTGTGTCATGGCTTTGCAGGCTCTCTGAGGAGAGGATTCACTGAATTCTAAACTTATGGAGAACCTACTTCAACCCTTCTGGTTTTATTTATTTATTTGTAAGCACACAAACAGATTTCCCCTCATGGAAAATATCACAAAGAGATGGAATGCCAGGAGCAGATCAACACCACATTTCATCCTGGTAGCCAGCACGCGTGGCCTTACTCTGAAGATGTAGATGCAATTGAATTTGTCACTCCTTTGAGTGGCACAGGCTCTGACTCCTCCTTAAGTGATGGGACCTGTAACAATTTTTGGAATACAAGCCTAAGATTCATTTCCAAGTTTTTATCCTGCTGTTATGCCTGCGAATTTCTTTCCACTTGAATGTACTTGACATTAGTCATAAATCACAAAGCAGGATGGAAATGCCATATACAACATTCACTTTTACCCTCGGCTGCCAAGAACCTTCTTGCTGTGTAGTTGACCCGATAATCACTTGAAACATCTGCATAATGCTTTAATAATTAAGCATCGCTTGGATGTGGTGTTGGGGGACATGGTCTAGGGGTGAACTTGTAGAGTAGGGCTAATGGTTGGACACGATGATCCCAAGGGTCTTTTCCAACCTGAGTGATTCTGTCATTCTGTATTATTTGTATAATCCCCCAGCAAACCTGACACCAGGTTTTTCAGCAGGAGTTTGCATATTCCTTCTCAGCTAGTTAATGCATTACTGAAGTGAGTCCTAAGGTTTGGTCCAGACACAGATCACAGATTTTCATTTGGATCTAAGTAGTAGCTCTGGTGCGACTACATATTTTTTATAACTGTACACAAGTTTCTGTGCTAATAGAGCTAATTTTTCTTTCTATGTGGAAATACCCCCAAACAGACAAGGTCAGCACAAAAGAGCCAATTCAGTAGACGGCATCCCATCGTTTCCCACACCTCTTCCCTCCTGCTCAGCCACCACAGTCATTCCTCCACCCTGGGCACCCCGGCCATCACTGCCTCTCCTTACCACTTGCCTCTCCCCTCCAGGAGTCGCATATTTAAACTCAGTGCGCACGTGCGTGCTGGGGAGAAGTGCCACAGGATGCTCAATGAAAGCATGTGTGGAAAGCATAAATACAGCTTGGATTTTACAAGCCAGGATATATGCAAACCATAACCAAAAATAATAGAAAACTTGAACAAACACTTTTATACTTCACTGTATTGCTTACACTTTGATATTAAAGCTTCCAGTCATGAAAAAAAAAAAACTTCAAAAACAGAGAAAGAAATATACTTCAGTCAAAATGTCAAATACTCTGTCTAGCCTTATCTGCACACATATGCATGCAAGAAATATCTACCACCCAGGCAATAGTCTACACACCCCCATTCCCTTTTGCAGCTATCAGTCAAGTTTGACCTTTGGTTCAGACCGAAAATCTCCCAACCCATTCGTTCTATCTTCAGATGAGCAGCTTCTTCAGGGAAAGAGATGATAATGTATCTGGAAGGGCTGACTCTTTGTGCAGTTGGAGGGGGGAAGTGCCAGCATAACAAATTGCTCCTGTTCAAACCCATCAATTCAAAACAAGCATCTGGAAAACTTGACAAGAATGCTCAAATGACCCTTGTGTTCTGACAGCTGGAAAAGAGAAAGCGCTCTCCATGAGGGGAAGGAATGTGATCAAACTTTTTGCCTAGCTAGAGAAACACATAGAGTTTGAAATATTTTGCTTCAAAGCCCATTGAATTAAACTTCCAGTGCAAAGTATGACTCACGCAGGCAACTATGTCTGCACCCACAAATCTGTAGTCAACAGCAGCAGAAGCTGGGTATGGTGATGGGCAGGCTGGAAATTCCCTCCTCTTGTGAACCTCCACTGTTGTAACGGATCATTCCCTCCCTGTGAGAGGAAACTTAGGCCCTCTTGGGCCCTGTCACATCAGGGCTGGGCTCCACTGTCTTCACCATGGGGAGAGCTTCTGCCTTCTCCACTCAGAGAGGCCGTGGAGGATGGCTCCATGATGCACAGACTGCAACTTTGTTCTCCCTCCCCAGTCCAGGGAAGAGAACCACCTTGAGTAGGATGTACTACTACAGACACCATTTCAATCTGATCTTTGTCTCAGGATCCTGACTTGGTCAAAATCTGCACCAAGGAAAAGAAAAAAACTACCTTGTGACATCAGTGAATTCTCCTCGTTCACTGTTTACCATTTCCTGCAGGTGAGACATCTACCTATGGCTTCAAAACACCTTAAAACTGTTCAAAATGCAACAAACCACTTCTGGAATTTCACAGTGACGAATTCTCCTGGTTTTGCACTGCTGCCCCACAGACTCCCCTTTACTGTTCTGCACCCAGACTGGCCCCAAGCCTGGTTCCAGACTGCGTATCTAGGATGTGTGATACAGCCCAGGTCAGCCATAGGGTGAGCTGCTCTGCGGGAGGAACCTGAAAGGCAAACTGAGCGACCAAATCCATGCTCCTACTTCGCTCAGGAGTGTTGCTCTTCAGACTTGTTTCAGGGGAGATCACTCTGAAGTTGTGTTCTTGCAATAGCATACTCACACAAATAATATCCTGGTGCGAGTTCGTTCTTGTAGACCAAACGTAACAATTGCCCCGTGTTTTGTGATTGAACCAGAAGACACCAAAAAGGAAAGAAGACTCTCTAGAAGGCACAGGTCTATTTGGAAGTTGAAACTCTCCAAGAGGCAGCAGCCCAAATCCTCCCCAAAGTGGAGGTGGTTAAAAGTCCCATATTTACCTAAAAATTACTTGGAAAAATGTTTTCTAATGTATAGTCCGGTATGTTGGGAAAACAAAGGCCTAAGCCTTGGTAATTTGCAGCCATTTGTACAGGAACAGCAGAACAGCAGAAGTTCTTTAAATAGCTTGGCTTCTATTAAGCAAAAAGATAAAAATGTTCCTGGTTTTAAACTGTTTTTTATTAAAAGTGGCTCTGTTTGGAGGTACTCACTAATGTGCTCAGCGTTCAAAAGAACAAAGAACCGGCGCTCTATATATGGCAGCAAACACTGGATCTTATTTTTTGTGGCACAAGAAAAATTAAGCAAGTTACATTAGAAAATGGGTCACAACAGGATTTCCAATAAACACTACACACAATCTCAGCCATTTGTACAGAACACAGCTGACACGCACACAGAGTTTTCTGGTTTATGCCTTACTTCTGCGATTCTAAATTGATTTACAGCCCCATGTGAGACTCATAGAGGTGCCCTAGGCAACTCTATCCTGCTCACAGACTATTTGCAACACTGTGAATTTCTCAATTTGCCCATTTAAAAACATTTTCCCCTTTCTTTCCTTTCAATAACAGATTTCTGGAGGGAGTAGGGTGAGAGAGATGAGAAGAGAGATTTAATGGTTACATAACTTGAGACACAAGCAACCACATCGCCTTCTCCTACTCTCAGTCCTAGAGAAATGGTGTTATTTGACTGGAGGGATCACTGGTGCCCACTCACCTGCCCCAGCAAATACCAGTATCTGTAGGCAGCACCAGGCTCCTGACCACAGGAGCACGTCGCCGCGAGCGCTGCTGTGAAATGAATCACTAACTTTAATGTGACTTCAATTAGAAGAAAGTTCTGCTTTTATTAAGCCAGAAGATTTATAGAAGCAGGGAATTTGTATTTACACACACGGGAAAGGCCTCAAAAATGAGGCAAGGCTGGTTGCTTATTAACTCCCCCCAGCACAACGCTTTGATATCGGTGGATAATTATCCATCTTCCAGTCCAGAAATTAGGTACAGAGAAATGGCACAGGGGTCCCAAGGTGACACAGCAAATCAGAGACAGAACAAGAACCAGAATTTGCTATTCTGATTCTTAGTGCAATACTCTTTCTAATAAGCCCCGTTCCTCCCCTTCATTACTGTGTTTATTTTACTCCTATAATGGGAGAATGGCTATGGAGAACATTTTCCATCAGACAATGGGCATCGAGAGACCGAATGCCAAGTTTCACAATCATTTGTTCCGTTCGACTCCCCTGGAGTTCCCTTGGGTTACACAGCAGCGTGGCTTTGGCCCCGTGTCTACCTGCTGCTCTTGCTGCTGTTAAGTAATCTAACACCTCAAGATGAAATGGGGCCAAATCCACACATCTCCTCAGCACTTTGGCTGGGCTGATAAGCACAACTAAGATATATCTATTTTATTCTGTTTCTTCTTGAACTATTCTTACATTTCCACTTTCCAAAGGGAGGGAGCACTGCTTGGTGTATTTACAGCCTGATACCAACGAAAGATACACAGAAGAGCTGGCAGGACGTGATGAGTGATTAAATCTTCATTTGGATGAATTAGTTCTTCACAAGAACATTCTTAGCGAGACTTTGGGTTTACTCTAGGAAGTGAGTTTGTTTTGCTCTGCACTGGTGGCAAGAGCAATGAAAGCCACCGTTGTCTGTTGCTGTCCCCATTCCCAGCTGCTGGCTGTGCCACCACCCTGAAGCGATGCCACCACAGCTACGTGCATTGCCATGCTTTCAAGCAGATCAAGGAGCAAAACCAGGGCACCTTTCCTTCTCCTTCTCCCCCAAAATATATATATATATTTTTTTTAAAGCCCTGTGGTCTGATTGATCATTGGCATAAAATAAACCAAGCACCATGTCTTTCTCCTGAGAGTAAAACTGCACAGCACAGCATCAGCTTCCATCCCAGCTCCTCAAACCCAACATGAGCTAAGACCTTGGATGAGTTATGCACAAGTGAGAGTTACACTGGGCACACTGAAGCTCAGCAGCTGAGAGTGGCCAATAAAGCCCCTCTGAGGCCACCAAGATCTGTAGTTATTTGCCCACCAAGTGCAACCATTTCAGTTATCTCTTGGCTGGCGTTAGTAGCCCCTAAGACACTCTGCTGCTCTTTCACTAAAGAGCCCCTTCTGGTTTTCTACAAAACAACCCTTTGATGCAGAATGAAGTCACAAATCAGATGCAACTGACAATTTTTCTTTTGTGGTTAGTCATGCGAGAAACGTGACGGTGGTTAAGATGAAAAGCCTTTTTTTCCATGAGTCATAAATTGTGAGTAACAAACTGCACTATTTCAGGACTGTGGGTTTTGGGAACAAAATTACAGTTAATCATAGAATAATTTACGTTGGAGGGGACCTGTGGAGGTTGTCTCCTGCAACCTCCCCTCTCAAAGCAAGCCAACTTTTACCAGAGCCTTGTCACACAGCTTTGCAAAACAGCTGGTCTGGTTTGTGCTTTTTTTTTCCTTACAGATCATTCTTTTCTAGAGAACATGTACAATAGCAGATTGAAAAGTAGACATACATGGGCTCCTTAGAAGACTCAAGACTCTGTCACAATGTCTAATTGGAAAATAGCATCGATGTGACAAGTCGATGGTTTGTTGGGGTTTTTTTAATCAAACCAAATAAAACTTGTGCAAATACTCCACAAGGCTCAGTGTTTAAGAAATACCAGAAAAGATTTGGAGCTAGAGAGAAAATACGCAGAGACAAGAGGCCAGAATCTGATCCTTCTTACCTTGAGGCTGAAGCTATGTCACTTGATGGGTAGCACTTGTAGCAGTGCATTGAAGATCTACATTTTTCTTACTAAAGGAAAAAAAAAAAGGACGTATGTTAGCATTAACTTATCAGCTAAGTTAAGGCTAGATACTGTTGTCCTTCAGAATATCACAAGCGTTTTCCTTGATAAAGTAGATGTTATAAAAATACATCATATAAATATAGTTTAATCTCACAAGAACTTTCAGAAGGAAACAAAGCACTCCTGTGAGCAGCAGCGATTGCAGAGCTGTCTCGGCACACTCACACGCACAGACCGGTCCATGATGGGAAGGGAAGCTCCAGTGAGAGCTGTAGCTGGTCCTGGAGCCAGAGACCAGTTGCCAGGCTCCCCCTCAGCAGTGGGGGACACTGGGCTGGGTAGGTCCTCAGCACGGAGCTGACCCAGAGCAACTGCTGTCCCCTCTCCCCCGGCACAGCCCTCGCTTGCTGCTCCCGGGCAGCCCCCACTGGGCAGGCCACCTGAACAGTCAACTGCTCCCAGATCCTTCAGTAATGGCTGTTATGGAGGTGAAAGTGGTCTGGTTTTTTAACACATAGCTGCATTTGTATTATGTAACAATCCCCATCTCCACTTACTTTTGTTGCAGTCACTACAAAAGTTGTTCTTATTTTTCCTATCAATTAGACCAAGAAAGAGCTGGGTGCATTGTATGGCTGTCCATACATTTAAAAGAGAACCACTGAAGGGTAATTAGGAAATACCAGCTCATGAGAGAAGATGCTGCTGCCCTGGCCCAGTGCTGCACATGCACACGGACGTGCACCCAGCAGCTCTCTGGGAGCAGGACTGGTCCCTCTGGAGTGCACCGAGGACTGGTACGGGTAGGGGCACGGCAGCGCACAGCAGCTAGCGACCATGCCCCACAGGTCTCCACGTACCAAAGGATGCTGGAGGAGTCGGGATTTTTGGAAGAGCCCAACCGCCATGGGTGTCCAAGTGAAAAACAAACATCTCCGAAACCACCTCTTCACCTCTCTGTGCCTCAGCTTCCCATTTGTGAACTCATGATGCTACCATTGCCTTCTCTGCCTGGTCAAGGCAGGCTTCAAGTTCTCTGGGCGAGAACTGTCTCTAAAGAGACGTATGTAACACGCCTAAAGCTGAGAGTCCTGGCGTAGACTGTGACCTCCAAGCATTCATGCTTTACAAAATACAAGAAAATTTTGGGGGAGGGAAGGAGGAGGGAGGAAAGCCTTTTAGAATATAAGAAAGAAGTCAGATCTGACTAATTACCAAGAGCTTCCCACCGGGCTGACAGATTCCCACCATGGACATACTCGGTGGTTGTTCTTTATTTCTGAGCTTTACTTTAATCCCTCCTCATTTCTCTTGTTTAATTTCCAGTCAGTTCAGGATCCTAATGTTTTTGCCAACTTATTTTTAATGGGATTGTTAGCATCCAGGAAGCCTTGTCAAATAATCATTACACAACGACTTTCAGGGACCCCTGTGGTTGCTTCCACTCGTTGTGCGTTTCCCCTCACGTTAGCAGGGGAGATATTTTTCACACTGGGAAGCACCAAATTAAAAATGTGGCTGTTTGACCCTGTCCTACGTGTTCATCCAAAGGTGCAGCAGCCCAGCCCAGCTGATGGTCCTTTTACGTTATTACTTTGTCTTCGGCAATTCACGTTTACACATCGGCCGACAAAAAGACATTTGGAGAACTTTTCTTGAGTAACAAATTGAAGTCTGTCAGCTACGGAAAAACCATAAACCCACTGCTCTTCCTTGCCCAAATGGAAGAAAGGTTGTTTTTAAATGAGACTTTCAGCCGTTTCTATCTAAGAACATCCCCCCAATTGCTCACCACCCACGGATCAGCCCTTTCAACGGCTATTGCTTTTCAGAAATAGATGCTGAACAATGTGTGTGCTGCTGAATCTCAGAGCTTTGCCTCTCTCTTGCTAAAGACACTGCTTGACCTGCACTACCTTCCTATTTTGAGATTTTCTGCCATAAAGCGTACACCGTAGCAGACTTGTTTTCCACCTAGTTTCCCTGTATTTCTTTCCAGTGTTTTATAGAATAGAAAATCAATGTTGTCTCCCGTATAATGCTTATGGCCAGAAAATTCAGGGGTCCCAAAATCTTTAAAATTAAGTAGAGAGCTTGACCAAAGTTTCAGAAGAGCTTAGCTCCCACAAGCTCTCGTTGGAAGCTGGTAGATTCTGGTGAACTGTAGCTATCAAGATGCTCAGAAAGTTTGTGAGATGTTTCTCTCTCAGTGGCCAGAGCTTTGCATGAGAAAGATTACAGCAAACTGCTCACGTGCACTGGCATTTGGGGCAGCACTTTTTGATGCGGGACAACTTCTCTTTCCTGTCTGGGGCAACAGGAATGAGAGCTCTGTGCTGCTGCAGTCTCCAGCACACTCCAGCTAATTCTCCTCCCTGGTCTGACCTGCCTCTCCTGCTGACCTTTTCCCATCAGAGAAGGCAGCTGGAGTTTCCACAGCTATGATTTTGAACGTGGTTTACTTTTTCCAAGTTTATTCTTTCAATAGGACAGACTTGTTAGACTCTTGAGTCTGAATACATTTTGTGAATCAACTGAAAAAAGATGACAGTCTAGAATTGGGGGTTTTTATTTTTTTTAGACTTACTTTACTGGAGAAAACCCAAAAGGAGTGTGTTACTTCATGCATTTGGTCTGGTGCTTTTACAGGGAAGAATCTGCCTCTTGCCTGAGACAGTAAATCTGCTGGCAGACATCCATTTTTGGCACTGTATTACTTGCATTTTTCTGGCAGAGTCAAATACTGATGACAACAACATAACTAGCTGGCTGAAGACAGCTGTCACTCACAGAGGATAAATCCAGAATGGAGAGGGTCAACAGATATGTTTGAGGAAGGAGTTTTGTTGCTGTTTTCCTAATGGCAGAATTAAAAGAAGTCCGAAGCTGCTCTGCTTTCAAAGGAGCTGAACCATCTTGGGACCTCAACTCAAGCTGGGGATGCAGCTAAGTCACTAAAAACATCTCTGTGTGCCTCCTTCTCCCTAGCAGGACACGTTCCTCCTCTACATGCAAACGGAATTATTTATATTCACACCAGGTCCTACTTAATTAGACACTGACCTTGATGTTTTTTTGGGTTTTTTTTTAGTATCCAAAAGCCTGGCAGACCCTGATTCATCCTCGCTTGCTACATTAAGGGAGGTCAGGTTCCATTCCATAGCCCTGGATGGTCCACCCAGCATTATGCTTGCACTGATTTTCACACCTTATACCAGCCCAGCAGAGGTGCAGCTAATTGTGCTCAAAGCAGAAAGCACACAGCCTTCTCCAGTGACATGTTGGAAGGTGTATTTGCAGGTAAAGGCTGTACAACAAACTGCACAGAACTATATTCTTGCCAAAACATCACACCATTTTTGGGTTGGCGAGTCATTTGTGAACCAACTCTGACTAATATGAATTTATTTCTTGTTCAATAATACTCCCCAATTAGTTTCAATGAATAATTTTCAACCTCTTAGCTGTAAATGATAGCTAAGAATATTTGCTATTTATTCATTATTGATGTGGTAAGACTAGTCACCAGGGGTATATGTTATTGTTTCTGCATTTTTATTGGACAGCTGTTTTAAAAAGGAGAGTAATGGAACCTAATGTGAACAGTGTAAAAAATAAAGAATCTAAGTGACAATTACCTGGGGGAAAAAATACTTCTGTCAAAATTCTTGACTCAGAGATGGTAAAAATCTAGAATTTCCACGCTATAAATAGTATAGCCTCACAAACAACAACAAACAAAATAAATTTTGTTCATAAAAGTATTCTAAAGTATTCTTTAAAAATCTACAATGTCAGACATCACATAACGTTCTTTTAAGTGTTGCAGCTATTGTTTCAAATGCTACAAAAATCTACGTAGAAAGCAGAATTTGATAACAGTTCTGAGCACTGAGAAATACACTGATGAGTCTTTGCAGAAATAGCTCTTCTTGACTGGTTATTACAACAGCTTCACAAGAGGATTGCCATCTTGCATAATTTAACAACAACGCTGTTAAACTTTGTGAAGTAAGCAAGCACTTGAAGATTTTTGTACGTAGTCTCTGCATTAATACTATTAGGAATTAAGAATGTTACTTGGAAGCTGTTTGGTCAGAGTGTCCAGGCTCCAAGTTTCACTTGCAGAAGCTATGGTACAGTTCTTGAGATTATGACAAGTTCTTTTTTGAACTGAACCTTTTGGTGCAACCACTGTTGATCCTCATTCTGCGTGTTCTCTTTTTACATGGAGAGTATCGTTCAATGAACTATGCAAAAGAATGAATTTCATTAAGAAACATAAAAACCTTGAATCAACATTAAAAACGTCAATCTACATTAAAAGTCAAGACTGCAGATCAAGCACCCAAAAGCTGGAAATGCCACTGATCCTCCTCACTAAAGCCCTCCTGTCTGATCTGCCTGCAACATTCACTCAGTGCTTTGCCAAACAAAAAACTGAAACTTGGAATAGGATGCATCTGGCAACATCAAAAAGCGGTAATGCTGATCCCATTGCTAATTACCCAGCACCATCAGCTCAGTTAATTTACAGCAGAAAAAGGCTAGCCAGTATGTGCAACAATGGGGGACGTGCACTGCAAAGAGGATGTCAACACTGACCTTCCCTTGACCAGGACGTGGGTTCCCAGGGGGATTTTTTTTCCCCCAAGCCTTACAACCAAACCAGAACCATGAAACTCATCACTCCCCACAAAATCCAGCTTCTTTGAATGGCTGAATGAATGTGAAAGCAGCATCTTGAGAGTATTTACAGTGGATAAAAAATAATCATTGCAGTTAAATGACATCATCTTCATCACCTAAGTTATGATTGAAAGGCAAGATTGAAACCCAGACAACTCTGCAGTAGATTGGCTGTTCTGTTAAGTGAGAACTTGAAAACAAATGCTAATATGGCTTTTCATAGAAAGAACATCAACTTACAATAGCACAAGGAAGAAAAAGAGAATTTAATGCAATTTCTGAAAAAAAAAAAAAAAGGACTGTGAAGGAACAGTTGATGAATAAAGAGCAACATCAGAAATTAGGTATAATTCCAGGCATTTCTGAAATAAACAATCTACGGTCCAGCAAACTGAACAAGCTCATTTGCTGGACACGTAACTGGGATTTGCCCTAATGCTGTGACAAGTGCCACATAATAACTCAAGAGAAAATGAGAGATTTTCAACAGACAACAGTGTGGGAACCTGACAAATAAGGCCCGGTGCCACACGCTGAGGAAAACCAAAACTGAACATCTGTTCATTAACTGATCTCTGTCCATCGTGCGCACCGAATGAGGCTGGGGCTCGATGTCAACATAGAATATGCTTATTTAATTAAAATCTCATCAGCAGACACAGCATTGCACAAGCACCCCTGATTCTCTCTTTAAAAAAAAAAAAATGGTGGCCTTGTCTTTGGAAACTAGTAAAATTCTTTTACTACACATCTGTGTGTAAGTGTTAGCCTTGTGCTGTGGTAGGAGGCCCGAGCTGGGAAGGCAGCAGAACTGAACCTTCACAAAGCTTGCATGTCACAACCTTCACCAGGGAAAAGCTTAATTTTACATCTTTCTATAAAAGCATCCATGTCGCCCATTTAATCCAAAGGCTAAGATTAGGTAATGGAAGGGTAAAGGAAAGCTTTGATGTTTAGATTTTAGGTCTCACTGCTACAAGCGCTGTAAATTGGTTCTTCAATAGGAAAAAGTGAAGACAGACAATGGATTCATGCCTGAGCAGGATGGCTAAACTCAAAGGAACCAATGTAAGGGTCCTTTGGCCTGTCAAAGCGAGCCATGTGAGGTAGATGGGCTATAGAAACGCGGGGCTCGCCATACATTAGCAACAGAGGCACTCTAATCAGGACTGCGCTTTCAACTTTTAACTCAAAGGCAACAAAAAGTGTAGTCTGTGTTTGATTGGAGTGAACATTCCTTGATTTCATAATGTCCTAAAACTTCATTCAGGTTTCTTCTGGAAAGGATAGAACAAAGCGGCATGTGGTAACTGCCCTGACGTCCTTCAGGGAGAAATCAATAATGAATATGAGTGAAGGGTCAAGAAAGAAACAGATCCACTACAGGGCTAACCTAGAGGGTTTACATCAAACTAACTAGATTTGATAAACAGTGAAGTCTCTCTCGTCCTTGTATTTTAGGTGAACTTGGTTAATTACACTGCTGCTGAAAGCAAAGTGCTAATTACATCCTGGCAGAATCCCCGAGCGTAACAGGGCTGACACTGGGCACGTTTCCTCTGAGGACTCAGCTTTCTAGGGCTCTGTGACCTGGACCCATGGCACTCCTGCCCTCCCAAGCCCTGTGTCCCTTCCTCCGCGGTGATGGGCAGTCATCATCAATTATGTGCTGAACAGACATTCCAGCTGACCAGGCAGCCTGAAAACTCTCATTGCCTGCCTGGAAGAGCTGAGAAACGGTGACCCAGGAGGGGTGAGAGTTGGGGGAAAGGAGGGAAGGATAATTCTGCTGTCAAATGCATGGGCAGGCTGAGTTGCCTCTGAGGAACTGCCACTTGTGCAGATGCTGCTGATGCCAGTCGCTAGGGCATGAAAACACTTCTGGAAGTCTTCACGTTTGCACTGGACGTGTGAAACAGTAAAACATACAGCCTGTAGGTTAAATTCCCCTGAGAAAGGGGAAAATCTGTCATTCCAAGGCTTCACCCTTCCCTATACTGAAGCTTCATCGAACAAGTGCTCTTTTAGTGCTGGCTGCTCAGGATTACATTCAGGGTAAAATTACAAACATGTTTACCCAAGATGGTTCACAGCTCCCTGGCACTTGCACTGAGAGGGAAAATCGCTAGCGATTCACTTTCCCCTGAGTTTCTAATAAGAAAATTCCTCTATGTGTCTTTGCACAGGGATAACTGATAACTAATGAAAAAGTTGTTTGGAGAGGCCCCTAATTAATGGCAAATCACGCTGGATGCCAACAAGTCCATTTTCCCAGAGCTCAGACACAGGCAGCAAGCCTTCCCTCTCAGAGCACAAAGCTGAGGAAAAGTCTGTTTTGTTCTGCAGCTCAGACACAGGCAACATTTGTTCCTCTCTTTCTCCACAATGAACGTACAGTCATCAGATGTAATTGTTTACCACATTTGATCCTTTTACGCAGTGTCATTCTGGAGCTTAAGTGCGTGCAAATAAGGCAGAACTGTAGCACAGAGAGGAGAGAAGAAATTGCTCACAGAATCCAAACAAGCCTGTAGTGGACTTCGTGTCCTTTCAAACACACTGCAGTCTGGCTGTGCTTTTTGTACCATATTAGCACCATCTAAGGGAAGAAGATGGGAATCACCTAAAGGTCTGTAAACAATGGTGAAGGCTTTTCACTGTCTTGAAGATCTACGTCAGAATATTTCTACTCAAGAGACTCAAAAGATTACATTTTCGTTCTCTCATGGCTTAGAAAAAAGACTGATTAAACTTACCAGTGAAAAAAATAAATCAGAGCATCATAATGTAACTTACCAAGTGTGGCTTTTAAATCAAGCTTAAAATTGTGCAGAAATAAAAAAGTGACGGCTTTTTCCTCCATTAACACCAAATTCCAAACTAATGGCAAAGGTGCAGGGTGTGGTGGTCTACAAAAGACTGAAATTACTGTTTTTTAAAAAGTAAACCATATGCACTTTATTGGGAGGCAGGGGGGAGTTGTTAATGCCTATGCAAAGTAAGAACTAAAGGCTTGGATTCATTGTAAAGATAATTTGGTCTGACAAAAAGTCACCTAATAAATCAAGCTGGAAAGCTAACACAGCTCAGCACTTGGCTTTACTTGTCGAAATTACCATCTGTCCACTCAAAGGGGCATTTTACTGTCTACCTTTAGATCTCCTACTCAGAAACTAAGTCAGGGCTTTTGTGTAACTAGCTGAGAGCATCCTACAGCTTCTGACTGGGGCATGCTGGGTGGATACTGGGAGGTGCTGGGGCATTAAGGAGCCCCTGCTAAGGCCCTAGGGGAAACCTTCCATTGCCCTAGCTGGCTCTGCTGGGGCCAGTGGATACATGAAGAATTAGTTGAGAGAGAAGACCATATTTGAGGAAGACCCTTTGTTGGAGGAAGTAAAGCAAAAAGTGTGACTGACATCTTAAAGCTGGTGTCTTATTCCAGATTTATGTTAGCTACAAGAAGTGCATTTTGTGCTACTTTCTTACCTCTCCAGTTCAACACCGTTTAGCTAGTTGCCCATTTTATGAGTTTCCATCATAACTACTCACTGTATTTTAGACTAAATTTGTGACTTTATGCTGTTTTCTTTTTGTCATTGGACTTCTGTTTGTGAGTACTGTATTGCCTAAGTTTAAACACAAAAAATGTATTATGTATTAAGCAAGTGCAGATTATTATAAAGATTCCTCCCTAATGAAATAGCTTCAGCAATGAGTATAGAAATTATTTATCACAATGTGAGTCATGCTGGCATCTGCTCCATTTGCAAAATTAAGAGACAGCAAAACACAGAGTGAAATAACTGGAATACCTCCATGAAGAAAAAACTATTAATAATAGGTTCTTCAGTGTAACAAATAATTACAAATTGAGATGAAACGGAATAATACCAAAGCCAGAGAAAAATCAGGTCAGAAATAAGGCACAAATCTAACAAAGATGACAACCAACCACCAGAGCCCTTTTTGGCATTTTATGCTAGGACCTCCATCATGTTCACTTCTAAAGCAGGACATGACATCTTTCCAAAGGCTCTGCTCTGCTTCAATTAAGAATTAATTAATCTAAGTCTCCTCTTCTGTGTTATAAAGGAGGTCAGACTAAAAGATGACAATGATATAAAAATAAAGTGGATCCTTCTTACCTAGACTGAGTAATTTGTCAAGTATCTTCCTTCTTGTTCAAACGTTAACATTTCCACTCCAACTACTTGTCCTGGATTTACTTAGTAAATGGTTCTTATTGAGCAATTTGCAACTGCAAAAACTTTATCCATAAATAACAATCCATAAATATCTATTGCTCACATGGTAATTTCCTGTTTTCCCAAAGAAAACTTTCAGAAACAAATTTCCATTTCTAATACTTTACAATTTTAAATGCAAAATTTGCTTGATTTGCTATTTTTTACTATTTGCTTCTGTACCCACTCTAAAATTCTGTACCCACTCAGATACTGCAGCAAGCTTTCCTTCCCAACGGATTGTCCACAGAATACACAGAAAGAAAAAACCCACAGCTGTGAATGTACTCTGAATGAATTTGTTTAGAACTTTAAACTTCTGTCACAGATTTTACAGAAACAGCCTCAGTTCAATTTATAGGCTAATTCAGCATCCCTGTAATGTAAGGGGCAAGGATGCAGGAGCTTTCACAGCTAGGCAAAAAAAGAAAGACCTGAGGAGATGTCTATCTAAGCATCATATTCAATCTTTTGCTGCAAACCAACCCATTAATTTACTTGCTTTCATTTCACCTGTCCCTATAGACAGATGTGGATTGCAGAGATTCAGCAAGTAAAACAAAATGAAAACAAAATCTAAGTGGAATAGAAAGAGGCCAAATAAAGCCAGTGCAAGAAAAAAGGAGCTGGATCGACATGACAATTCAAGTCGCCCTAAGAAACAATTTTCACCTGCCACAGCAACAGAGCAGGGAAGAAATAACAGAGCCTGCCATTGCTCTTGGAACAACACGCACTTGGGTTTTGTTTCCAAGCCTGTATCATCCAGCAGTGTTGTCTGACTTGAAAAGGAGAAGGACAATGATTATGGAGAAAAAATAGTTCAGTGGTATGAAGGTTTACTAATGTTTTATCAGCCTTTTAATTTTCTGAGTCTTCAGCTCGTATCTACCCATGCACAGTAGTAAACATGATGACAAAGCCACTATCCCCACCTTGCTGGTGGCTGCACGGGGTGCACATGAAAAGAGCAGATAAGCTGAGCCCGATTTCTAGGAGATTTCCATTATCAGAATCAGAACTTGTTTTGATTTCCCAGCAGAGAGGGGAATACATGAATTACTCTTTCTATGCATTAAACCTATTTGATGTCCACCTCAAACAGCATGAATGTCTCTATTCCCTTCACCTGCATTGCCCCTGGAAAGCGCCCATAACTCGGGCCAAACTTTTTCCGAAGATAAGGCAAAAGTTTTTGTCACCACATTTCTTAGCTGAAGTCCATTTACAGCAGCCAGACCTGTGCCAACTTGGCGCAGTTCGAGTTACCAGGCAGACCCATCATTTTTCCTCCTTTCCCCAACCCACAATGGGCCAGAAGTCTACATGATATACAGCCAATACAGTCAAATAGTTTGGAAAACACATACTAGGAAGTCTAAACAATACAGCAGTACAGGAAACAGTAATGATTTGCTCCCTTTCATACCCATGCAGGATCTATGTTCATTACTAGAGCGTGTACCTGCTCAGGATGCTGTATGCTACATAACGTATATGATGTTCTTTAATCTAACAAAAGGTGTATATTACACTTTCTCTGGGGAACAGCTTTTGTATTAATATCTACTTGCAAATTACTGAGAACATTGCTAGCGCTATAAAAATAATAAACTGTAGTAATAACAGTAAGTTGTATTTGTGAATAGATTGAAGCTTGATCAACCCAAAGTTCACGCCACAGCAAAGATTTCATTTCCACTGAAAAAAAAGTAGTAAGGTGGTCCTCTACAATGGGCTGCAGTGAGCTTTCAGAAACTATTTTATACCTATCAAAATTACGCTCATCGCTCAAGAACTGCATTGACTTCAAACCCTCAGGTTGCTCTAAGAGCACATTAACTTTATTACTTCAGATTAGCTTTACAGATTGTACTCATAGCACATTTCAGTTAACAACTTAGCAACCCACATAATGAAACACATCCTTTCATGAATCTCCAGATTTATAAGACCGTGCTCTCCTCAACACCCAACACGGCTCCCATGAAGTTAATGCATCTTTACCAATTTGTGCCAAAACAAGGATTATTGTGAAATGATGTCCCCATCAAAGTCAACGACAATTTCCACCGGTTTCCAACAGAGCCAAGATTTTGCCTCTAATTTTTAGAGCTCATCCCTGCTTCTCTACAGCATCTTTTTTATATATATAACCAGAGGATCAGCTTCATCCAGATGATTTCATGGATCCAGATGCTGTTCACTAAGCTCTCTCTAGATATATACTTACAGGAATGGAAGGGGCTGCCTTAGGATGACAGAGTAACTCTAGCATCCCAGCCACACCTGGAAAATCTTTTCTCTGTAACATGGAGTAACTCTGCTGTTGACTGAACCGAGGAGACTTGAGTCAGTGAGATAAGGTGAATGTTAGAAAGAGGTACAAATAGAAAGGTAAAAATTGTGACTGGAGGATGACTCAAAATAAGTGGTCCAGCCACTGTAAGCAAAGCTGAAAACACAAATGCACAAAAATTGAAAGTCTGGGGATGAAGATTAGACGTGAAGGACATCCTTTATCCTTCCTGCTGTCCCTTGCACAGCGCTGCTGGTACAGGGTTGTGGGGCTGCTCTGCAGAAGGGCCATCCTTGCCCTCCCTGGAAGAAGGAGCCTCATTCAGCAAGAACATTTATTTACACAAGAGCATGATATTATCTAATTCCATTACTCCAGGGAGGACATTTGTAAGGTATACAGTGTCTACACTTACTTTAATAAATAGCAGGAACGACAGAAGAGGAATATGCACCAGCCTACAAGTTCAAATCCAGGAGGCCCTGTACAGGTCTCAAAGACTGGATTTTCTCTTTCCTTTTTTTACCTACATATTTCTAAAAGTATTGACAAGTACCCAAGATCCTCTCTGCAGAGAGGAGGACTGTGGGAGCCTCTATTCAATCACCCCAACTCTAGTGCATGCAAGTTGCATCAGACTACAGAAGGGGGATTTCAAGTAGTTCTCAGGAGATACAGCCACACAATTTCAAATCCTCTTATTTCTTAACTGGATTGATGCAAGTCCTTCCCATGCACTGGTTTGAAAGCTGGGCCTCTCATTTCTTCCCCACTTCCTCAAGAGTCAATCAGTGGCCCGTAGCTATGCATCCACACATCTTGCCGGCTCTCTTCACTTTAATTCTGCGATGTTAAGTCACCTGTGGAGGAAACTCTCACACCACTTCATACCATTTTTGAAGTTTCCCTATTCATTCCCTTTTCTATTCTTCCTTTCTGTGTGTCACAAGCATGCTGACATGAGCACGGTTCATTAAAGCAGTTGTCCCCAGCCGTGCAAACAAGGTGACATGGCTGTAGAGCAGACCATGCCTTAGATCTCTTTGTGCTCTCCTAATTACAAGTCTTCACAGGACAAGACTGTCTTTCTTTGGGCAGGGAACCCAAGAAGTTACTTGGCTCATCCCATAGCAAGGTGAGCTATACCTGAACTACTTCTAACAGGTATTTATCTAAGCTGTCCTTGAAGTCCAGCAGTTAACTTCTCTAGGCATAGTACTTCACTACATCTAGTATTAGAAAAGTTTTCTGAGGTGTAATTTAAGTATCTCTGGCTGCGGGCATACTTAGGAACTTTATTCTATCTTCTCAGAGCCAGTGAGCTTAAGGAGTGTATTTTTCACTGTGGAACCTTTCAAATATATCATGTATTCAAAGATGTTGTAACCCCTCAGTTTCCTCTTTCCTAAACTGAAGTAGAATAGTTCTTCTAGCATTTAACATTTTGTAAAGGAAGAAAACAACAACAACAACAAAGAAAACCTCTTGTCATTCCCAGCTGGACTCCCTGGTTGAGATCTATTACCTGCCTTAGAAAACTGCAATAAGGCCCCCACAGCACCACGGAAGATGGAATGTCAACTCATCATTTACTTTCTGATGGAAAACCTGTAGGCTAGTCAACTAATACTGTCAGCTAATTACTCCCAGTTTGAGCATTGTGCTGTTGGATCTTTCCAGCCAAAGTGTACTTTTGCATGAGAATTTAAAGACTTGACCTTATTGATTGCCAAACAGTTCCTAAATTTAGAAAGAATTCAGATGGTTTTCTGCAAAGCCCCTGCAGTCCCTTCTGGTTGGTACAACCTACAAAATCTATACAAGAAACTCAATTCCAGCAGCCGAGACCTTGATGAAAATATAGAAGAGAACTAGACTAACAACCAAAGTTCACTACTTATATGACTTGCTTATTGACATCAATAATTATTTCAGCACAGTTTTCAAACAGCTGTGGACAAGTCCTCCAGTGGTTTTGGCTGGAAAACACTCCCTTTCTGCTCCAGGAATGGTGAACTGGGGTGTGTTACTGACCTCTTGTATCCCCCTGACAACGGAGGACCTTAATTTATCACAACAAGCAACCTGGTACATATTTATGGCTGGCTCTCTCTTCCTGCAGTCTGCTTATGCAAATTCAGCCTGGCTGGGTATCTCGATCCTCCCAGATTATATTTTCATGTCCAGAGTTCATGTCTAGATTTTTCTTTCAAGCAGTTTTCACATTCAGAGCACAAAATGCAGCGCTCTTTCCAATCCTGACCCTCTGCCAGGTCACAACACATTTTCATCCCATCTTTTAATAGGACTTGCAAAAGAAGTCCCCCTTGGCTGGTTTCAGGGGATCTGTCACCTCCCCGGTGAAGGAGGACAAGCAGTTAAAAAGGAACAAGCAGCTGCCCATCCACTTCTGCCCCAACTTCCACCACAGGCAGTTGCAATGTCTGTCACAAATCCTCGAATCTCTGTCAGGAACGACTGGCTTTCACCTGGATGTAGAGAGCAAAACCACATGCAAAGCACAAGCCCTTGGGGTTTTCCCACTAAGATGAGCTGACCCCCTGCAGATCACAAAGTGGGGTGCTTAGGACAAGAGAGGGGTTTAAAACTTCTACAGATTTTTGAGAATCTCCTCTGGTATTTTTGAGCATTTCCACTGGTGCTTTTCAGGAGTATTACACAAACTTGAAGGAAAAATTACCTCTGTGTCAGGAGGTGATATAGCAATATCTATGGAAAGGGAAGGAGAAATCACTCAACTTACCCCATTTAGTGAAAAAAATCATCACTAGAGAAAGTACATCAAGGCCACTACAGGTAGCCTGTCACAACATTCCTCCATCTAGCTGCTTTACACAAATGCTCAGCTACTCCATTTCCCACTCCATGCAGCAAGAACTCGGAGGAGAAAGGAGCCTAAAAAGAGCAGGACAGACTGGACAGTGGTTTTTGTCACTCTCTAAAGAAATCATTTTCTCTCTGTACTGTCAGTTCCAGCAGAAAACACATTGTGCACTGCCTCGGCCTCTCCTGATTCAGTGCTTTAGGCTGCAGCCATTGTTCCAGGCGGTCTCCATTTTTCTGCCATGGTCATTGACAGGGAAGGACAAGGACCTTCCAGAAAAGCCATACTTTGCACATCTTGACACATCCGCCTTATTCTCTGACACTGTTTAGTGTCATCTTTGCCCTTTGAGGCCATTCCTTTTGAATTTTCTTACATTCTTCTGTCACCTCAAGATGCTCTAAACACACTTTAACATAGATGAAAACCGCAGTCTCTGAAACAAAATTTTTTCCTTCACAAATAATATTTCTTTAATAGTCCCTCTTGATCAACTTTCGCCATCGAGGAGAATGCTTGTGCTTTGCAGTTACATCATTGCCACCCTTGGTGACAGTGGCAGTCCACTCTGAAAACGTTTTCTCTCCATGTCCTGGCATCATGCATTTCTGTTTCCTGAAGCTCTTTCTTAGTTGTGGATCACACCCTTGTTCAGTGCACAGACTTCAAAGCCTGATCTTGTCTCCTACCTTTTAACTGTAATGCTCAGTAGAAACTATTGTTGCTGAGTAGATTTTAATTTATTTTTTTCTTCTGCAACAATTTCCTACAGGAATGCAGATAGTATTTTACTGGTCTAGAACTGAATCCTTAGCTTCCTGAAATCTGTAGTCAAAAGCAGCCAAGAGTAGGTTTTAAAATATACTGAAAATGGATTCATTAAAATATCAAGACAGGTTCTTCCAAAGCATGTTTCCCTCAAAAAACCACATTTTTCCTCAGGTCAGTCGTGACTTTCACTGAACTCCCACTGTGCATTACACCCACTTCTTGATAGCTGCTTCTTTCTCTCCCACACTTGACTTTGATCCTGCTGGTGAGGAAGGAGGCAGCCTTTAGTTAGTCCAGCCTGTCTCGGCAGGTGGCTTCTTTACTACAGCCATCTGTGTGCTGTACTGCAGCCAGCCAATCTTTTTCTTCATCGACGCATTGGACTCTCACTTTGAACCCAGATCCTCGGCAGTTAGATGTAATTGCACGCTGCCTGCTGGGCACGGAGCACAGCCTTCCAGGTTCCCGTTCGGCTCAACCCGCGGGCTTCTGGTGGATGCCCATGTTCACCCACCTGGCAGGAGACTGCTCCACAACCTACAAACAAGATCTCTGCCTCCTCATCGCCTGCTCAATGGGAGTTTAGTGCAGTTCAGCCTGCAGAAAGCACGAGGCCACCCTTGTGTAGAGCAGAGGGAAAACAGGAGCTGGAAGCTGTACGTGTAAAGTAGTGGGACCCTGATAACACTGTTGGATTCCATGCTTTGAAAAGTAGGGGACAAAAAGGATAGTGATACAGAAGAGAGGAGGAGACAGGGAGATCATACTAAAGGAAGATACATTCCTTCTTCATATGCAGCTTGCCTGAACTAATCAGCATTTTTCTCTTCATTTGTATTTATTTTGCAAAAATCCATTTTATTCCCATCAGATTGAAATTACTAAAGAACAAGCAGCTTGGGTTCCAGCACACAGACAGATAAATAGTTGTTTTGGTCTTCATCAGTCTCCACTTTCATATACAAATGATTGAAGTCCACCAACCTTGACAGATCTGTCTTCATTTCTGAGATTGCCACACAGTGATTCCTGAATCCTTTTTTCTAAGGCTGGCTGGAGCGGTGTGGTAAACGGCTCTGCACCAAGCCAGGCTCCTGCCTACCCCGCAGCCTGCATCTTGCTCTACTGAGATGCACGTGCTGAGACAGCCCTAACACAGCACTGCTCAAACTACGAGGAAGGGACTCGAGAGGCTCCTAAGGGCCAAGAGGAGAGCTAGGGAAAGGTTCAAGGAAGTCCTCCATTCAGAAACCTGCCTGAGCTACAGCTGGGAAAGAGGGATTGAAGAGAGGGAACAGATGTGTTCACATGCAAAGAGAACAATGACCAAAGTTTGTCCAAATCTTTGGTTTATGCGAAGCTTTCCTTTTCTGCAAGGAAGAAAGGTTCACGCTCTACGGCTACACACTCCTGAAGCAATTTTGCCAGGAGTGATTTTAGTCCTGCTGAAGTCTGGCTGGTTTGATTCGTTTCCTCACAAATGTACTGATGTGTTGTTATTCCTCTCACATAAGGCCCAACACGAGCAGGTCTGTGCTCTTGGGGAAGGTTTGCAATGAGCTGGGAGGCAAGACTCACAGGGCAGGATGCCAGCCAAGCGCAGCGTGGAACACACGCCGGTCCCTTGCGCGGGAAGCCTCTTCGTAGCTCCAGGTGCCCTGGGGATTGAAGATGGTACCTGTCCCGTCCCCCTTCTCTCGGGGACTAAGCACAAGCAGTCAGTGGAGGTCTCTCAGGTGAAGATGGCTGATGTCTTGAGGAACTTCTTGGCCATTCAGGAGGGTTGAACAGACTACCGTCGGTCCCTGGAGCACATTTCTCTCCTGTATTTTCTCATTTGTTTTCCCAAGATCTTTGTGCCTCCTAACAGATCTAATTGATAGGCAAATACTCACAGCAGAATCTTTTCATACCATCTATAGCTTTTCTATCTAATTCTTCCACAGCCTTACAGTAAAGACAAAGTTAATGAAATAAACTTCTTTTTTTCCCCTCCAACAGAGTTGCTAGATTTCTTTCCTCATTAACACTGTATAATATACCCTTGATTTGCAGCCTCACTAAACCTGGAGAATTTTTTTTGTAATACAATTATAAAGTTTGTTTTAAAGATGGAACACAGGCATTCAACCTGTCAGAAACGAAGTTCAAGCCTGCAGCTTCTTGTATTTCTGCCACTAAAAATAACAGGCTTGATGATGCTGGGGTTTTTTTCACTTGAGGAAGCCTCTCAAGTTTGAATGGGAATTTTGAGAAAGCGAGGATTCATGGTGAAATATGGCTGCAAATCCCTGCTCTCCTGTCCAAGGGCACAATAAATTGCTCTCACATTGGGAGTCTAACGAAGATAAAGGGAAAGGAATCCTCCCCTCAGTCTGGCGTCCCAGCGCTGCTAATGAGTTGTAAGGGTTATAGCAGCAGCCAAAGCACCTATATACCCTCTAAAGGAGGCTGTTTCAGTGGGAGCAAAGCTGAAACAGAATTAAACACTGTCAAAATCCCCATCTTTTATGTACACTGCTGAATATTAACTCAGTGTCATTCACAACCTATTGCAGCTCACTCCCTCCAGAGAGAAAATCTCAATGACAATACTCATCTGATGACAATGAATGATGCATTAGAGGGCACATCTAGCACAGTCTTGATTCCAGCCAGTTTTAGCAATTCTCCTCATTTTTAGACTCCTCACTTCTGAATACTCTCAGTGTCACTAAACAAGTCAGAGTTTTTAAGCCAGATGGCATTTTTCAGGGCACAAGCTATGCCAGCTACAATGCTATTTATCTTAGTCTAAAAGCGCAACACAACCAATATTTATTCAGCTCAGGGAGTCCTGTTTCTTCTCCTGAACATCTCTCTCCCATTCACACGTGCACAGCAGACACCATCCTTTCCCAGTACGCTCCAGGGTAAACTAGGACTCGTTTAACAGTCGTGAATTTGTAACAATCTAAAACTGCTGAACTCAAAGCTGGCCCTTGCATTTCAAGCGCTGATCGTCTTAGTTATGAAGTGACTCAGCACAGAAATTCTGCCGTCCAGTTTCAGTTCTCCAAGTTACTCTTTACAATCAGATTACACAGTTAACAAATGCACGAGTTTATTACTGCATTTATTGCTGCAGTCACCATGTGTTCACCTTCTCTGGTGTCCCTACACGTTATCTGACTGCATCACATCTTACTATTAACAACAGGCTACGTAATGAAACCAGAAACTCAGAGAAGAAAACATCAACATAAATAAGCTGCAGGGCAAATGGAAAGAGAGGGAAAGCAGTTGGGAAAATGCCCTAAGAGCCTGTTTTATAAAGAGAGCATGCAAATATTACACTATAATACACCCGAAGATAATTGCATTTAAAATTTGCCTCCCCGTTGCGTTGCTGAGGAGACAAACACCTTGAGGTTCATGTAGTCTAGTCACAAATCCCTACCCAGACTTTAATTTTGAAAAAGGGAAAAAGAACGAAAAAAAAGGGGAAAAAAAAAAAGAAAAAAAAAAAAGAAAAAAAAAGAAAAAAAAAGAAAAAAAAAAAAAGGGGGGAAAGAGAAAAGAGAAAAAAAAAAAGAAAAGAGAAAAGGAGAAAATAAATAAATAAAAACTGTATGATCAGGAGAAGCAGCAGATAATGAGGGAATATTTGGCACATATACCAAGTGTGAAGTCAGAGCTTCACTCATGGCAGACCTGCCATCACACTGCTGGGGGAACGTAATAAAACAGCTATCCAGCTAGATAAATTGTATATCTAACATGAGAAACAGGGCAGGTAGTGATGATGGAGCACTGGTTTTGTCCCGAGTTAAATGTGACAGTGGATAGCATTCAGAATGAGGGAGCAGCTCAGTTAAACCAGGAAGGAAGGGCATCACTTCAGAACTGGGAAGACACACGCTGTCAGTCTACATGTCATGAACCAGATAACAGTGAAGAAATGCTCAATTTTCCACGTGGCCAGGATGTGTTCCTACCACACAAGATAAGGTATACGGTGCACACTGCTGATGTCAAGAGCCATGCAAGAGTCCCCATTACCATTTGCATCAGCTAATGACCTATTTTTCTTGCAACGGTATACATATGTTACCAATAAAATATAATGTTACTAATAAAAGCATCTCCTGCTGCTTTGAAGACACTCAGCAGACTCTAACTCCTTGTTCGTGCAATCTCCTGAACATCACACAGCCTATTTCCCACCTACTAAGTGGCTCTGCATCTTTGCATTCACTTCCAATCTCTTGTCTCTATGACACCCTTCTCTCCCCGCTGCGATCTCCATCTTTTCCCATGCAACTCTACCTTCTCAACACCATTCATCACCCAGCCCCACTCCTTCTCCAGTCTCCCCTCCTCAACACCTTCTTGCAACAGATACAGAAAGCCAGATTCTATTTTCAGAGCTCCTTTAGAGCTTTGTAGATCTAGCTCCACTAGAAAACTGTCCCAAAGTTTCTAAGTTCTTATCTTAAAAATCATGAAAAAGAAACCTGACCACAAGACCGGGAACATGGCAAGAAATCTAGTGCCCTTCCCTGACTTTGCTGTCTTTCCAGCACCTTTGGATTACACAGACTGGATGCATTTCAGGAAAATGACAGTCTTATTAATGCCAGTAGTGTATGGCTGGTGCTAAACATGCAAAAGCGAGTTAATATTTAAGATTACAGTGGTAGCTATACACATTTAGAGAATTGGCTCTCGCAATCACGGGTGAAATACGGCAGCCTCGTGCTTCACGTCAGCAAAAGCACCGAAGGAAAAGCTATTGCGTGGAGCTACTCCTGGAGACTTCTAATGATTATTAAACTAGTCAGGAAACCCAGAGCTCAGAGCAGCAGTGATCTGTCAGGGGCTTGCTGCTGATGGAGCTACAGCAACACGTGCTGATTCAGATTTCCAGTTCCCACTTCACACGCACAGCAGCACTAGCAGAGTAATCTAGAAAATTAAAACTCTGTGTCACCAATCCTAACATTAGGGGCATAAATAGGATTGAGCCGCTTACATAGGATAAAACTCTTTTCAGACAAGAAGAATAATTTTCCCATTAAGCACATGTACTTAAAGATAAGAGTAAGCAATTCGAGTGTCTGCCATATCATGACAGGAGCAGCCTTCTCCTCACACGTGCCTCCTGTCCCTGCATCCCCCAGCAAAAGAAGCCTCCTTTCCCTCCTGGCTGGCTGCGCGAGCGCAGCCTAAGCTGCCCCTTGGGCAGGAAATGACTCCCACATCGTGAGACAGTGCAGGTGATCAGGGAATAAAGCAAAAGCCACATCCTGCCATGCTTGTGACAGAGCTGGAGCCCATAAGAATTCAGACCACGACCAGACCTCATTCGGTTCAGTCCCCGGGAGCGCACGCTCCCACGCACAGCAAATCACACCGGTTTCCAAACCCAGTTCAAAGCTTATCCTCATTCTTATTTAATTAATCAGAAAGATATCATCTTGGTGTGCCACAAAGGTAGCCAAGGAGGAGGCCAAAGCTGCCTCTTCCTTTTTAAGCTTATTTAAGAAAAAGAAACCAGAGTTTAAGAGTAGTCACTGAGTTCCCCCCTCCTCCCAAACGCTACTTTCCACTTTTTAGATCGCAGTGAGTCATCTGGATGAGCACCTTATCACCAGCCAACAGGGGGAACTCAGTGTTTGTATTTATATTTGCATTTATATGGCATTTTCATACACTGTATCTCAAAGCACTGACAGAGCAATGAATCACAGGCCTGGGGAGTGGTGACTACACGCATCGCGGCAGCTCACGAGTGGTACAGCTGGAAAAGCTCTGGCTGCTAATTAATCTTGGCTGCCACTAATTCCGCGAGAGGAGAGCCTGGCCTGACAGACTTGGCTTGGCCTCGCGTTTTGGAGGAGAGCTCAGAGAGACAGCATTTTAGAAAGTTGTTTTGGGAATGTCTGACATAGCATTTCATTCAGGGGATGGGGCAAAGCTCTGCACTCCCAAGAGACAGCACGCCTTGTTAGATGCTTGACTAAAATACCACAGCATACTGTAGGGTTCAAGTAATTTCTTCTCTTATTTGGGTACACAAAGAGAACACATCTCAACTATTTGGCAACTTGGAAGCAGTTCATTTAGTATGAAGATGTACTAAAAATTCACTGAGTGCATTCAGGAGGAAGAAAATGTCAATAACAACAACAAAACCACAGAAAAAAAACCCACACCAAAACTACTCGGCTTTTGAAGGATACCAAAGAGAATGTAAAACTCAGCCTGTCTCCAGCTACTTGCAAAACCTGGATACAGCTTGGAAAAACAAAGGGATCAGAGCAGAGCATGTCGTTCTCATCTCTGCCTAATTTGAGACTCGGGGCTCGTGAGAGTGGAGACCTGGGACAACTGCTACAAGCAGTAAGACGTGTCAGTAAGAGCTGTCACGCTGTAGGGACCAACCCAGCAACCATGGCTGTGCAAATAAGCTTGCTTCCCCCAGAAACTTCCAGGGTCACTAAAACCGCCCTGCACTGTAATTGCTGTATTCATGAGAAAGTCAGGATTTGTGCAGGACAGCCCCTTTTACACGGCTGAAAGGAGTGGGAGTGTCTCCAAAAAGCCTTATTCTGTGCCTCCTGCAAAAGGATGTCACATCGGGGCCCCAGATAATTCATGTTGCTCATTCCTCATCAGCCCTCTCACTCTGTCCCACTCACACCAGCAAACCCAATCGTACTGCCAAGGCTGCAGACTGCTCTGATTAATTGCTCTCATTACTAGCTCATTTTTTAAATTTCCCTTCATTTTAATGCAGAACTTTTCTCTGGAACCTGAATTGTAATAAGCGAGAAGCAGCAGTGAGTTTGAAAACGGGGGCCAGTGGCTGGCAAGAAGCAACTGCTTCAAAGGGAGAAAAATGAGAAGGCAACCCCTCAGAAAAGAGGAGCTTATGATGAGCAATCACAGCGAAGTGACCTGCTCGGAGAGGCCTGCAGACATGGATAAAGGGTGCTGCACTCACTAGAGGAACACCAAGAAGCAGAAGGGCCATGGAAAGTGCTGTATGATACCTGACTAAACCCTGCAGCCCCTGCCCTGACTCGGGTGCTGCTGGAGAGGTCAGAGTAATGACAGGAAAGACAACTTCCTCTATAGAAATGACACATTTCCAGCAGGATTTTCTTTGAGATAAGTGAAAAGTAGATAAAATTCCAAGCAATTCTCAGAGGTGAATCAGAGGACTTGCTGTGGACTTACCAGAAGCATGGAAAAATAGCAGATCTCACTCCCTCCTCACTAACGCTGACAAACGTATCCTTTGGAACAGAATGAATGTGAATGTAAACTTGAAAAATTAGGGGAACAGAAACATTTATTTTCTCAACGGGTGAAATATTGAAGTTTCTGAGTACGGCAGTGCCAGGCTATTATTCAAATGCATTACCAGTAAAAGGGTGCATGATGATTGTTCTTTGTGGATTACTTTCCGTAAGTTCAGCGCTCAAGAAAGGAGCATTTTCCTGCGTTAGCTTTGAAGGCATCAGCTTACACCTCAGTCACTGTGACTCTGCTGCACTGTGGTGTAATTGATAATTTAACTCATCTTACCTTGCCCTGGCAGATTCTGGAGTCATCCTGTTGCTATAATGAGCGAGTTCAAAGCTGCTGTTTCACAAATTAAAGGTTCTTAACCACCACTCTTGATTACGGAAAAGAAAGAATAAAGTCTGTTGACTTAGTGTTTGAGTAATGCTAAAAGGATGGGAACCAGAGAAACAAGGTACTGCTGTCAACCTCTGAATACATGGAAGCAGATCAGGAAGAAGTTGTCATTTTCCCACGAAAATGCTCCCACTTCATCACTGGCAAGAGACAATTCAAGGCTGCCATCACGGGCTACAGGCATAACACAGCTCCCCCAGTTTGGAGTTTGAAAAAACCAAAAGATACAAACCCACGGGTCCCGAGTCTAGTTGTCCTTTCAGTATCATCTCTAAAGATAAGAAATATATTTGGTATTCTTCCTGGTGCATCAAAAAAGAAATGGTAGTTTACAACACAGGCCACATGTAAAATTGTGCTAAATTAAAATACAGCAGCACCTAATACGATGTAATTTTGCAGTTATTAAGTACTTACTGAACTCTAACTTCAGAACCCAGAGATTTTTTGCAATGCATAAAGATGCAGTATACCTGTAATTAGTGAAATGAATAATTAGCTGAATGCTCAGCAAATAGCATTGACCTTCCTTGCCACTAGATGCTTGGTTAGCATCCATTTAGGGATGCTCAGCTAATAACCAGTTCACCTCCGTGTTCAGCCCTTGATAGCTCAGAGTGCCTGTGCTTGTAAAATGCCCGAGAAATAACACGGACCCAGTTCACATGATCAAAAGAAGAGGCTGCTATTGAAAAACAAACTAATGTACCAACTCTGGTTCTTTGTAATCCTGCTCTGCATTTCCCAGTCCTTAATTTTCTCCAATTAAAATTAATTCTTTAAGATTCACAGCCCAGAAATCCCACGTTCCCTGACACGTCAGGCTGTGGTTCTGTTCAGAGACAGATGCAATTCCTTCAGAAAGCCCAGTCTGACACAATCAAATACACCTTGTCAAAGTCCAGCTAATCACAACCCTGCACTTAATCACATCAGCTCTTTCAGCTGACACCAGACAGTATTACATTTGGGGATTCTTGGAAAGTTCAATATAACCTCGTATTCAAATAAGCCAGATCACAGCTTGTTCCTCAACTTGATGCTGCTTTCAACAACTACGTCCTTGTTCATTAAAAATGGTGTCATAATTTGACACAATAAAGTTTCTGAGAAATCACATATATTCTGCAAGTTGCCTGGAAAGAGATACATGCCTTGGGTTAAAACTTCTATTTGCAATCTGAGGATGTCTCAAAAAACACCACAGTGTTATAAAGATAGATCAGGGAATATATCTGCTTTTCTGTGACTAGTTTTTGGATGTGCCCCTTAAAAACAGTACCCCAGCCACCCATGCATAAGATCTATTAATGCCTCTCCACTCTTGAGAACGTTCTCAATTTCCAAAGCATCTTGATTAGGTTTATTAGCTAAAACTATGGATCTAGTTATTTATTTTGCTTGGACAGGATCTAAGAATTAAGCATTACTGTCAGTTGTTGATGTTGTTTTCAGAACAGAAGGCAGAGTGACCACCAGGCTGATCAAAGCTCAGACCTACCATCACACTTCCTTCTACAAGCATCACTCACCCCAGGCTTCCATAGTGTCCCATCATTCAGAGTCACCAAACGTTACCTTACAGCTGCACTGTAAAATATTTCTTTGTCTCCTTGCTTTGCAGAGGTACCCATGAGCAGAAGATACGATCCATTAAATATTTAAACCAGGTGGAATGTCATGGCTGTGAGATGAAAGTAAGGTTGCTCAGAAAGCAACCAGAGTAGGTGAGGAAAGTCTTTCCTGAGGAAGGCCTGCGTTCCTGCAGGGAGGTGTAAGCTCCAGCCTGCCACGCCACTGCTTTATTTACAGAGCACACGGCCTCTTCTGAAGGAAAGGAATCTGAGAACCTCTGCAGCCCCTTAGCAGGAGTCTCTGGAGGTGACCAGACTGGAGAGCTGTGCAAAGGCAATCCCCGCCGAGAGCGCAGAGTTGGCCAGTGCTGGTCAGGGCTGGCAACTGCTTCCTGCCCCAGCTGCCACCCTGTTTCCCAGTTAGTGGGAGTACTTCATGAAATTAATGAAATAAGTGAGGGTTTCACTGCCTTTGGTGACCAGCAGCACTTTAACTCCTGCTTCCCAGTAATCCGGCTAGCTAATCAGCAAGAGCCATGAGAGGCAAGCCCCCAGATGCTCTCATTAATAACGTGTTATAATTTTAGCAATACTTAATGGAGAGAATAGTTTTTCAATATCCAGCTATTTTCAATTTATTCTAACCTTCAAAGCTTGAATGTCTTCACAGAGAATTTCCACTTCTTCTGAGGATTATTATTTAAAGCAAGTATTATTAAATAATATTAAATCAGTTCATTTGCAAAGAAAATAATTAAAGTCACCTTAGGTAGAAAAAGAGGATGAATGATCTGACCTTTTAATTAAATGATTAACACTAGTCAGCAACAACATGGTGAAATGACAAAGGAAAAGTGACCTTTTTATGTCTTCACTAAGAATGGAAACGGGGCACCATCAGCATTTAAATCTTTTCAAATCGTTACAGAGCCACTCACCTCAAAGATCATTCATAAGAACCTTCCAAGTTCAGCAATACTGAGACATGTACAATGTATATGGCATACATACTCTTCTCAGTGCATGGAAAAATAGCTATTCTCAAAAGTGACCAGGAAAAGAAGAGGTCAGTCTGTCACATTTTACTAGTATTTGTCTTAAAGGCTATTAAGTGTATTCCTCTGAACCAGGTGGACTCTGCATCGGTGACTCTCCAGCAAAGCCATGAAGTGACCAAGGTGTTTAGATGGACTACTCAGTGGAACAACAAAAACTTCACACTGGAAGTGAAAGACAGATTGTAGGGCTTTCTTGCCTAGTTGTAACTCCACAGTTAAAAAATAGAGACAGAGATTAAGAAAAAAAAGAGGAGGGGCAGGGTTCAGCACGTAAAGAAAATGAAAGCTGCTTTAGACAAAGTAAGCAAAATGTCTTTTTAAAAAGGCTTCTCTAACATTTTATATATTGAAGTATAGCTTTCCCATTGAATTAATTTCAGCTAGAACAACAGGTTAAGATCTTCACGTTATCGTAACCCAAGGAATTTACAGGTTCTGAGTGTTTACACCCTGAATGAAGCAGAGATAAAAGAAAATTGAAAATTATGGACTTTTTTTCTCTCTCTGTGGGTTACTCCTTAAATAAACTATATAAGCTTCAAGCACACAATGACACTCAAGTATCTGCAGTAGATATACAGCAAAGAGCTCTGAAATGTATACTACCAAGCTACTACAATTTGCTTGTAAACCAAGCAGGTGGCAAGAGTATATCACATGGTGAGCTGCATTTTTATACACATCCAGCCATATTCTAAGTAGCAAATCTAATCTAATATCTGGAATTCTGATCTAATCTAATATCTGGAATTCTGGTTTATATCGTTTTCTCTAAGTCCAAGACTGTAGTTCTGGCAGTGTTTCTGGACACCCACACAGTTCTAAAAGAAGCCTAAACTGTACTTCTATTTCCTTTCATAATACCTGGCCCTTTAGCTAAGATCAAGGGCAGTAGCAGTTCAATACCTGAGATACAGCCTCCTAGGAGAAGGTGCTCTGCACTAAAAGGGAAGACGACTCAACGATACCGCAACTTTCCCATCACCTCCTATTAATATCCAGGTCATTACAATGCATGGCCATGTTATGGAGCAGCTGGAACTTTTTTAAACCCATTTTACTGCACCAGCTTTTATCTGCACACGGTTTGTACTCCTGGGCTGATTTTGATCTTCTGTTGTTGCATTCTTTATCACGTAGCAGCGACACTGATACCTTCCCAAGGATGAATACCAGTAACATAACTACAGTAAGCAACATACACATCTGTATTTTCTTAATACCTCCTAGGCTACATTTCATGGTTTGTTTGCTTATCTGTTTTTCTGCCAACACAGAAATAACTTCTGCTTCATTAGAATAATTTCAAATGTAGGAAAACATATACAGCAATAAAAACCTATTTCATTTTTATTGCATTTAAACCATATTCTTAGAAGTCTGCAGCATGTTTTATGTCTTCACAATAAAACCCATCTGAACACAGAAGTGAAATGAGCTGTACAGCACTTCCATATCAAAAGAAATCAGTAAGAGCTCTACTTAGAGAGCTCTGCTACATCTGACTTTGAGTCTGATTTCCTCTGCACGGATGTACAGCCACCTTACACTGATTTTCAACTAGCATAACATCCAATTCATCAATACTTTGCATTTTTGCAAAGCTATTTCCATCTAGAGACAAAATGGCCTCAAAAATACAAACCATAGAGCTGAAGCTGCAAAAAGCTTGAGGGATTCTCTGAAGAGACAGATGTTGCAGCATCAGACACATGATACATCTTTTGTCTAAGTGAGCTCACATTCAGACATTTTGATCCTCAACTGTTAGGACAGTTTAAAAAAAAAATGTAAAAATCTATAGTCCTTTGCTATCTTAAGACTAATTTCCAATATGCTGCTTTGTGAATTTGATCAAGATGACAGCTGCTTGCCAGTGCCAACAAGTTATTGGCTTTTGTGGATTCTTCTGACCTCTGCAACAACAATGCATGAAAAAGAAAGAAAATAAACTTACCTCTTCATTTCTAATTTATCAGTTTTTTGTTATCTAACCCTGAAGTGAAAGAAATTATATGCACTTTCCCACATTTGTTTCTCATCTTTGCAAATCCCAGTGGCTCCACAGTCTCAAATGTGAGATAATCTGAAGATCAATGAGGGCGGATGTAAAACTCTTGCTAAGCCATGTTTTCCCAGCTGGGGGTAAATTCACTTGCCTGTATGTAAAACTTCCTAATTAGAAATGTCGAGTCTCTGTTAAAAGCTTCCAGAAATTGATGCTGAGCTCTACAAAAAGTTAACTGTTCCATAGCTGAGTCTTATCTGACCAGGCAGGAGGAACTGCTCCGTCTTGTTTATAATTAGGGCTATACTGGTGGAGGAATCAAGCGCTTCCAGTGTGCTGCATCTACACTGCAAAATGCACTCTCTTTGCTTCTCAGTGTTAGATGCTGATTAATGAATACCTGCTGGCCCAGGACCCCTCACTAACGGGAAGCCTTGATGGAACCTTAAAGTAACTGACTGCCCCTCAGAGTTTTCCTAGATGGGAGTTTCTTCATCTCAACCATAATAACAGCCCTCTACACCTCACTTGCGATGTGCCCCGGGCAGATCAGAGCTCTTGTACTCACTCACACTGTGGGTGTCCACGGAGAGTTGTTACTCAAGTCCCAGAGACTCACCACAGCCTGGTAAACAGAGCAATTAGGAAAATCTTTGATTACCAGCCCACTCATATGACCTGCAATACTGCTCAACTCAGAGGGGTGTGGGGGACTCCAAACTATGTAATACACAGGTTATACAAGTGACCACAAAAATCTGTGTTTTTTCCAGTGCTTATCTTTAGGTCCTTACCATTGGACTGTGTCTACTGAAATTCTGGTTTCAATGGGAGATGGGTAAAGGTAACGTCACATACTCAAAATCAATAGCCTGTGCTCTGACTGTTACGGACTCTTCATACTATAACATAGTTTGGCTCTGGATGGGTCTTTGCAATGTTACCATATTTCCAAGCTCTCACTATAATTTGAAGTGATTTTAGAATAAGGGAACGGTTACAAGTAACAACACTGTTAAAACTCTCTTAGTGTTCAGAATCATACTGTGTTAACTGCAGAATGTTGATATCTGTGGAGGAGGGGAATGGCTTTAAAGATTTGCAGAGAGATAAGAGTCCCAACTGATCTTATGTATGTACAAACCATGAACAAATTCATTGAAGTGGTAACACATCCCTGAAAATGTAGAAATGCTATTGCCAGAACCACGGCCTTGGCATTCATGTGACCCTCATTTTAACTAAGGAGCTGTGGTCATGATAAAACCTGATGTCTGGAATCAGAAATTTAAAATGCCTTTAGACCAGCAGAGACAAATTCAAGACACGATAGTCACACTCAGCTTCTTCAAAGAAAAAGCAAATTTGGATTTGTGTTCTCAGTTAGAGATGAAACTAAACAGGATAAAGAAGAAAGAAAATGTTAACAAACCCCTGTCTAGATGTTTAGTCAGATACTTAACCGAACTGCAAGTCAGAAAGTGGAACCTGTTAATACAAGCTATGAGCTGATCTGCGTTTGAATTGCTATCAACTTTTGGCCGAGTTGTAACAAAATACTGTAATGTTTGGACAGCTTCAGCTCTCTTCCGTGGACTTCCCAGGGAAAAGAAAGCTCAGAAACCACAGTCAGTCCTCTCGCCCCCATACTGCTGCCAGCCTCCCTTTTAACGCCTAAGAAATACGGCAAGAAGCCTTATTTCTGCTTGTTTATCCAAAGAGAAGCACTGACATTTCCCCAAACAAAATAATGCCAGAAGTCACCTGTGCTTTTTTGTGTATCTGAGTGTCAGTAATTGTCCTCCCTGCTTAGGCTGATACCTATGAAATAACCAGTGTTTCACTCCCACTCGCAGAGTTCCAGTTATTGCTAAGATTAGATGGTGTATAAGTACAGGGCTTCAGGCCTCGAGTGCTATTCTCTCCTTATGAACAATCAAACAACTGCACTGTGTTCTTCATACAATGGCTGGAAAGCTCAAACAGGCTCATATTTTCTCTCCCCATAAGAAATAAAAATTATGGAGGGGAGGAAAAAAAAGTTAAAGCAGCTTTTTCTTTTTCTTTCCACACTTTAAGTGAAATAACAGGCTAAAATGTGATGTCTCTACCGCAGTGTGAAATGGCTTTCAAATAATGGGAAGACATAAAAGTGGATGCCACAAATGATAAGTAGAATGTTTTCCAGGAAGACAGCAGTTTCATTACTGGAAGCAAAAAATAAACACATCTTCAAAAAAACAAATACATTTGGACTGTAAACAGGGGTCCAAAGGATTGTTCAAACTCTCACCATTTGACTCCAGTGCTCATACGTAACAAATACCCTTTGTTCTGCTCCATCCTAACAGCCACTTACTGGGTTTCAAAGACAAGTAACAGAATAATTGAAAAAGGATATAAAATGGGTTATGTTGGCAGTGAAATTTCCACTTAAGAAAAGGCTACTAAAACCTGGTTAACCTGTCCTTGGAAGAATGAAAGTCAGATGGGCTCTAGCGACAGTAATTAAGATTAAGGAAGACCCTTCGTTTTGCTTCATTATAAGAGCAGGCTATTGTAATTACAGCAGAAAAATAAAAAAGTTAAGGAAGTGTTTCTTCACACAGTGTATAATCAGCACGTGGCACTGCCAGGCAGGGCACAGTCACCTGTGGGAAAGGCAAGAGGTGATTGCTAACGTTCCTCTCGGCAGCATCTGCAGGCTCTCAGGAGGAGCAGGTAATGACCTAGTGGCCCTGGGTGACAGGGGAGGAGCTGGAAGAGAAGATCCCCCCAGGAATGCTGCATAATAATCTCTGCAGCACCAGGCTCGGGTGTCTGCTGAACGATACTGTTTGGGTCATTGCTAGGGATTAGATTACTGCACGTCTGAGCTTTTTTTCCTTTGAACAGAATCTTCCCCCAGTACCAAACCCCAAATAATCAGAAGAGGAAAGGCTTTGTGCTGAGAATGAAAGAGCTGATGAATTCAGTAAATGATGCATTTGCCTGCTAGGAATAACACACTTCAGAACCTTGGTTTCACCCTGTTCCTTGCTGGGTGTGGGCTAAGTGCCTGCAAGCTCTTCCCTCCTGCCTAGCCCATGGCCAAAGGGCCCTGCAGCCTCAACATCCCTGCCCCAGTACAGCCCCAGCACAGCCCCAGTACCTCCCCAGCGCAGCCATCTGACGCAGCAGTGGGCAAAGCCTGGCAGATGTTCAGCCTTTTTGGGCACATTGAGTTCAAAACGCTCCCTGTTTCCAGCAGAATGAAATCAGCATGTCCTAGATAGTTGCTTGGTGCTTGAAACAATTTGCTGCTCTGACCGGTGGCTGAAAGAGCTACCGGGGCCATCCCGCTGCAGAAGAGCTAATAGATTTGAGTATTAGACTCCTGGGTGACTCTTGGCATCAAGCTGTCTGTAACAGGCATCAAAATTGTTAGTGGCTGTCCTGGGGAGCCTGATGTAATTAGCTACTGAGTGAACACATGCACAGCACTGGCACGGGTTAGGTAAATAGGGAGAGGAAACAAATGAGGACAACAAACCCAAAGCCCCAGTCGGTGCTGGTTGAAGACGCATTGATTTCACCCTACACAATTCTCCAGACTGTCTTTGATAAGAAATTTAAGGCTAGCCAACAATTTAGTAACCTCGGGCTGTTTGTCATTTCACTGCTTGACGTCAGTTGAAACTGATAAAAGACACTAAAAAAACCAAAAACAAACCTAAAAAAAATATGAAAAAAATGAAGTATTTCCTCTCCTTCATCTCAAACCAAAATTCTCCCATGTTCTTTCAGATACCTGGTAAAATTAGCCACGACCTCTTGAGGTGAGTCATTGTGAGAGAAAATGCCACATTGTCAGAAAGTAGCTCTGAAATGTGCTTAAACTAAGGAAAAAATCGCAATTTGGGGAACTAATTCTCATTTCTCACCGACTGCAGTTTTCACAGATTTTAATTAGATATCTATCATTCTCATAATCACCACCGTAATTACAGAGAGTTATGAAACGCTGGAAGTGTCTCTTTGCTATTCAAAGGTAAAAGAAAAAAAAAAAAAAGGAAAAAAAACCCCAAACCACGTAGAGACAAGATTTTGAGAAACCTCACGTTTCTGTCCTGAGAGAAACCATTTGCTATTTTAGACCATGGGCAGTCCTGACTCAAATTCAGCTCTGAGTCGCATCTCTACAAATCACAACTTGGGTTGGCATTTTGCTATGGCAAGAATTAATCCTACGCAACGAACCCTTCCCCCAAAGCATACACCCCAGTGACTTTCCTGCAGGTACACGCTGCAGTTCCTTTCCATCACTGAAATACTGAGTTGTGTGAAGTGTGTTACCCAGAACATACACAAGACAGACCACAATATTTTTTACTAAACACCATTCAACTCAGAAGAGGAGAAAAGGTGCAAGTGGGATTTTGTCCTCTGTTCTAAAATAACTTGTTTAGATCGGATTTAATAACAAACAGAAAAGGAAGTCGTTGACAGAGCTCTGCCTGCACATCTCACCTTGCACACAACAGACTGGATGGAAAATAAACCTCGGTTTGCAGCATCCTGACCATTTCCAGCAAAAAATGTGGACATATCTTTATCTGACACAAACCCATCCTCTGGAAGCAAACCATACTACCAGCTTCACGTAGAAGTATAGAGTGAGTATTTGTGTTAAATGCTTTAAACAATGGTGTTAATGAACGTAGCCTGCCCTCCTACCATCACACAGACACGTGTGCAAGAGAGTACAACAGGGCCTTTAAGCTGCAAAGGGAATTGTACATTATAAGGCAAAGAAACAGCTGATCATTCTGGGAGTATGCAAGTGGTAGATTTTGTTTGGATTTTGACATAACTACCGTGCTATTAAATAGAGTAACAGCCCTATGTTAAATAATGAAGGTCATCTGAAGGGTCCACATATTTTGCTTTTCTTTTGAAAAATCACCACCACCACCACAAACTGAAATGTGTCTGACAGTATTCATTAGAAAAAATTAGCCTTATAGCCACGAGAGTCAAAATTTCCAGGATCACTATTCCATTCGTTTTCATTTGTTTCTAGCAGATGGAACTCTGGGGGAAAATTTTACTTGTTACCATACCAGTCCTTTACTCTCAAAATCAGCACGTCACAAGGCAGAGTTATGCCCTGTTCTTTTTTTCCTGTTACCCACACAGCTCAGGAGTCACCAGAGGCTATTTTTCCTCTTTCATCAAAACTGCAAGGATTCAATCCGGTGACCTAAAAACCTAGGCAACCCTAATAAGGAAAATGAAAGTTTTCCTGAACAAGGACTAAGTCACTGTAAAATATTAATTCCTCCAGCAGGAAAGTTATTCCAACACCAAATGCAAGAGACTGAGTTTGATTCAGCAGTGCAGAAACCCAGTGCAACGTGTCTCTCCAGCCTAAAATCCACCCTGCTTTAGTGAATTATCATCACTATGTATTATCTGTTGCACTGAGAAGCCTTAGTTATTAAAAGGCCCTCAGCTGCTGCTGTGGCAACTGTTAGAGCAGGGATCACTCACACACACAGACCTCACTGTCTGGGAGATAAGATTATCTCCCTATTTATGAAAATGTGAATAATTCTGAATATAATTATCCTAATAAACAAAGACTAGAAAATATGAAAATACCACAGATTATCAGGTGTGACGGACTATTGTGAAAGTTATTATAGCTCTGACTGGGTATGAATACTGCTTTGGGAAATAACACGCTTACTTTATTCCATTCCACATTGGGAAAAATGAGGAGCTCCCACATTCCAAAGACATTTATTTGGTTTTGTCCTTTGGGTCATATGGGATACACATTGAAGACTTGAGGTCAATACTAAATATTATCTAGGTCAACTGTACACGTCCAGCACTGTTCCTGAAAGGAGAAAATAAACAAATGCTTTCCTTCAAACAGCCTCTGGGTTTTGATTTTTATTCCCTTTCCTAAGGGAGCACGAGAAAGCAGATACTATTTAATAAGTTTTTAAATTAAATATTCATGCACCAAAATATTATTTAACATGGATTTCATAATATTTCTTTTGAGATAATGCATTAGAGGAGAAACACTATCCACATTTATCCTTTAACCAGAGTTCTGCAGCTCACCCTTCCTCCAAACAAATGTGTATTTTGGATGTAGCTGTCTATAGTCTTACTTTTGTCTGGCACTGTGCTGTGGAACAAATAGATTGAGAGATGCAGCAATACGCATAACCTTTAGCTTAGCTGTTATCACAAGGAAAACAGTTACTGTTGCTATGGTTGTTTGGTCAAACTGTCACCCCATATCAACATTGTTAGTATTCACACTTGACAAAAAGATATCTTAAAAAAAGAAGGGGGGGGGGGGGGAGTAAAGCAAAATGCTCTATAGAAGGCAACTCAATTCTCATCTAATCTCTTCTAAAAATCTGCTGTGCTAATGCCAGCCTCTATGCCTAGCATTAAAATCATGTACAGCTCCATATTAAGACTTCAAATAAGGGTAAAGATAAGTCGAACGTAACGAAAAATGGAACGTCCATGTGTATCTTAACCTGATTACAGGAATGTTTAGATTTTTATTTGCAAACCACCCATAAGGTATTTTCAAGGTTAGGAAAATATTGTCTGAAAGAAAGTAAAAACACCCTAACTAAACCGGGATGATTTTCAAGTACATCTAAACTGCATTAAATCTCTGTGCTATGTGCTCTACAACCTGAAACTGATCCCATATGAGACTATTATTTCTCAGCATCTTGTTAGTCCTGCTTTGCACATAACCTTGTGAACTGCTCAGCTTTCTGAGTAACTACCCTCAGCCCTTAAGGCGTACCATCAACTTTTATGATTAGACTTGGAAATTTAAATTAAACTTTGTCTCAGACACAGCTGTACACAGCAAGGGTTTGTAAGTATTCCTGCAAGGTACATTTTTAGACAGTTCAAGAGTCTAAACAGTGAAATATGTGAGCCAAAACAAAATTAAACAGATCCCACAACAAACTCATTCACCCGAGCTGAGATGCAAACACAAAGTGCTTTTTATTCACAGATTTCACAGCGGTGGAGATGCCCCCTCCCAGAGAGGGCCAAAGAGGATTACATAAGGAACCAGGCTCCCACTAAGCACTAACACACTACAGACCACTAATACATACCGACAGGGTGCTTTTTGCTCCTCTCTATCCTCCCCATCCATTTTTCACACGATGGCACGGCATAGCACTGGGATCTGTCCCCACAAACCCCTTCCTTCTGCTGCTCACCAGCTGCCCATCTTGTTATCTCGTACCGTCTTTCCTTTCCGGGTCCGAGATGCCAGCAGCCCCAAAGCTGTTTGCTCAGAAACTCCAGATCATCCCAGGTGCCACTGTGCAGCTGTAGCTGGGAGGGGGGGACTGCAGGGACCGACTGTGTTGAGTTACCCCACGGGTGTTACCCACCAGCACCACGGAGGCTTTTGGCTAAAGGCAGGCACGTGCTGTGGTGCTCAATGAGACAAGAAACCTTCCTGCTTAGCAGAAATCTCACAGCTTAGATGAGAAACTGGTACACTCTTATCTTCCAGCACCAGCCTTGCTTAAAGCCCAGCTAAACACTGCTCACAAGGGACCAAGAGTGTAATGACACCAGGCAGCCTGGAGAGCTCTTCATCATGGTCCAGGTTTGCTGAGCACTTCTCTGTACCCACAAGAAATGTGCTGATGTGCTCTGCTCATCCAGCTACATCTGCAGGAAGACACAGAAAGAAGGCTGCTACAGGAGTCTGTTTTCCTAAAAATTCATTTGCTCTCCTGTCTTCAGGAAATAGGATGCCTGTTTCTGCCCTTCCAGGTATAATGGAGCCAATATTTATCTGTTGGCTTCATGTGGAAGGGTGAGAAAGGTTGGTTTGTTCCATCCTGAGGATAAGGCGCAGAAAACGCGCCACTGATTCGTGCCTATTGCTGCAGACAAACAAGTGTCCACATCAATAAAAGTGGGCTTACTGAAAAATGGTGACAAACTATGTTATTTCTGGTGTTTTAAGACAGACCCTTCTCGTTTTATGTAATTAAAATTAGTAGTTTCTTAAAAAATTCATCCCAAAACAGTGTCTTAAGTGCAGTTGTCTCCCACATCACCAGTGACAGCTATAACTTTGCTTCTGCACATGCCTGCTATGCAGCCATCCAGCTCACGGGCCAATACAGGTTAATATACACCCCAGAAAAACTGAAACACAAAAATGAGGCTATTATTAGAAAGACAAGAGGTTGAAATCTAGAGGGTACCATCTTGTCCTGGCAACACACACCCGCTGCTCACGTTCTCAGCGTTTTGCTAGAATCCTTTCCGGCTCCATCCTAAGGCTCCAGGTTTTATACTGGACACGTCTCACTCTTGATTACTGCAGCACATAAGTTGTCACTTGCATGTTTTGGAAGGCAAAGAGAAAAACAGGATGCTGACAGTTAAAGATGTTGATAGGTTTTGAAGAAGTGAGGGGTAGGCCATAATAGGTTCTCTGGAAGCAATAACAGCACAGTATATTTAAGTGTAAATAGAATAATCACTTATATCAGCAGGGTAGCCAAGACTGCCATTTGCTCTGACATTAATGTATTTATTGAGTTAGTGTTCCTGAACTCGGTATACTAATTTATTTTTTACAGTGATTAGACCCCACTGGGAGAGAAGAAAGAGAGGGTGAGATTGACCACCTATCTGACGGGCAGCATTTCCACCAATTCATTATAAGGCAGTTTGCAAAAACATTCTTTCCTCTCTCACACAGTGTCAGTGCCACTTAACAACTCAGGGAATCTAAAGCCAAAGAAGAAACCACGTCTGAGGCGGGAATGGAAGGAAGTCTAAGCAAATACCTATTGATAATGCTGCTGCAGATATCGCTCAGGCATAGCTGTCAGGCAAAAGGATAGGAACAAGCATTTTGATCTCAGTTCTCTCTCTCTTTGATACAAACTTGAGGCTCTACAGAAAAACAGAAAGCTACTTCAGTTCTCATCAAATCTCAAAGCAATTTTCATCTCTAAGAGAACTGTGTGTCGCGGAATACAACATAATAAAACCCAGCTATGATATGTTGCTCAGCTTAAACTATCCCTCTAAGTCTGCCTGAGCTTTCTGTTAGCCTTGCCAAACTTAGCTCAGGAAGTGTCCCTTGGCAGGTAAGGAGGTGTGTCTGTCTGGAGGGAGCTGGGCAGGGGGCAGGGGGAGGTGTTTCTGCACGCTAGTTTCCTTTACGTGCTCGGAAATCAAAGCGACTCTAGATCAGATGCTAAGCTAGGAGCCAGTGAGGAATACTGCTGCAGCAAGAGGGGGAAATAAATCAGGGAAAGACAACAACGTAAGAAATGGAAACCTAAGAACAATTATCCTTCTGGGGCATTACTTATTCAAATGAGGGTGAGAGATGAGAAAAACTAAGTCAGCGCTATTGTGTTACTTTATCATGGAATGAAAAACAGAGACAGGCAGGAAGTTGGAGGGCAATAAAGCTGAAACACAAGGGTAACCGTAGGGTCAGGAAGGACAGGGATGAGCTCTGAGCTATCTGAACAGCACCATACCATACACAGGTACAGTTACTGAAGAATTACATGATATTAATAAAAAATAATTACAGAACAAGGTGAATGGCCAGCCCTGAACCTCCTCAGGATCTTCTTCCAACCCTGTCTGAACATGTTGCTTTTTAGGGGGGAGTTATTTACAGCAAATAAACAATAAGCTTTTTCCCAAGACAAAGCTGGGTGACCACAAGCTCTGCTTTTTGCTGAGCTGGAAAACACATGACTGTTTGTCATTACCACCCATAGTCTTCCTTCTCACCAAATTTAACCAGGGAACGGCAGGCCCATTCCACACTGTGTGAAAACACAAACATTTTCATCCATGTTGCAGAATTAAACCCATACAGACTGCAAGGGGAAATTTCAGTCACTTGGCAGTAAGAGGTGTGGGCTCTCACCCTCTCAAACCTGCAACAAATCCGTTTAGAGGCCCTCTTTCAGCTCAGACGAAAGGGCCAAACTCCACTTCAGCAAAACACGCTGGCAAAGAATTGTTCAAGTTGGAAAAACTGATACTGATTCGTGTGTAAAATTTAAAAGAAAAGTCCTACTTGACTTCACGTGGCAGAGGGTCAGTAGCACCCAAGGCACAGATGCCAAAGAAGCCCGGATCCAGGAGAGGAATCTACCTGTCAATTACAGCGACTTTGGGCTGTAGCTAACAGACTATAAAAGGCATCACAGACAGATGCATTTCTAAATTTGGGAAGACACACATCTTGCTTGACTCATGAAGACAGAAAACTAGCAATGTAAACAGTAACACAGTCCACAGAGTCCAGAATTTGGCTCCTAATGTCTAAAAAGGCAATTTTTTTCTAGGTTCTTTTTATAGAAGGTCCAAAGGGTGAAAATGGGAATGGCTAAGGCCAAAGCAGAACTAAAGAACTGTTAACTAAGAGGGAATTAATCTGCTGACTAACTTACAAAAAGACAGTGATGCTGTAAATTTTCCATCACAGGCAGTATTTCAGTGAACACTGCTGTTCTTGTAAAGGACGTTTTTCCATTGAACCACACCTGTTTTGTGTGGCTTCAAGAACATAGCATTTGGCACAACAACCCTAGGTGAAACCATACTCCTCCAACAAAACCATACCCCTTCTATTGGGCCACAGAATCAAACCAGATCCCAGAGCAGAACTATTACTCTATCCTTCAGTTTTTAAACCACAAATCCCAAAAAATGTAAAGCAAGAGCATCTTGGATGGCACACACACCCTCTTATCTAGAATAACTTCTCTGTCTGCATCTCTCATCTGACAGGACGAGCAGGAGCTCTTTGATTGTACTAGATCAGGATAGTAAGGGCCAAAAGGGATGCTGAACAAATTCTTAAGACTGTTTCTGGTCAACGTGCAAAGCAGATTTCAAGGAGACCTTCTATTCAACCCTCCCCAGTAGGAGGCTGAGATATGAGGTAGATCTGTGCACGGATGGAAAAGAAAGATTCCTATCACTCAGCCTTCCCCTGACTTTCACCTTCCTTCACACTTGCAAAAAGAAAAAAGATAGCCAAGGCCATTGCCAGCCAGACTTAAAGTCCTGTAAGGAAAACTTGTTCACGGGAGATATGAAGCCTTCCCCAGACCCGGGCCCGTTTCTCTCCTGGTTTCTCAGCCACAGTGATGTGCAGCTGCATCTGTCACGAGGCATTATCTTTTGTCAGCGACGCAGGGCAATAAGAGATACAACCAGTTCTGGCACGTAAGAAAACGACAAATCAGTCTAGAGAATTTGAAGAGACAGTTTTCTGGAGGAACGCAGGTGCAGAAGCTGGGCTTTAACAGTAGTTCTTTCAAATGCACTAAGTAAACAATAAAAAAGGGCATTTTACCCTAAGTAGGTTTTAGAAATGAAGATTTCTATCCAAATGTTTTGCTACAGCTGCAAACCAGAGATTCGAAAACTAACAAACAAGATTCCTTTCAAACTCCACCGTGAAGTGAAGGGCAGAGAGTGAAAGAGACGGAGAATTTTATATCCATTAGGATCCCACAGCTTCATTTTAATCAGGAATCAAGCGCAGACTGTAAGAAGTTGTCCAGTCTGTATAGCTTAGTAAGTCTTCTACCAGAAGTTCAACCCTTTCACAGGTTTGGAATTGCATCCTCACCTAGGAATAAGCAGTGAACAAAGACCTTAGTGAAACTGTAGGCCTGTCAGCATGGAGACTATCCTACCCTTACAGAGTCCCCAGAGGAAAGGGTATTCCCTTTATTACCAGTCTATTATACTCTACCTTCAGTGTCCTCTCCTACTGCTATGGAAGGTTCTGGGTGTCACAGTACAGGTATTAAATGACCCCAATACTCCGTTACTAAGGTTGAGAGATGTTTTCACCAGATCACACACCTTTTTTACTTCACTTTCTGTCTGCTGCCGCCCAACGCATTGCCTCTTCCCGTAAAACAATCGCTGAAAACAAGGAGGAGATTTTTGCTGTTCTACCATCATCCAACAGGACACGGACAAAAAATTCCTCCTGACCTTCCTCACTGAAACATCACACAGCCTCCTGCCAAAAGCCACAATTCAACAGTCTAGTCACAGAATCACAGAATGACATGGGTTGGAAGGGACCTCTGAAGATCATCAAGTCGTCCCCCCCCCCCCCCCCCCCGCCAGAGCAGGACCAAGGATCTAGGGTAGATCAGTCAGAAATGCATCCAGGGAGGTCTTGAAAGTCTCCAGAGAAGACTTCACAACCTCTCTGGGGAGTCTGTTCCAGTGCTCTGCAACCCTTACAGTGAAGTTCTTCCTCATGTTGAGGTGGACTTCCTGTACTCAAGCTTGAATCCATTGCTCCTCTTCCTATCACAAGGCGCAAAGTCAAAGCTTCCTGGACTGAAACTCGGGCTATGAGATTCTTCAGATCTAAGAGAGACTGGAGCAGCCCCTGAGCTACGGCAGAGGAGAGGAGGAAGGTTCTCCTCCTGTCATGCATGGGGTGGCCTCGGAGAGTCTCCTTTCCATCTCCACGCCTTCCACTCATACCAGTGCGAGCTAAGCATCAGGAACAGGAAAACACAGAAATGTCAATGCTAAGATGAAAATGAAGAGCAACATACTATTTTTTACATTAAAAAGGCAAATGTAAAAAGCCCAAAACCAACCAACCAAACAAGAACTGGCATGAAAAGGTGGATGCTGACTTCAGCCAAACACTCCAGATAATTTTACTGTATGATTTTAGTACCTCAGAGCAGCCTGCCTCACTGATGTTTTGCCAGTACTAGAGATAATCTTTTGAAATCAAATTATATGTGTGCAACATGAATTATGCTTTTGGCTTACACTGCAGCAAAACTGCACATTTTGCACTACTTTAGTCTTCCTACAGGAAGGGAAGAGAGAAAGGAAAAAAAATATATATATAATTATGTGTCAAAGCCAACTTATCAGAGATGCAGATAACTCCAGACACAAGGGACATCTTAACTCACAGGGAAGATACGTGCTATCAGATACATACATAACAGGTTTTATTCGGGAGAAGTTACTTATCGGCGTGAAACTATTTTCATATTTTCACAGGAACGTAACGTTGCTTGGAAATCCCCCTGCCATCCCAGCACACTTGCAGCTAACACTGACCAGCTTTTTCCAGTGGCATGTGGTTCAAAGGCACACATATTTTTGACGTGGCGAGATGGCTGAAATACGTTACTTACCTACGGGGCTGGGAATCACTTATCACCCGCATTTGAAACCAAACTCCAATTATGGTTCTTTATTTGCCTCCATAAAGCATCAGATATCATTGCTGAGAAGTCTCTCAGCAGTACTGGAGGCTCAGCTGCTGTTTCTAGAGTTTTCTGAGCATGAAAAATGCCAGGACATAAAATACGGAGTCCACTGGCCTAACAAGGATTTATTTTTCCGCTCACTGGCACACCAATTTAATTAAGACACCAAACCAATTAATAAGCTCTACTAATAAGAACCTGCTATCTATTAGCATATGAAGCTAAAGCAATTTCTCCCTGTGACTCTTTATGAGAGTAGTTATTCACTTGGTAACCATTTACATAGTAACAGCACTAAACCATACCACTGTTGGAGGACTAAGCGGATGGGAAAGTAAATGCAGTGTGGTGGACATGACATCATTTTAAAAAATATAATATCCAGTGAGAATAAAAAGCAGGTAAGAAATTCCTGCAAAGACCAGCAGAAAATAAATGTGCCCCCGTGTTTGCCAAAGCCACTTGGGTCAGCCATATCCACACATACTTAGCTAAACTTTCAAGGACCTTGGTGGCCCCGCAGACTGCCACAGATCTGTAAGACATCAGGGTCACAGCAGTAACAGGCACTGTTAACACTAAGGTCACATTTAAGCCCATTAAGTTTTCTCACTGTGCTCTCAAAATACTGGTAAATTAAAAAGAGTTAATTAGCAACTCCCTCCTGCTTGAAGCAGGAGGGCAGAGAGCACCAGCTTCACCTGCCCGGGACACTTCCTGCAGCGAGGAGCCAAGTGAGCATCACTGCCAAGAGTATTTCAAACCCACCCACGTGACATCATTTTGCAGAAAGGATCATCATTTGAGAGATGTTCTCTCCCAAGTGGACACAATTTCATCCATCACCTTCTGGTAATTGCTGTCTCCAACAACCACGTTCCACTAAACTGAGCAAAAGGAAGTTTTCCCCATCACCGTGAGGAAACAGACTCAGTTAGATCTTTTTTTTTTTTGCTATTATTGACAACAATTTCTGATTTTTATTGTCACTGAATCTGATCTCAGGGCATCTGTCTACATCCAGAGGAAGCTGTTGGAGGATGCTCTCAAATATGTCCCAGTTGCTGAGAGAGAGACTGGTTTGCAGAAAGATGCAGAGAAGGAAGAACTACCAGAAACAAAACATTATGAGTGAGCTGGAAAGAGCTTTCTTGCAGCATCGTAGCTGTAGCACACCTAGCACGTGCTGCTTATGCTAGGCTAGTAAAAAGTAACAGAAAGCCTTCCAAACCATGAAAAAAAACTTAGTGTTTCCAGAAGTTTCTTGGCTCCTCAATGAATTCCATCCAAATTTCATCCAAAATAAAAATACTGCAAACATATTTGCCATTCTTGAATGGGAATTCTTGAATACGCCAACAGTAGAGCCAGGGCTGTGTAGCTGAGTCGCCCTGTGACACGCAGATGAAGCGGCAATCAGGCTGTGCAATTTGAGATTAAAAGCACTTCTTGAACTCAGCTGTTTTGTCAGCTTCCTCTCTGGCACTGATTCACTCCAGCCAAGTGGATAGCAGGAGTATGTTTTGAGGATCCTTCACAGGGGGCATTAACCCTAACCCCAGCTCAGTAAATTCCCATTTTTACACCTTTGTATGCAGGGGCATGTATTATGTATTTGCTTGAATGCCCTTGCTTGGCATAACTAAATGTGTTCCTTTCAGATGACTCCAAGCACACTTTTCCCCATTGGTTCTGGCTGTCTCAGCTGAAGAATGCATGTGAAATTTCAGGACATTTCATCCACAATAAAACATCAAAGCTGAACATGAAGTTAGGTGAGCTGACTGTTAATGGAATCTATCCCTACGAGGAGAGAAAGGGAGGAGAAGACAGTAAAAATGAAAAAGCTGACCTTATTTTTGGCCAAGCATGTATTAATATTAATGGCAAGTATGAAAAAAGTCAGCATCCCTCAGTGGTGTGAGAATCGTACATTGGCAAATTATGTAAGAAGAACATAAACATCAAAACTCTTAGAGGTTTTCTCAGGTTGGGGTTTGGCTTTGGGTTTTGTTTGGTTGGTTTTTTTTAATACAGCCCATTTCAATCGTCCTGCAAATTTCTGCAATGTAAGAATAGGTGGGGTTATGATCTGCAGCAAGGGGCAGGAATGAAGGGGAAAGAGCAGAAACTTTCTAAAGCCACTTACCCGGAAGAAAAGCAACTATAATAAAGGAAGTGTTTACAACAAAAGCAGCACTTAATACACAAAGTATCTGTAATTCATGAAAAATTTTGTTTGAATGTAGGATTTTTCAAATTCTGGATAGGAACTTTAATGGAGTAGAGATCCAGTGACAACTTGGCAACCAAAAAATTTCACAGGTGTCAACAGAAAATCTACCAGTTTCAAAAACAAAGGAACTTAAAGTTTCTTTATGCCTCCTGATGTATAATAGCCACCGACCTGCTGGTGATACAAGGGAACATGCCCTCTTACATCAGAGACAAATTAAATTTTCCAGAAGTGATTGATCACAGCAAATAAAACCTCACATTCCTTTGTGCTAAACAATTATATAGCTTTTTAATTTAGAATTTGATCTTTAACACAATGCTGGATTTTATTGCTGGGCTCCAGCTTTAGTCTCTACTGACGTACATAGCAGGTGCGGGATCGGATCTACTGTTTGCCATCCGGGACATCCACGTGACATTAAACTGTCTGAACACCAGTAATCAAATGTGAGATGCTGTTGAGGAACATCATCAGATACAGAGAAAGAGCAAAGCTGAGGCTCTCCAAGGAAATAATTGAGAGGTGAAAGGTGGGAGGAAGGAACGCATCGGATAGGAAATGAACTCTGCAGAGTTTCCAAGCTCTACTCGCGAGGAAATGATACCTTAAATATCCATGTGGCTAGAAACTGAAGGAAAAATGAAGAGGAGGACCACAAGTTAGTGAGGATGAGTCAAGAATAGGCAAGAGGGTTGGCCTACAGTCCCATCCAGGCAGACTGTGGACATCAAGGCTGCCACCTGAACTTGCAATTATGATGGACTTAGAAGAAGCCTGAGAAAAACTCAAACTATGCATGTGACACAGGAAATTACTTTAGACAGGGATAAAAAAATTAACCCAATTCTAACATTCCTGACTATATTTCTTCTTTCTGCTTATAAAGAAATTAATTGCTACAGAAGCACACACAATCAGGCAGAAAGTTCAGAGATGTTATTAGCTTCCTTCTGGAAAAAAGAGAAAGACAAACTGTTGACAACAGCCATGTGACTTATTGTATCACCTGCAATGGTCAATCTCATTTTTTCCTAGGGATGAAATATTCAGGCAATGTAATCTCCAAAGCTAGAGAAAAATGAAACCCAGCAAACAAACAAACAGCTACAAAAAAAACCCATAGAAAATATCATCTCCTAGAAAAGACTCACTAATGGATCTCTTAACTAATTTGTGTCATCATTCAGCTAGTATTTTAATCATCAAGGACAGCTTCCTCCCCGTGTCCTGAATTCCATAAATCAAAACCAGGTTTAATTAGAATAGTTTCCCAGCAATCCCTTTTACATATAGCTGTGGCTTCAACTAAAAAGAAACAGTCAGAATAAAAGCATACATCTAGCCCAGCAGCAGCACAAATAAAAGACATGTTTTGTGAAAAAATTCATTTTCCTTGTTTCTGTTGTGCCTGTTTCTGTTATTTTTTTCATTAGAGACTCGACCACCGCTGATCTCCCTAAGGCAAAGCTTACGTGAATGGGATCCTGAGCTTGCAGTCAGAAAAGCACTCTTTCTAAAATAGCTCCAGCAGACTGAGAGAAGCAGAAGCAACCAGGAGACCGAGGTGGGACCTCCTCACCCTCTACGACTGTCTGAAAGGAGGTTGGAGTCAGGTGGGGCTTGGTCTGTTTGCCCAGTTAAAAAGTGATAGGACAAGAGGAAATGGACTTATGTTCCACCATGGGAGGTTTAGGTTGGACATCAGGAAAGATTTCTTCTGGAACAGTCTGCCAAGGGAAGCGGTGGAGTCCCCATCCCCAGAGGGCTTTAAAAGGTGTGAAGATGCAGCGCTGAGGTACCTGGTTTAGTGGTGGACCTGACAGTGTGAGGTTTATGGATGGACTCAGCGATCTTAAGGGTGTTTTCCACCCTGAATGATTCTATGATTCTACCTATTTGCTACAGACAACTGCTAGGAACCTTGCTAAATGCCAGTTTCCTTCAAAGGAACTAATCAGGAACCTTCTGACTCCTGTTTCTCTGTTTTGAAGGATCATAGGGGCAAACTCTTTCTGAAGGGGTGGGTTACCAGGCTGGCTCTGCAGAGCTGTCCCCACTGCCAGCCCCTCTGCCAGCCCTCACCCTGCCAGCACTTGATGCCACTCTGGGCCTCTCTACCCCAACCTTTTGGTGTGCTTCAGCCAACAACCTGCCTCTGCTGCCACCTCCTGTTCCCCACAGAACGGCAGGATGGCACTTAACAGTATTTGCAATTCCTAAAACATCAAGTAGATATTTCAAAAAAATATTTTAAAATAAAAAAATGCAAAGATTCGATTGCCATCTGTGAAACTTCCCTTCGCCCTGGGACCCAAAAGCGTTAGTGCGGTTTGCACGAGCTGAACACCCACTGCTGCATTTTTGGTTCTTCTCAACGCCAAAATCCCCGTTCCTAAGGTAAATGAAATTAAAGAGCTCACTGGTGCAAATATTAATCTTCTATGCTATAAATATTTTGATACCAACCAAAACGCTGTCGGGTTCCTAAAGCAGCTTAGAATACATAACTGAATCCTTAATTCCTCTCCTCGCTCTCCCCGAGCCCCCGCAGTTTTCACTGTGCCATTCAGGCTGAACTCCGGTGGAACACTCAGAGGTCCCCAGGAATACACCAGGTTTCCGGAGTTCTCTGACTTTGGCTGTGCCTGGTCTCTCAACCCCAGGGGAGATGGCACTGGACCAGGTTGTACAAAAACTGTGTGGGGTTTTTTAACTGTTGCCTTAGGTTAAGCACACTCATTTCCAGCGCATTTGCTGGTTTCCCTAAACTTGGCCTCACACTATCTGTAAAATCTCCAGTCTGCAAGGTATAAGTGAAACTGGTAAACAAGCCATGCAAGGCCACAAAGCCCAAAACGGAGCAGAAACGAAAAGCTCAGGTCAGTGCCTCAGGGGGCTGTTCGATCAAATTGAAGGATTGCTTCGTCTACTTATGCCAGCACATTTGTTGAAGAAATACTTAAGTTTTTTACCAAAAAAAGAGGTATTTCTGTTGAGTCTCTAATCTGCATTTCAGTCACTCCATACCAGACAAGCGTGCCATTTTAGAATGTATCATATAACACAATCTCTGCTCTATTTCTCCCCTTGCCAGCATAATAATTGCCAGAGTAATACTGTTTGCTTGAAGATAGTTCCCAATATATACCAGTGTAAGAAAAAGGAAAATCACTTAGTTGGAAATGAAAAATAGGGGATCTAGAGCCTTTGAATCTGGGATTTGCATCTAGTGTACAGAAAAAAATGAATGTATGGATGTATTTAATGTAGACCTTTACGGGAAATCTAATGTAACTTGGTTCCTATCAATGTAACTCGGCAGGTCCTTCTGCGGATGGAGGGCGAGCTGGGAATGTAAGCCAAAGTATGATGAAATTGGGACAATTGGGGTTTTCTCATCCCCCACCATTCAAAAGACTTGTTTGTGTTTGGGTTTTTTTTTTTTTTTTCTGCAAAGCAATTCTCTAATAAGACTGAATTATGCACATCTCATTTACTGGAAGAAAACATGAGGAAAGTGGTTTACGGGAAAGGAAATGTGTAAGAAAGGCTAAGTCAGATCTCAAAGAGTTGTTTTAACTAAGAATTCTCTATTTGTTTTGACATTTTTTCACTTGGCTCTTGAAAAGTACATTACACAGGGGGAGCTGCTGATGAATTTTTGACAGTACATCTGTTTTCTGCTGGTTTGTTTTTTTTAAAGGCACCTTGTAACAAATTCTCCAAACCTCGTACCATAATTGCATGAAAACTCCAATATTCCAGGAATCCTGCAAAATTATCCTTCTTTCACATACAATCTGAAACATTCTCTGGTTGTCAATACACAACTGCTCAACAAAGGTGTTTTTGTCAGCAGAAGTGTTGGGAATAAAACAGGTCTCAACAAACTTTGTACAAACTCTGGAAATCCAGTCGTGAAGGGCTAAGTCAAGGTCTGATTTGAAGTATTTTTGGTGGGATTTTTTAAACAAGCCTCAGTATCCATTTAACAAGGGCTGGAAGAGTGGAAAGACTGCACTGGAGCTGATCAAAATGGAGGAGAAATTTTTTTAATGTTTTATTAAAAAAATTGCCTTTTAAAATTAAAAAAAAAACCCAGAAACTGCAGAAATGCAAAAGTCACTCGGTTCCACTCCACTTGTACTGGGATGTAAATGAGAGGTACTGTTAAACACCACGTTAACGGGGATCAGAAACCCCAGATCCTAATTCCCTTGGTTTGTAAGAAAGCAGGTTTTGGCCTTAGGTTTAAACTCCCAACCATTTCTTTCCAAGAGGGCCCGTGTGTTTCTGCTCAAGGCAGAACGGGAGAATATCCATTATGAATGTACTGGTAAGCTCTGGAAGAGACAAAAACAACTGGATACTGCAAATGATTTGGAGACAACAATGAACTCAAAGCCTGCAGCAATTTGTTTCGTATCGTACACTGACAGAATTTAGAGTTTAATAATACTTAAAGAATTATGGCTCAGAGATGCTGCAGAAGCTGTGGCATGAACAGAGGGAAGCACCTACACACCGTGTCCAGGTGTGCCCTGCTACCCCAGCCCACCCCGGGGTAGAGGTGACATTGGTGAAATATCTTTCCTTCAGCTCTCGTTTTAGTGCTCTTCATTTACTCTGCACTCTCCAAGAGGTAAAATCCTGCCCAGAAGTGGCTGTGGTGAGCTCTCTGGAATTCACACCCTACCTTCTCCCGCAGTAACCTAATCATTTGCCCAGGTACCTGAAGGTAAGGCAGACACGTGGAGAATTCTACTAACAGGACCATGGCAGGATACGGCCCTTTAAGGCGGCTGGTAAAAAGCTTCAGCACAAAGTGCATGAGGGTCATACATTAACACACATTGATTACTTCTGTCTTTAAATGTAAATGTTATCTGCTCAGCATCTGATAGAATTATGAGAGGAGCAGTTAGTAAACATCACTGACATTCAATTCTCCGTTCTGAAGCTTTCCGATACCTCGGATTCTGCATTTTTTATTGGGATAACATTCATCATGCAAATAGGAAACCACTTCAAAACACAGCGGGTTCTGTTTCTCAGCCCGGGGGATGTCACACCTCGCTTCCCCGGGCGCTGTGGCCTTAGACAGAGGGTGCCAGGGTTCCCTGGCACTTGTGCCACAGCACCAACAGCCTGCACATGTGTGTGCGTGTCCCCAGCTCCAGCTCCTCCAGAAAGTGGCAACTCCGATTCGGCTCAGCAGCACTCCCACCCCATCAGCATTCCTCCTCACCTCCGAGAACAGTGGACCAGGCCACGGTGCCTCTACTGAAAGTATCTGAAGCGAGAGCTGCTGGTCGTAGATACAGCACAGGCTGGATATCCCACCCTTTGCATTTGTATAACCAGTGCTTCTGCTCAACAGCAGCTTTCTTCCCAGCCAGGAAATGGCTGGTTTCGTGCTGCCTGGCTTCTGTTCCGTGGCAAGCGTGCAGTGCCCGGTGGCTGTGGCTGCTGCACAGTTGGGCAGCCACAAGCCCCATCCTCACTGCCTCAGCCTTTACCACAGTCCCCTGCAACAGACATCCCTGCCTGGAGTCCGAAGCAGAAAGACTTCATGTCTGTGGTTTAGCTCTAGCTTCGTTCATGCAGTGATGCCTAACTCTGCAAATACCAGAAATCCAGAGGGAAATGGGAACCACTCCTACCTAACTCTAATTGCTCCCATGTTAAGAACAAGTGGGTTACTGGCAGAAACTTGAACCATGCTGACTAACAGTGACACCTTGGACAATACTCACCTCTGCTCTTGGTGACGCAGAGGCACTAATATAGTCAAAACCTTGTCTTCTACTGCTCAACAGCTTCAATCAGAGCATCCCAAGACACATGAGTAGCAGTCAAACAGTTAACAGCTCCACAGCCAACCTGGCAATGCCCAGATTCCCAAGCATTTTCCCTCATTCTGATAGGAGACTGCCCTTTCCACCCCCTCCAGGTAACGCACAACCACCACTCTCTATCAGTCAATAGCCCAGTGCTCTTTTGACATTCTTTTGAATCCATATAGTTAATTAAGGTATGTACGTATATCCAAAATCTATACTTATTAAGCCTGGATTACAGAGCTCTTTCCTTGCTCGGTCTGAATAACCATGCAAAATATGAATAACCAGACAAAGAAAGCTGCTCTAGTTCCTGTGTATTTATTTGGCTTGAGATGTGCCATCAAAGAAAAGAGTGTCATTACTTGAGCACCAAGCCATAAGTGATAGATTCCAAGTACATCATTTTTAGAGCCATTAAAGGTTATCAGGCCTATATGGTTGCTAAGTTACCATGAATCATGAAGGAAAATATAAGATAATGGTAGGCAGACACTGTGGTGTTTATCAGAGTATGTTCTCTGCATCTTTCTTAATAGCATCATGATTAGGATCATTTTCAACAGTTCCCGTCTATTTTCCAGCTAGGTGCAAGAATGCAACTGCATTAAGTTGGCAAACATTGTTTATAATTCATATTTTGCCAAGAGTAAATGAATTTGTGGAAGTCAAGATTTGTAATTGCTACAGCAGAATTTATTAATAAGTAAGAGCGTGTGTCTGTGTGCAGGTTTCTTCCCTGCCTATTAAATCGTATCTTCAGACTTGGAATGAAATCATCCTTCATTGATTTCAAGTATATTCTGTGATAACACTGACTGTGCTTTCAAAGAGTTTTTAAATTAAATTTGTAGCTGAGGTAATTGCTGTTGCAAAATTATGCGACTAAAGTAAAGCTTTATGCTGCAGCTTTCTTGATATTATAATTTAACTGCCTCTTTTCTAAATCATAAAAGTGTGAGATGCCAGATTAGCACAAAGCATTAGGTTATTACTGAATTATTTCATGTTTCATCTCTGGAAGTAGCCTGTGAGAAGCAAAGGGCTGGCTCCATTGTGCAGTGAGCAGCACTCGTGCCATGCCCCCCAAAGTCCTCTCCATGCTTACTCTCCCACCGCTCTAAAACGGTGAAGTCCAAGAAGGGAAGGTGTGCAAATCAACCACTCTCTCTGACTTGCTGCCTCCACAAATAAGCTCATTTTTAAGCATGTAATTCCTGCAACAATGGACAGGAATGGTCAAAGTACTATTCAAAAACTTAATAGGTGCCTCTTATTTGCCTTGTAGGAAAGCCACAAACTTGTGGGCAATATCTCCCATAACTCACAATATTAAGCCACACACAGAAACCCTAAAAAAGTCTTGGTGTCAGCCTCACTGGATGACAAGGTACCAATGAGAATTTTTCTGGCTAGAACACAGTATTTCTCCAAAAGAAATTCTTCTCAACTTAACTGATTTTACACCACAGCCATTAAAACATAATTTTGCATTATATAAAGTCTTCTTTGTTTAAACAAGCAAACAAACAGAAAAAGTAGCTTGCGGAAATTTTAGCTATATGCACTTTTAAAAAGAAGGAACTAGGCTGACATCTTGGCAAAGCACTTTGCTTGGCGTGATATCCATCAACTAAGAGTCACAGGGCATGTGCAGATGTGGTAATCTCATCTATGTTCAGAAGAGGTCTTACCTGGTAAAAGCCCAGCAGAAGCTATGCTATTGTGGCATTATACTATTGCAACACTATATCTGCACGGTGTTCAAAGAAAGGCTTATGACAGAAGTGAGACAAAAGCTGGATAGGTGCATTCCCCTTGCCCAAGCTTTCAAACAAAGCACCTTCTCATTCTGCACTAGAGAGGGATTTTAATATGATTTGCCAAGTACCTTTCCCAAGATAAAACAAAATACAGCTGAGGTGAGAAAAGAGGCTGGTGACACACAGCAGAAGACAGTAAGCAGCCCAGGAGATCCAAGTGACATGACACAACAACAATGAAACCGCATCTTCTACAAGATTTAAACCAGACCTGCCACAGAACAAGACTAGTGATGCTTTCCTGCAAGCATCCCCTCTGTGTTAGTAAGCAGTCTCTGTATTTAGCTTGCAGCTCTAACCCGAAGCACAGTTTCCCTGTCCTTGACAAGAACTACAAACAACTCTCTTGTAACCCAACTCTTTCAAGAACACGGGGCATTTGGACATTCATTTACAAACCAGAAGCTCAGTAGAAGAGCCTAAGAGAGATCCACTCACAACAAAGACAAGGGGCAGTCATATTTCTAATTTCCCTGGCACCTGCAAAGATGAATACACAATGACATTTGAGTACTGTTACTTTTTAAAAGTAAATGAGCCTCGAAGATTATCTGTCAGCTAAAAGGTACCCAAGGGCTTGCTTTGCAATGTTTCTTTTTTAAAGAATGTTTGTTTTAACATTATTGTTGTAACCAGCCAAAGAAAAATGTAGAGCCATCATAAAAAATACGAGTAGATACCCAGTTGTTAGAGCTGGTTTAGGAACAATCATAGGAGTGATGGACTGTGCGACCCAGGAGAGGTTCCTTCCAACCCTAATGATTCTCAGAATTGATTTTCTTTTGCAACTCACTTTCAGTTAGTGCTTTAGAAAAAAATAAAAAGGGTTAGATCAATGCTGGCTTCAATGACACAGCCATTCCAGCTCCTGCAGCATTTTCTCACCATGGCAATCTCTTTATTTTCTTATTTGTATGAAGACCATTCTCTGCTTCTCTGTTCTTGGTTGTACATAAAAATAAGGGGTTGGGCTCCTAGTCTGTTGACTCCGGGGTTGAATGCAACGTTAATACAAATTAGCAGATAAAACTCTGAGTAAATCTCTCAGAGAGTGAGTGTATATTTATTCTGCCCACAGTTCGGAAGAAGTGATCTTTGCATTCATTATCACACTTGCTAAATAAAGGCTCTTCTAGCCAGAAGCTAGAACAGAATTGCACATAGAAGAAATGTGCCTATCTCCAGAAAGATGCATTCTGTAAATTTAATATTGCAGGATAGCAACCCGGTTCTGTACAAACTGCTAAAATCTTGCAGACACTTCATGACGTATTTCCAGCACTCCCCACTTTCAGTCAGCAGCCTGAACGGAGGACAGCATTATACCCCTGCTTCCTTCCCTCTTCTGTCCACTGGCAGAACAGTCTGGGCCTAAACAAGAAAAGAAAAACCCCAAAATACCCTCCCTGTACCTTTCTAATGAACTGTTATTTCTACCTCATTTGCTGTAGTTTCTGTCTTTCCTTTCGGTATCCCATTATCTAGCCGACAAAAGGGCTCAGACATCATCGGGCTGCATCTACGGCACGACTCTGTTTCATGCTGTAAATCAAACCAATGGCCTGAGCCTGCCCTTGCTGAAACAGTCGTAATTTGCTGCAATGTTCATCATTTGCCTTCACCAGATTATGAAATACCATCTACTGTGTATTGCCCAAATCCCTGCAGCAGGAAGACCCACTGACCTGCCTGCTGCCCTGCGAGCCTTCGCACCCACACCGGTGTGCACCTACAACTTAACCACCCCAGCATCTGCTGTGTAAGACTTGTACTCCACAAGCTCTCCTAGCTCCCTGATTCACTCACCTTCTGAAACCATCTCTTGCTACATCCGTGGCAAATGATGGGCCCTCCACTCCCAGAAGGACGTTGAGGGGCTGGAGCATGTCCAAAGAAAGGCAACGAAACCGGTGAAGGGTCTTGAGAACAAGTCTAAAGAGGAGCAGCTGAGGGACCTGGGGTTGCCTAGCCTGCAGAAAAGGAGGCTCAGGGGGGACCTTCTTGCTCTCTACAACTCCCTGGCAGGAGATTGTGGCAAGGTGTGGGTCAGTCTGTTCTTGCAAGGAACAAGACATTGGACAAGGGGAAATGGCCTCAAGTTGCACCAGGGGAGGTTTAGATCAGGGATCAGGAAAAATGTATCCACTGAAACAGGGTTATCAAGCATTGGAACAGGCTGCCCAAGGAAGCGGTTTAGTCAACATCCCTGGAGGAATTTAAGAGACATGTAGATGTGGTTCTGAGGGACGTGGTTTAGGGGCAGACTTGGCAGTGCTGGGTCAACAGTTGGACTCTAAGATGTCAAAGGTCTTTTCCAACCTAAACAATTCTATGATTCCAACTGCTTCCCCTCCTGCCCCCACTGCCTAAGTATAGCTGTCTATATAGACTGCTGTACTATGGCTGGAGAACAGTAAAGAGCAACCCTGGGGATATCTGAGTGTCCTCACTCAAGAAGGTTTGTGATGAGATATAAAGATATAGAGATACAGAGATATAGAGACTAGCACTAACTCATTGGAAATGGCAACTTGCATGGTCACAGTGAATCCATAATACTTTATCGGCATCCCACGATCTCCCTCTCAAGACAGCTGCCCATAAATTAATTGCAGAGCAAGAGGCCCGGATATTTCTCAAGGAGTCAAGCTGGTTGGGGATATAAAGAAGGATGTTTAAAACCCATAATAAAATAAGCAGAACAGCAGTGGTTTTAGTGCACCACACACTGCCCTTCTCCAAGCTGCCTCCCAGAGCCACTGAGATGAAGCCCACAACAGCTTCCTTTTTGTCTCATTTTTGAAAGGAAGCAATTGCAAGATGGAAAAGTAGAAAAGCGTAACACTAAAATGCTCAGTAAGACTGAATGCCCAATATGAAAATACACAATTTTCAGGATTTGTGACTTTCTACTGTGCTGCCTATTTCAGGGAGTGGGAGTTGAAGGGGGTAGAGGGACACGAGCTACCCCAAGCATTCTCCTGGCCTGCAGTGACTGTCTTTGGCCTGTCCCACGGTCTCATCTGGAGAGCAGGTGCTTTGCTGCTAGTGCCACATGCTATGTGGCAGAGCAGCATGTTAAAGGCACAGACAGTCAGGACCTCACACTGAAGCAGGAACCATTGTAAAATGACAGCACAGATGCACCCACCTTGATATATTCATCCCTGGGAACGCTGCCCCGCTGCTTCATTTGCCCTGGACACTTTGTACCTCATTGTAGGCAAGACTTAAATTTGAAAATTCAAGCAGCTGGAGACAGACCTCTCCCTGGCAAGCCCCGTGGAAATCTCCCTCATGCAGAGTTAGTAGCAGGCAGTCTCCTCTAGTATTTGTCATGTATCTTACTTTTGCATTTCTCACTTTAACAACTCTCCATACCAATGAGAATGCAAGAGCAAGCTGCACAGAGAAAAACTGGCTTGTCTGTACAGCAGCAAGACTAGCCATGCTTTTTAACTGCCTTGTATAGTAGTTTATAGTAAATGTTACTGCTAATTTTTGCTTTGGCTTTTCAGGTGTTAAGACATCTCTTCAGCTCCAGATAGAACACCTTAGCTCCGGTCTAACGCACTTTCTGTGCTGCTGGAAAAGCCTGGGAGCAGTTGCAGCCCATGGCCTCCGGCTCCTTCGTATTATTGCTCTTCTGTGTTGTCCCCAATTAAGAGCTGCTGCTGCTGAGAATTAGCACAAGAAAGTTTCCCCATTATTGCCCGGTCTAATTCCCCTAACTCTGTAGGGTGGCTCGTGAATTCCCTCAGTCAGCACATACTATCTTGTGCAGCTGATGCCATTTCCTTCACCTTGCACCAATAAGGTACCATGAGACGGTTTCATTTTCTCTTGAAGAAATGCAAGATGTAGAGGAGAGATTTCTGGGTTAAATCTGAAGGTGTGCTAGGTGGGCATAATGTTCCTGAGCAGCTGGTACCATCTAAATACTTGAGAAACACTGCAGGGAAAGTCCTCTCTTTAGCTGCAAATCAGGTGTAGTGTGAATCTCCAATAGTAGTTTTGCTACTAAAGAAAAGCTGTGATTAATACTGCTTAAATGTTCTGACAACAATTGGAGGATTATCAAAGGAAGTAAAGATTTCATTTCAACATTATCAAAATGTAACTTTCTGGCACTTGCTTGAAAAATGGCATTTCTTCCTTAAAAACAAACAAAGAAAACAAACAAACACCAACAACAACAAAAATTAAACCCTACCTGCACTTGCTATAAAGGGAAAAAAATAAGAAAACGGTTATGTCACATTAAAAAAAAAAAGGAAAGAAAAATATTCCGGTTTTGACCAGCTGTAGTCCTGAGCAAGAGAAGATGAGTCAAATATTCTGAAAGCAAGAACGAAAAGTATTTCTTCTACTTTCCTTTTACTGAGATTTTTAGAATAACTATATATTTCTCAGTGCTCTGAAAAGCCGCTTTTATTGTGGGCAAAAGACCTAACAGGCAAAGCAGATATGTTCAAAACAGGCTTTCAATTGACCTGAAATATTGACATTGCAGAATTTGTTTAGCTCATATTCAGGGTAAATTGGCCTTTTTCCTTTTACAAGGAACATAATAGAAAATCTCATGCTCCAGAAAAGCCTGTTTCCAAAATTCTTCCTGTACCAGAGGCTGCTGACTGAACTTTGGGTTGTTTTGCCGGTCTCACAGTTCCTACAAACCCCTTTCCCTGCGTGCCGGACACGGAAAGCGTGAAGAGGGTCCCAGCTTTTTCGTTTGAGCAGTTCTGTCGTTCAGATCCCCAGGCTTCATAAGTTCTGAAAGCATCTTGGATTCAAGACAACTCAGGGCTTCAAGATTTCCTGCCTTGTGCTCACTTTCAAAAGCAGACACTTGCAGTCGTTGACCCATCGAACACCAATCGTCTGCAGCGCAGAATCCAGCAAGTTGCAGCAGACCACAGAAAGTCAGACGTCTCTTTTGACCTCTGCTCTGCATCTTCCTTCTGACCCACCCTACCTGTACCCCAGGGGTTCCCACCCTCCTCACCCTCCCCCAAATCCACCGCTCTTACTTCAGATGCCCTGTTAAAATCTCACTAACAGTTCGCTATCGGCAGAGAGTAAGGAAAATAATAAACCTACTTGCACACCTATCAAATTTTATATTTTCAGAATGCTATAAAAAATATCAGGTCATGTCCCCAGGAAGCAAAGTGGGCAAAGCATCACGGAAATCAGGGTAGCTAGTCCACTGTACGCAGCAGACACGCTAAATAATTAATCCATACAAAACTCCAATGAAAGAGAAGGGAGAGTTTCTTTTGACTCGCCTAAATCTATTCAGTAAGCTTGTCTAATAAATTACGGTCTCTGGGGCATCCAAATATAAGCAGCAAATCAGAATTCTGAAATTCGCTGGTTTAGTTTTGGGGTCAAAACTCATCCTCTAGAGCAGCTTACCTCCCCAAGGGGAAAAATTCGTCCTTGTAAGAGTTTTCACCATTCTGGACACGAGCTGATTGATGGACTGTTTGCATCTCACACTCAGAATCAATGTTACGAGACAGAAGAGCTATATTCTGATGGTTCACATGCACCAGCTCTCAAATTATAGGGGAGGAGGAGCTGCAATTTGACCCTTTCACTTTCAGTATCTGACTGATGGCCATTTTACAAAATTATGTTCCCATTTTCCTGGTTTATAAGATCACTAACCCATAAGAAATAGTTTTCAAATGATGAGCTACTGAATGCACAGAGTAACCTCCTCATTACATTCACAAAATGTTTTACCCACAGAGGTTTTCATGTTCTGTTCCATTTAGTCGTCTTTTTTTTCTATTTTATTTCAGTCTTTAAATATTAAAACCAAAAATGCTAAACAGGTCTTACCTGGAGGAGGTAAAACACAGTATAACCCAGTCAGTCCACAGCTGGAGTATCACACACATTGCCAGTGTAATTGCTCAGTTGTAATTCCACTTACCATTGAAGTCAACAACACCAAATACTTCACACTCATTTCTCTGCATCGTAACACATAAACGTATGAACTTAGCCGTGGGCTTTAGGTACTTCACTAATACACCTGAAAGTTCAAGGGAAACGTGCACAAAGCTTAGTTTCAAGCTTGTACGAGGTTCACTGCCCAGAAGGGAGTACCAGATTTGTGTGCTGAGCAAGGACACCCACCGACTGCAGCGACGCTGCGCTGGACACGCACTAATAGCAACAGGTCCACGTTCCAAAAAAGCCTCATCAAATGAGTATGGCATCACAAGTTCTGCAAAGAAGAGTTTCTGTTCCCATCCAAAGCATTTAAGAGTCAGGCATTCCTGAGACTGGAAAGTACAGAGGTAGGAGCAGAGCAGAAGTGCTGAGAACATGGATTTTGAAGAATATTTTGATTCCAAGGTTTTCATGTCATCAGAGAGTAAGAAGTAACATGAAAATTAGTAATGTGGGAAGCAAATATAATCTCTGGATTCCCATTAAATTGAAAATAGAAGTACAAATCTATCTTTGAACTAATAAATTAATTGAGCATCTAACAGCACAATACTGGTTTTATCACTTAGGCCAAGTGCATTTAACATCAAATAGGGATGATCCAGTAAAATGGCTTAAATAATAGGACATCATTCTCCTTAACAGGAAGTTCCATAACACACACACATCTACACACAGCAAATTAAAAATTCCTACCATCAGTCGTTCTATGGGCTAATATACATTATCATCACTCACTAATTGCCATCATGTATGTTTAACTCTGAGGACAATGATCTGACCAGAGCATTTTAGCATCTGTAATTGTGCAGCTTTTTCACAATGCACTCTGGTAGTGCTTGTCATCTGGTCTGAAAAATTATCACATAACTAAGAGCTATCTTTAGAAAGCACTGTCATTCCCTTTGACAGAAGCACTCAGTGCCTGTTTGCAGTGAATCCCTCCAGCTCAGAATTACACACCCCTCCAAAATATCTGCTTGCTGCAACAGTGAGGAATGGGGCTTTCATTCCCACTACTTCTTCCTGCTTGTCATTTTCATTGGTTGAAACTCAGATTAATATAGCTAATATTGGACTGTAGCCATAAGGTCTTTTTCACTTGGTTTGTTTAAAAAGAGTCTTAATTGGTCCAGTCAATTATGAATTATGGGCTCAACACAAAATCCCCGGAATTTAAGTGGACAGATCTTCCTTGCCTTAATATGGATTAAGTCTTCTACTAGGAAGGGAATATAATCAAGCCTTTCCTCATCAACTTCAATTTAAATTTCTATAGAGGTGCATCTCACAGCAGCCTTAGAAACTCAGCGAGTTTTACAGTCCTTGCTAAGGAACAGTAAAAACTGGCTTCAGCAATTTTCTCCTTTTTTTTTTTCATTCACACATTTCAGGACAGCTCTGGAAGGAGATTAAGTGAAGGAACAAAACAAATGGTCCATATGCTTGTCACCAGACACGTTAACTGGTCGATTAGCATTGTAAAACTTGTGAGGTCTCATGCTCACTTCTACTGCATTTCTCTGCTTCAATGTAATGTGGAAACTTTATACGTGGCACTTGATGAAAATCCCTATTTCTGGGACCATTCGTAAGCGTGGCAGAGAAGAATCAATTTCATTTTACAGGAAACTCAGGAAAAGAAACAAACAAAATAGAAAACCCCAAGCCATTTGTGTCCCTGCAAACAGCCCTGCACATGGCCATGACTACAAGCAAGTTAGTTACACCCCACACACCAAAGGACCGACACAACAAGAGCCTCATCTCATCTTTGCCTATATTCCTCATAAAACTTCAACTTTCCACAATGGGAAGAGGTCATCAGGAAAGAAGAGATCCTTGACCTGGGCCTGTACGGAGTGGAAGAAACAATGAACCATCTAAATCCAAAAAAGTGGAGAGCTGTGGTATGGAAATGGGGGAAGAAGAGCAAAAGGAGGCTGTGCACCTCTGCTCCTATGGCAGGGGAAATTAGAAAGTCCCCAAAATAAGAAGGAAAGGTAAGGTTGCAAGGCTCAGATGCAGCGTTTGCAATCAGTTCAGCTGACAGAATTGAAAGGGAGGTAATCTGCTAATCTCATTTTGGATTTTTGAGATTTAAGTACTTCAGAGCAAGGATTCTTCTCTCTTTCTTCACAGTGAGGGTGACAGAACACTGCAACAAGATGCCCAGAGAGGCTGTGGAGTCTCCTTCTCTGGAAACAATCAAAACCCACTTGGATGTGTTCCTGTGTGACCTAACCTAGGGGATCCTGCTTTGGCAGGGGGTTGGACTGGATGGTCTTTCGGGGTCCCTTCCAACCCCTAACATTCTGGGATTCTTTATACTTTGCTCAGCCCAATGAAGACAAATGCCTTTGTGCGCCCTCGTGTGATGAGAAGAACAAGGGCAGTACCTAAAGAACAGGACCCAGGGCAAACAAGGTAGCTGAATCCACAGGGGAAAACAAATCCTATTATCAATATATTTTTTTCCTTCTCGGTGCTTAATGTTTACTGTCCAGGGTATTTAAGGCTCGAGTTTTGCATTGACTTCTTTAGGACTGATGACAGGCTTGAAGCTAAACACACATTTAGATGCTTTGGCACAGCAGAGACAATAAGCTCAGCACAGCAGAGGCTTAAATCTCGGCTACGGTCCCTACAGCCTTGGCGTTGCTTTATTGCTCATTTCTGCACATATGGCTGTGATCAGTTCCCAGGCTCTGCCATATGGTGAGCGCACCTGCTGAGTTAGCCAGGGCCACTGCCTCCAACAGCACGGACAGCGGCGGCAGGACCTGCCAGGGTATAAATAAGGGATGATAACGTCCCTCGTGCTGCAATGCTTCCCCTTTCCCGAACACACGCAGCACCGTGGCACTGTGATCATCTCAGCTAAACAGTCTCAAATGTTCTGCAAGCGCGCTACGGAAGAGATTCATCGCTCTCCCACAGTTAACCAAATTTATTATTAATTATCCAAGATTGAAATTGATAAAGTATGTTATCGGGGTCTTGGTGCCCATTTGCATGAGTTGGGGTGGAATACCAACAGATCTCTTATCCACCCACGCTCCCATTTTGATCTATAAAATTACATACAATGCAGACGAAACTGGCAACTGCATCTGCAAGAGGGAACCACAGAGTTCAGCCAGTCTTTATTACCGAGCTCAGCGGCAGCCCTCACACTGTTCTTTCAGCAGCAAAATCCCTCACCCCTACTCTCTGCATTTCCCATTTACCTTCACCCACTATCCAATTAACATTCCATTAAGCTGCTCACCCGCAGAGCCTTTTGTTCCCCGGCCTCTGCAGCAGAGCTTTAATCCCTCGCACACCTCATTGCGGGACCTACGCGGTTTTAAGTTCTCGATGCTTTTTCAAATCCAAGCAAATTGCCACTCCAGCATCTTTAAAGAGGTTATTCTTTACCAGTCCCTTTGGGCCCTACCCGTACACCAGTTTCTCCAGCTCACAGCTGCAGGCAGGCTTTTAAAAGGACAGACAGAGCTATGCACCATGTTGATTCTTGTGTGGTTCAACAGACTCTTCTGCCAGGTTGGAAATGGTGTGGCAGCAGCACTGCAACTGCCCCTGCCACGGCTTGCTCTGTAACAGAGGGGTTTAGGGTGAAGAATCTCAAGCTCAAATCTCAGAGACTTTATTGCATTTAATATCCCGTCTCTAAATCTGTTCCCCAAAAGTAGGTTCTGGATTGTATCCGTAACTACAGACCAGAGGTTTTTTGTAGAAATTCACATTCTTCTTCTATCTAAATTAGCATAAAAACCACAAATAAGCTGCTTCAGTCATAAACATCAGGAAGATAGCTTCTAAGATTTGAATACAATTAAATCCAAACCTCAAAATCTCATCTTCAGCTTGAACTCGAATCTCTTTTTTCGTGTGTTCGTGGCACCCATGGAATTTTATATTGTCACATGTAATGTCACATCCACAGTCACAAGAAAAAGAATTTAATCTTTTCACATTTTATCCAGTTCTGTTTATTTTTGTAAGGGTATTGAATGTGTGGCTAATGTCACTGGAGTAATTAGCACAGTATCATTTTTTCTTTAGTGCTATTTCCATAACCATCTGTACACTCTGGGGGTCTTTTTACAAGATTCTAATTTTTTTTTTTCCTTCTCAGTTAAATTACTCCCCATCCTTATACCTGAGTACACAGAATATATAATTCTAGTGACATAATTCAAACTCAGACTTTCTAAGCCTCCCTGTCCTAGTGCTGCTAGCAATTTTTGCCTGTGGAAGATTGCAAGACTCTCCAGAGCGTATTACCATCAACATCTGCCAGAGACACTGTGCAATATTAGTCAAGGCATCTTTAATAATGCAAGAAAGGTCGGCAGCCCACAGAATAGCAAGTTGAATATTGAAGAATTATGAGCCTTTTCCTCTGTGCAGATTTCATAGGTATTCTTTGGGGTTGGGGTTTTTTTTTTTCTGATTCATTTTATGCCAACAGTAGGGGTTTATTTTATTTTTGGGGTATGCCAGGGGAAAAAAGAAAAGGAAAATATAAAATACATCTTTCTCGTCAAATGAGGGTAAGCATGTATGTATACACATCACTTCTTCCACGTCAGATCATAAAAAGTAGTGTAAAAAAATAAAAAAATCAGGTATGTAACACACCGTTTAGATGAAACGTGGTTGGTTTCTAATAATTCAATTAGAAATTGCATCCTACCTCCAGGTGGGCACGGCGGCAGCCAGGACTGACAGCCTCACAAGCTGCCCCTTCTCCGGGCCATTGAACACAAGGAACCGAATTCCCTGCTTTGCTCTTCTCATGCCACCAGAGTTAATGTTGCTTTACAGCTAACAGGTTTTTCCTGGAACAACTCAGGATGTGATCACATAACAGGGCCTTGACCTTTTGGCTACATAATGCTTTTGTGATCAATAACACCGAAATTAATGTGTTTATCATATCAGAGCAGTTTAAAAATTTCATACGTGCAGTCACTAATTACCTTCGATGCCCGTGACACTGCATTTGGACGTGCTGGACCACTGCTCTCAGAATTCTGCACAGGAACAAGTTGAATTAGGCAGTCGGAGAAATCAAACCCAACTAATTTCTTCTGTTCTCCCCAGGTCATTAATCTTCATGGGACAAATTACCACTGGCAGCTCAGTAGTGTGGCACTGATGGACTGGAGAGACAACAAAGCCACTCTGCCATAACCAAGAGGAGGATGTGCCTCGTATCCTCTGCGCCTTCTTCCCTGAAATTTCCCTTCATTTCTTTTGGCTTTTTGGTGTAAATTATTAGAATTCATGATTTTTCCTTGGTCTTTGCTTAGAAATATCCATTCAAGCTGACACTGAAGCATCCTCTCCTGGCAACTAAATGGCCATTTTGATTGCAATTTGACATGGCATTTTTGCAAGTTTTAAACTGTATTTATTTGCATTCTTCTATTCTATACCATCCCATTCTATATGAGAATAGCAGAACTATTCTAGTAATGTTTACAAGTCTTCCATAGGATCCTGGAATGATTTCAGAGGCAAAATATTAGTATTCAACTAAGAGGTTGTTATCTGAATTCGGGGGGGGTTGTCAGGATGAGCTCTCATTACAAGGTTAGAGCAATGCAGAAAGATGATTTGCAACTTGACAAAAATGAAAATTTAAAATCTAATGAGAAACACAATACTACAAAGTCTATTCCATTTTCTCAGACGAAAATAATGCTCTTTGCAGTGCAGTTTGCTGTGTGTGCTAATTACCGTCAGGTCACATTTGCTTTTGTCTGAAAGCTTGAGGGGAAAAATCCACAAACCTTTTTCTCTAACCTGTATCAGTAGAGCCAAAGGCTCTGATGAGGTCACAACCGTACGTAATAAACAACCAGTAACGAAAATGGTGCCATATGTTGCTTTTCCCTTGCTAGGCTTAGTTCTCTGGAAAATGATCAACAATAGTTGCGGCTAAATCGCATCATATTTTTCTGTTATTGAATGGGGTGAAAAAGTCATGTAAATAAATATACATGAACTAAACAGAAACAGCTGGAAAGTTCCCAGAAGGGACCTCTAACAACCTCCAAATTGGACGGACCATGGTAGATCAAGGGATCATTATTAAGATTAAAGGCTTACACCAAACCTGCTGTGAAATTCAATCTGCTGAATTTTAAATGTCGATGGCACAAAACGGAAAGTACTAAATGGTGGTATTTGTTAATTCTTAAAAAGAAAGGTGACAGGAGAGAGGCTACATTTGCCACATTCCCAGTGCGCATGGAGCTGTTCGCTGCGATGAAGGACTCTCTACGTTCCTCCCATAAAAATCAAACATTTCAAGCAAATGCTTTCTTAAATTGATTTTCTAGGGGAGGGGGGGAAATATCAGCTTTGTCAGTGCTTTTGGTTTTTTCCAAAGTCTTTGGACCAACTTTATTTTATAGGGACACGCTGAAGTGGTGATTGCAGCTAAATCTGAACTCCTAAAAGCGAGCACTTTTTTACCTTGGTACTTTGAGCTACTCTACTCCAATTGCATTCGACGGGGTCACGCTGCTGTGCCTAACAAATAAGTGAGAAGACAGCTGTCTGAGCCTGCAAGAGTTACTCAGTGTCCCACCATCCTCGTGGGACACCTGCTCCCTGAGTTGAGTTTCTAAACCAAGTTAGAGAAATGCTGTAGGAGTCTCCTGCAAGAGAGGCTCTCTGCCAGGTTGGCGGTGTGTGCACCCTGCAGCCCGTTTCCCCGCACACACTGCCCCCCTCCCCAACTCACTCACCACTGTGAACCTATCATCCGTCAGCAGCCAAAGAGTCCAGGTGTTTAAAAGCTCAGAAATCTCTCCTGAACGTTCTGCCGGTCCCTTCTTTTGAGAGTCAAGCTCTCATCCCCAAAGAAGACAGTGTGACAGTTATCAGTTGCACTTGTTGAGAGATTTACACGGGAAGAGTTCCCTCCACAGACGGGCTGCGTGGAATTTATGTACATTTGGAAAAATACTTAAGACTTCTGTCATGGCTTTGCCATCTGCACTCATTGGCAAAAGTCCTCGGAGAAGACCTATGCTGACAATGTAAATAAGGTCACAGTGGCATTGGTCCTCTGGAAATCCTGGAAACCCTTCAAAACCATTACAAAGGGACAGGAAAGCACCTCTGTGAGTTGATTTGTGGAAACTGTTTCAGCGAGTAAACAAATGTACTTCCTTACTCTTGACAGACAGCCTCATTAAGTTTTCATAAAGATTGGTAGTATTAAAATCCCTGTTGTCTCCTGAGGAATGGAGGTACAGGCATCTCAGGTGATGCTACGGTGCCCGTTCAATGAAAAGATAGATGCTATTTTTAAAAAGAACACTTAGCAATGGAGCAGGTGACCCGTTTTTGCAGGACGAAACCCACTCTTGCCAACAGGAGAGATAAAAGCAACCATTTAGCTAGGGATGGAAAGGAGCCTTAGTTACACCAGGAGTCCACCCTGCCTTTCTGGCATGCCTTGCTTAGAAAGGTATTTTCAGAAAACAAGAAAAAAAAAGTCTACTAAGGGTGCTTCAATTAGTGTCTTAGGGTTGGCGACTTCCTTTATAATCAAAGTGTAGCATGTGGAAATAAAAAGATAAGAAACCAGAAGTACAAAAATATTCATTAGCAGTTGTTTGGACTGTGCTCTTCACCCTGACTCCTTCCGAGAAAACATCAATCTGCTATTATCCTTCTGCCAGATAAATAGGCGAGGTACTTAAAAGTGACCTGCCACGGAAACTTTCAACTCCTGAGCACATCATCACAGCAGACACGGGATTTTCCCTGATGAGTGCAAATTACTCCAGGACTGGTGGGTCTCTGTGGCATACAAAGAGCAATACACTCTACCCTGCATACAAGAGTGATTTTCACTTTGCATGATAACGAGCCTTTTGTATTTTGGAAGTATCTTACAAAGTAGCTCTGCAGGAGGCCCGCTGTGTTAGTCTTCATTAAAAGAGACAGATCTATAGATTAAGTCAAACAAAATGGTAGCATTTCTGCCTTAGCCTGAAGCTCTCTCTTTGCACTCCTGAGCTTTATGGGAAGCACTAGAATTAAAAGAAAAGTTGCCAGTATACCAAAAAAAATGAGATTTAGAAACAAAAGAACTTAGTTTTAAAAGTCAGTGCTCAGGTGGAAATAAGGCAAAGGGTCTAGAAATGGGTTTGCTGGCAACTAACATAGAGCAAAACTTGGAAACCTCTGGAAGCCACTGAAGAGACGTGACATTGCAATCGATACCGAGCTGGAAGTCATCGCAGAGGCGGTGGCAGCGGGTACCCGGGTGCACCTCTCCTTGGCAGCTCCCTCCAGCCCGAAGCAGATGGGAGCTAGCAGTGTCCTCCTCCCTTACCTGAGGGGAAAGGCCCCATTTGATTCACCAGCTTCAACAGACACAAACTTACCATGTTACACGGCTCACCTCTTGGATGAAAAGAAATCCCTGGCAAAACTCAGAGCTGGTTTTAAGTCACCAACCCTACACTACATTGAAGTGGCTGGTGTGGGTAAGAGACTAGGCAAAATAATTCATCTAAGCAGGTTTTTGTTACCCTTCCTCTTTTGGAAGCAGCTTTATTGACCGCTCATAGTAATTTCATAAAACTCCAGTTCCCTTGAAGGATGTGAGGAAGATCCCCCCAACAGCAGAGTCCTATTGCAAAGTGCAGGGAAAGGAGGAGGCCTGAAGGAAAAAAGAAAATATTTCTGTAAATGAAGAACTGGGACTGTCTGTAAAAACTGTAAAGCCCAGAAGCTTGGCACAGTAAAATCAGAGAATATTTCTGCTCTCAAAATGGGAAGTTATTACAGTCTGCAATCAGAAAGCAGATGAAAGCTGCACCAATGAAGTGCCAAACTCACACTTGAGAAATTGTAGAACTAAGTGCCTATTAAAAAGCTAGAAATCAGACAGAGAAACATGCAAGGGACAAGGTTAAGTATCATCAAAGAGAAGGATTGAAAGAAGGTCAATAACTGCTCGGACAGGAAAGGAAGATGAATAGAAAATTGTTCTGGAACACCTCAAATTCCTGCTTGGCAGAAAGGTATTGATGGGATTTGAAGTGACCAAGAAAAATGTGAAAGATGCGTCCTCCTTTCTCTCACAAAGTGAACCAAAAGAAGACAGGCAAAAAAGCAAAGCCCAAGTCAGGGAAACCTCCTTGAAAGTTCCTTGGATTTGCTTAGGACAGACGACAGACTTTAGCTTGGACACTGTAAAACAGTGCCTCTTCAAATCAACATTTCAGAGAAGTGCTCTACATATTTACATAACACAAGTACAGTAACTGGTTAAGGAACAGATCCTTCTGTGCATTTTAACCATACAGAATCTGGTTCCACTCCGTTTTTACTTTTGACAGGAACATAACTCACTGAAACATTCTGAGAAATCCCCACAGGCCTGCCTACCCAGACAAGGTCCAGAACAGCAGGTATCTTGAACACTGCAATAATCTCACGCATCAAAACCAAAGCCAAGACTACGCTTTAAGAACTGTTTATGAAAACCAAGGGGAAAAAGGCTACTTTGGTAAGATAGAATCTCAGAGAAGCCTCGCTTCTGGCACAGGCTACTCATGGAAATTTTAAGGGTGTAAGGGTAAGTTCCTCTGTCCCCTCCTGCCTCAAGTTCCTCACTCATATAACAGGGGTAACACGGTCATTGAGGCTTTTGTTTCCTTGCTTAGACGCAAACAGTTTGGAGCTGTGATTATCTGGTCATGGGGGTGAGCATGGTGTTTACTGGCACAAGCCTCTGATGGAGCTTCTCAGCATCACTGTAATACAAATAGATTTTAATCCTTTGTGGTTGCAGCTCATTTTTCCAGAGGGAGCAAATGCTTTTCCAACAAGCGATAGAAATCTGTTGGGGCAGGGCTGGGGGATGTCCACAGTTTTATTATAGTTTTTCCAGGCACAGGAAATAAATGAAAAGAAATATTTGGGAAGGAAGGTAAAAGTGCTTCCTGCCTCCAAGAGCCTGAGTGGGATTGAGAGTGTGAGCCCAGGGTGCAGAAGCCGTGATCAGAGCCACCAGCTATGCCTGGGAGACGAGCAAAGAGCATCCCCAGGCCAGGGAGGAGAGGGCCGACCACACCGAGCTCAGCAAGTCCTTCAGGTCTGACAAGAGGCGACAGATGGGGAGGACAGATCCACAAACCTTTCCCTATCCATTCTTTCAGATCTTACCATTTTTTGCTTCTACACCCCAACACCAATTTGCTCACTGAGCCGTTTCTTCAGCAAATGCAGGCAGTGAGCAGAGTAGAGATGGCCAGTCCATGGCAGCCATCACAAAGGCTCTGCCCAGCTCTGCATCCCCCTGGGAGAGCCACACGACTAATAGCACACAAAAAAAACCCAACAGATGCATTTCTTGCACATTGGTGTGCTAAACCAGGCCAGCACTGGTGGGCAGAGCTGGGCTGGTGAAAGAAGCAAGAGGCAGCTCACTCAGCCCCTGCCTCATCTGTTATCTGCAGACAACAGGGAGACAGATGCTGTCCTTTTTCCATAGAACATCTCAAACTCTATATATTGAAAGAAGAGGGTTAGACAAGATCAAGGACAGTGTTTTTCAGCTGTCATGGTGATGAAAGCTTGAGTAATTGGCTAGATGAGCACTTGATTCATGCAAGCATGAGTAAAGTAGGAGACAGCAAGCGACAGCATGGCCTTAACTCTGAGCAAACCAAGCTACTTCCACGGCAACAAGTATTAGAAAGTGTTTTGATAAAGCTGTTGGGAAGGACTGAACAGAAGGACCTGTGACAAAGTCCCATTTTCTCTGGGTTTCCCTTCCTTCCCAACAGGTTTCAAATAAGCTACAACACACGAAAGAGCCTTACTTTCTTAAAACCTTGTTCTCCATTGCAAGAGTAATTGTGATGAATTCTCAATCAGGAGAAATACAACCCGTGCAATGCATTTCAGGAGGTGAAATTAGAAGCTGGTAGGAAGACAACAACTGTTGGAAAGTACCGTGAGCAATGATGGATGAGATGAAGGAAACAAATGGATAGATTGTCAAACACAGGAACCGACGGCACGACGGGAAATTGATGGCAGCTGTTCCAGCCAGAGCCTGGACCTACCACACTGCCTTACAGCATCATTAACTTTAGTATAAAACCTATGTGCTACAGAGACTTTATTAGGCAGAACCACAGGTGTTTAAAAAGTTGATGAAGTATTTTCCTGACACTAGTGTTCCTGTTGCACACGCAGATGCTGTGAGGGCCTCACACGTGGACAGGGTGACCCAACGTGTTTGATGTGGTGAAAGCAGCTGGGGCACTCTTGGGTAAATGGCTTCCTGGGCCAAAACTGAAAACTGTGTCTAGTCTGGCAAAAATGAAAATACCAGAAAGAGTACCTTCTAGAAAGTGTGTCTCCTGGAAAGCGCAGTAAGAGAGGCAGGAGAAGCAGTGCTGTGGTTTGTGCTTCTAGCGTAACTCTGGAGGTGGTGATCCAGTTTGCCATCTGCATCACTCCTGGTTCTGCCCGGCTGTACCTGACGGGGCTGTGCCTGCAGCAGAGGTGTGAGGGTGTGAACTGCCAGGCCACACGCTCGGGTCACTCGGGGGTAGGCTCCCCAAAGTACAAGGCAGCACCCAGGCTGCTTCATTGCACACGCAGGAATTCTTCTTTTAGCCTTCATTCAACTTGAGTTTAGTCAAAAATAAACAGTTAATTAATCCAGAGAAAACAAGAACAAGCTGAGTCAGTGAAGAACAAAGAACAGAAACTTTTCATAGCAAAGATGTGAGCTGCTGCATTGGTTTTGCATGGCAAGGTTTTGGTAGCAGAGGGGCTGCAGGGGTGGCTGCTGTAAGAATTTGCCTGAGACTTCCCCCACTCCCAACAGTGCCAGTGCCAGACAGCTCCGAGACAGACCCAGTGCTGGCCAAAGCTGTAACAGGCCAGAAGGCCATTCCTGATGCTGTGCTGCTTGAGGTGCCCCCTCACACAGTGTATAAGGAAAGCAGTCTGCTACCTTGGTTTGCATTATTAGCGAGGTGTCAGAGCGTCCCAGAGCAGCCGGGCTGAGGAGGGTTGCAGTTGGCCCTGGCACTGTTAGCTCTCAGCCTGCCTCAGGCTCCACGGGTCATCCTTCCTCCCAGCACGGCCTAATTGTGGAGTGTCCTGGACCTTCAGGGTGTGACAGAACCTTCCTGACTGTAGTGCTGATGTGCCAGGAAGGGCTGAGTTACCCAGCACGAAGGAGGGGCCGGAAAGGATGTGAAAAAGTTACACACCAGTGATATGTTGTGGTTTCTCTCCAGAAACAGGAGCCCCTCTCCCTGCTCCACTGCACACCTCTGACACACGTACGATTCCCAGAAGCTTAATGTCTGTCTTTTGGTTTGAAGCCTCCCATCAGGTGTGCCAGACTCCCTGCGCTTCTGGGGCAACACATTTAAGAAAGGGAAAAAGTTGTTGCACAACAGCATCTGGGAGAGAGGACTGAGAATATGTGAGAGAAACGCCTCTGCAGACACCAAGGTCAGTGAAGAAGGAGGGGGAGCAGGCGCTCCAGGAGCCAGAGTACAAATTCCCCTGCAGCCCTGGTGAAGGCCATGGTGAGGCAGGCTGTCCTCCTGCAGCCCACGATGGTCCAGATCTCACCTGCAGCCCATGGAAGACTCCACACAAGCAGGCAGATGCCCAAAGGAGGCTGTGACCCTGTGGAGAGACTGTGCTGGAGCAGGGTCCTGGTAAGGCCTGTAGACCCATGGAGAGAAGAGCCCACACTGAAGCAGGTTTGCTGGCAGGACTTGTGACGCTGTGGGGGACTCACGCTGTAGCAGTCTGTGTCTGAAGGACTGAACCCCGTGGAAAGGAGCCACAGTGGAGCTCTTTGTGAGGAACTGCAGCCTATGGGAAGAACTCATGCTGGAGAAGTTTGTGGAAGACTGTTTCCCATGGGCTGGTGCAGGGGAAGAATGAAAGAAAGAGTCCTGTCCCTGGGGAGGAAGGAGCAGCAGAGACAACATGGGATGAACTGATCGCAACCCCCATTCTCTGTCCCCTTGTGCCACTGGACAGGAGGAGGTAGACACTGGACAGGGAGAAAAGGTAAGCCCAAGAAGGAGGGAGGGGTGGTGGGAAGGTGTTTTAAGATCTGGTTTTATTTCTCATTATCCTACTCTGATTTGATTGGTAATAAATTACATCAGTTTTTTCCTGAGTCACCTTTGCCTATGACCATACTTGGTGAGTGATCTCCCCCTGTCATTACTGCAAGCCACGAGCTTTTCACGAGATCTGTCTTTTATCTCCCCTGGCCAGGGGGATGGGGAGTGATAGAGCAGTTTTGGTGGGATTCTGATATCCAGCCAGGGTCAACCTACCACAGCTATACAGCAAAGCCTGAGAAGAAATGCAGTTCTGCTTGCTTTCTCGGTAATTTCTTCGGCTATTTTTGATAATATCCTAGAAGCTTTTAAAGGACATTCAACAAAAAGGTCACTTGGAAGTGTTTGCAAAGATTAGAGGAGATCAGGATGCGTTTACTGTGCACTATCTGCCACATGCTCAATTCACTGTCATGGAAGAAGAAAACAGAAGAATTAATCCTCACAGAAGAAATTAGGATGATATTGTGCTGGGTCACGTTCCTGGATTATAAGATTTCTACCAGTCAATCCTGAGTTATTGCTCTGCAAATACTCAACAACCTAATTTGATAGATACTCTGAAAAAAAAAATTACAATAGGAAATTACTTTTCTTGTGTTTCAGAATAAACATTCCATCAAAAACAAGAGGCAATTAGCTTGACACCAGTGAATGTCCACATCTTTATAAGCACAGGCTGCTTTTTAAAGCAGGTCTCCATCATTCTGTTGCTATTAGCCCTCCTAACAAGCAGATTTTTTTTGCACAGTTTGCATGAATTATTCTGGGTGGGAGGGCAGCCAGGCTTGGTAAGATAGAGGGCTGCTCACAAACTCATCTGTATCTTCAAGGTGAAGCAAGATGTGGATTGAGGTGTCCAAAGAGAGAACAAACTTTTCCTGAGATGTTTTCCCTTAGACTGCCTGCTATCCCTAGAGCAGGACGCCTCAGTCAGCTTACCTACAACTTTCACCCTGAAATACATGTTTTTCCTTCACTACTTTGCACAAATTCTTGAGAGAACACGTGCACAAGTGACAGAGCTGTACTAGTTACACAGGTCAAACAGAGTATCAGAACACACAGGGGTTAAAGATGGAATTCGACTTTCCGCTTTCAAGGTGACCCCAGCACCTAACACAGGCTTTGCTAAGTCCTGCTGTTGATGGGAACAGAACCCTGGCAGGCATTTTTAAATTCCCTGTAAAGTGACACTTGGGGCAGGTCAATAGAAAAGAAGTGTTTCAAAAAGCACCTGTTTGGAGCGTGGGAAACGGGCAAATCCTCCAAGTCCTATTACCATGTCAGGTCGTGCAGATTAACGGAAACCCTCTCTTTCCTCTGGCAGAAGCGCAGGGAGTCTGGCACACCTGATGGGAGGCTTCAAACCAAAAGACAGACATTAAGCTCCTGGGAATCGTGCGTGTGTCAGAGGTGTGCAGTGGAGCAGGAAGAAGGGCTCCTGTTTCTGGAGAGAAACCACAACATATCACTGGTGTGTAACTTTTTCACATCCTTTCCGGCCCCTCCTTCGTGCTGGGTAACTCAGCCCTTCCTGGCACATCAGCACTACAGTCAGGAAGGTTCTGTCACACCCTGAAGGTCCAGGACACTCCACAATTAGGCCGTGCTGGGAGGAAGGATGACCCGTGGAGCCTGAGGCAGGCTGAGAGCTAACAGTGCCAGGGCCAACTGCAACCCTCCTCAGCCCGGCTGCTCTGGGACGCTCTGACACCTCGCTAATAATGCAAACCAAGGTAGCAGACTGCTTTCCTTATACACTGTGTGAGGGGGCACCTCAAGCAGCACAGCATCAGGAATGGCCTTCTGGCCTGTTACAAACAAAAGCAACAGGCAAATGAAGGCAAGAGGAACAAAATTCTCTCACGCTGGTACAGTGCAGGCGTGCCACTCACGGTTACTCTATAAACCACCTTGGGCTGGAGGCAGGAAATAATGAGAAGAATAAAGTGTTGCAGTCTAATAAGCTCTGAACAGACTCTTACAAACTTGGGCCTCTTTAAAAAAAAACAAAAAAATTTATACTACTAATGCAGCTAGGAATGAGGAGTCATCGTGCCAGGCAATGTGCAAACAGAAGAGGGAAATGCCATTTGCCCCAGGGAGGTTAGGCTGTATTTAGAGAAAACAGATGGCAAACGCAGGAACAGAGGCCCCAGAGCAGCCGATGGCTCGTGGAGCTGCTCTGCAGCTCAGAAGTCAAATCTCTCAAATATTTGCCTGGTGACCAGTGCTTCAGATTTCATTGCTTCCTCAAGTCCTTGTCCTGGCTGCAAAGTGACATGCAAATGCTTGTAGGACTGCACTAGGATGTATCTTCCTTTGCATAAATCTGTAGAATTTCATCCATTCTGAAAATTCATATAATTCGACTCAACATTCCTGCTCCAAGTAGAACAGGCAGATGTAAAACACATGCACACCTAAATTCTTTTAAGTAGTTAAAACAAACACCAAACACAAGGAAAAAGCCCACAGAAAACACACACCCTACTTCAAAAATACTCGAATTAATCCCACTGGTTTAACTGTCCCTATTCCTGCAGGACGGAGCAGTACTTATGGCTATGGCTCACTCTGCAACCTCCTTCCTTTTCAAGAAGCTCACACCAAAGAAATCCGACTGCTTTTGATGGGCTTGTTTGCATCAGTAGAAGCTCCAGAGCATAACTGGTTCCCTGGTTGCGTTTGGCAGGGCTTTGTTCTGTTGCCCACGTTTCTCTTGGTGTGCCCGTGTCACGTCTGGGCACAACGCTTTCAGTTCCACCGCAACCAATTCACTCTGGAACCGTGGCCGGTTTAGTTCAGAGCTCCAACCCAGAGGAGCACACACGTGCTGATTTCACTCTGGTTCCTCTAAGCTTAAGTGTCCAGATGTGATTCTTTTGAGGTTTGTGAAAGAGTTAAATGTTGATTTTAGAACCTCAGTGTCCTCCCCACCAGAGAATTACATTTCCGCATACCATTATGGCAAATTTTACTAATGCTTGCCTGTGGGGATATCTGGGTAATGGCACCATCTGATTCTTATCATAATTTCATTCGAACTCACATTACTTTTACATTTTATTTCTCTTTGCCATTCTGGCTGGTAACAGCCAACAGCAGGCTGAAATTTTACCTAAATGAGAGCATTTTTGCTCAGCAAAAGAACATTACTCTGTGCCATTTGCTTAATAGTTCACATTACTGTGTAGGCAGCGTTGCATCCTTAGGCCAAGTTCCTGGCACCCAGTTTGTTAAAAGTTTCAAGGGCAACATAACAGCAGCATCTGGATGGTAAAAACCTTATTGTCTGGGCAAAATTATGGTTTCTCAGGTAGGCTACAAGTCAAGGAGAATCTCATCGGTATTTATGCGTGGGCAGAAGTAAACGAAAAAAGGCAAGTTGTGCTGTTGGCACAAGGTACCTGTGTTTCCTGGTGAAAACAGCCTTTACTGATAGTCTGCTCATACTGCTGGTATTACAGAATTTTAAGAGATGGCCTTGGCCATCTTTGTGCTGTGTTTTCTGCACCAGCTTTCAATGATATTAGTTGCCCAAAATGAAAAGCAAATTAAGAAAAAAGAATACGTTGAATTGCAAGGAACGGAAGAAAACTACTGAAGAGAGGAGCTGAGGCTAAAGTGGGTCAATACCACACTGACAAGTGAGACAAACTATCGCCTTACTGGAGTGCAATCCAAACCAAAGGGGAGCTGACTGCAGCAGTAAGTGGGGCTGACCCTTTGAGCTTCCTAGCCAGCAAGAGCTGCAGAGAGAAAGGAGGCTGCACTGGGGGCCAAGCCATGAGAGCACAGCCCTGAGTGCCTTTGCTGTGACGGGAGGAAGAGCAAGGAGAGCCCAGGCAACAGGCGGGCGCTCGTGCTGCCCGCGGAGCGGATCGTCTGTTTAAGTACAGTACGCTGAAATACCGCAGCATTTCACATGTTTGCAGGACCCCAGTGCAGTGGATAAACCCACCAGTAACGTCACCAGCTGAGCTGTGGTCAACAAATGTTCGTGTTTCCTTGGCGCCTACTACAGTGTCATTTCAACTTGGAAGCAAAGGAGCACCCTGCTTACCTTACCCCGGGCTCCCAACTCCCTCCCCACAGCCCGGGAGCCATACACAACTCTGCCAAAAGCAAAACTGGAATGTATTCTCAGGGCAGGGAAAGTGGCTTTGATCAGGCTAGGAAAAAGTTCAGATTCAGATGAAAATACGCACTATAAAAAGCAACTTTTTATAGTTATAAAAAGGAGTATGAGCTGCACTACCAAGATCAGAAAGGCATTTCAGACAGATTAGATTTTATGTCCCATGTCCCATAGCCTAAACCTGTTTCCAGAAGTGAGACAATAAATCTTCAGTAACTATGGAACCATTTGCCCCAACCCATAGTAGTCTGAAAGCTTAAACCAATGTTAGCAAGCTAACATGTTTCAGTATTGATCCTAAAACATATTAGCACTAGTTATTTAAAAGCAGATATAATCATTGTCATGCAAAATGTCTTTTAATACTTGCTAAAATCCAGTCAGGTGTCCAGAGAAACTGTAAGTAACAGAACATAAGTAACAAGTGTTCTACCTCGTAAGTAGATTTCAAAACTATAAATTATGGCCAAAATGGTATACATCAAATCTAGTACTCTCTTCCATGTATAAATGCCACCACCTCCCGTCATCCAGCAATATTTCATTATTGTTTCCTGTGAATCTGTTTAGCCCACCTATAGTTTGCCACTTCTCAATTGAGAATACTGCAATTTGTATTTCAAAGTGCTGGAATAAAGTGTCAAGTCCACCTTTATTAACCCAGAGCTCAGCTCATGAAGTTCTTCTGCCCCGTAAATTTCTATCTGCCATCCCACAAGCAGGGTTTGCCAGCAAGATGCTCCCTTCCCTTCTGTGACCCGGGACGCGTGCTGCAAAGCACTTCGTGCATCAAGGGAACCTCACTGATTCATGCCCAGGAACCAGGGGCACTGCAGGCAATGGAAGCTGGAAGTACCTGCACTCAGCTCAGCTCCAGTGCCTGCCAGGGGACGTGTGACGTGAACCCCACGCATTCAGGCCACCGTTAATTACAAGAGTAGTGGCTGTAAACCACCTTTTCCTTTGCACCTTTTCCTTTCATACCTGAAGAGTATTCTGCATCTAACCAGTGAAACGTCCCAGTTGGGAAGCTACCACACAGAAGCTGCATGTGCTAATGCTCCAAAGGATTAGAGGGGGGAAAAAAAAGTCACAGTGGAGTCTGAACTTCAAAGCACAAAAAGAGGACTAGCACGAGGAAGGACTGAAAAACAAACTGGAGTTTTAAAATGACTCAACCAGATGCATTAAGAAATGGATTCTTTCTGAAGTTCCAACTTCTTTCTCCCAGTAGTTGATATTATGTTTTCCCCTGAAAAGACTGAAAGGACATATTTCACAGAATTTGATAAATATCTTAAATAACATGAGAAAGATGTTAGTTGATTAGGTTTGATACTGATGTAGAAAGTGAGATATTATTATTTTTAGAGTACTATAAAGCACTTCAGTGTCTTATGTTGAAATTATTTCAGAAACTGTTTTTATTAATACACATCTGTCTGTAATTCTAAAGCAGGTGATACAAGTTTGATTTTCAGCTTTAAAGTCCTGAGACCCTTAGTTGCTAGGATACCAGCAAATCTAATTCCTGCGTCTCTTATAGCACAAAAATATAACTATGTACTCATTCTCTCAGAGAAACTCATGCTACATATTTTTCAACTCCCCCTTTTGTCAGTGATTTGCAGCTTATTTTTGATTCATTTCGGCTAAAGAAGAGGCACGTCAGTTATAAAGATATTGGTAAATATGTTAACAGGAAAAAAAGATGGAACATTCTTTTATCAGAGTTTTTCATTTATCTCATTGCTGGAATAAGAAATGACTGAGCAGCAAGTGATAAGGTCTTGAAATTTACTTTATCTTTAATATTTCATTACCATGATTGTTGATCATTTCTGGTTCATAAGATGCCTTTGCAGACGATCAATCTAGTGTCTTTATGAGAAACATTCTTCATAAACATATGTAAAAGATCTGGGCTTTCATTACAGCAGAACCCGTTAACCATCTATCTACGTACACCCATCTGACCTTGCAATTACTGGCTTATCTATATGATGCATTGCAACAGAGTTATTAATTCTACTTCCTTAGACTTTTATTCTTTGGCTTGGCAGGTCTACCAGGAAGAACAGCACATATCCCATTAATAACAATTACAAGTGACACGATGGGAGCCTGAATAACATTTCAGCCTAAAAAGTAGTATTTTGTCCGTGGACATAAACAAATATAAATACCCCGGATTCTGGGAAACTCATTCCTTAATTGTATCAAAGAAATGTTGCTATATGAAAGAAACAGTGATAGTGTGCCCTTTTATAAGAGAAAGAAAAATTCAACAATATCACAGTATAAAATCAATATCCCCTCCGCTGATTAGCTCATATTTCCTCAATGTATGCCGATAAAAAGCAGATACTGATGAGAATGAAGTCAGGGCAGTTTGTTCTCTTCTGGAGTTCTCAAAACTGCAGAAGTCACCATTTTCTCTCTGTTTTCCTTGGGACAGCACAGCAGCAGAGCCCAGCTGACCATCCTCTCCAGCAAGCCATGGCAACAGCAGCCAAGACAAGTGAAACACCCAGACGCACTGCACGTCCTCACCGCTTCCTCCCCTGCCTCCGGCAGCAGCCCGGACGAAGGAAATGTCCCTTCTTACAAAACTGAGAAACCTCAACTTGCACAGATACCTTTCTTGGGCAGTCTGGGAGCCTGCTAGCCCTGCCAGCTGCTGCCACGGGTGACATGGCAGTGCTGGAGGGAAGGCTCTCAGCCCCTGATGATGTGCCCTGTAAGAGCATCTGCAATTGCTTCCAAGAGAATTGTTTTTCTCTTTGCCTTTAAGAAAATAAATAGGAAATGACACACTATAAACTGCATTAAAATGTTTAGATTGCAAATCACACACTTAAGCTGAGGAAATGGCAGACACTTATGCTGCCACGCAGTCTTTATTCTGCCCTTTCAGGATTATAGCATGTTTTTCAAATTCCATGATCTGAACACTGGGCTTTGAGCAAGATAAGAGCTCAGCACTGGAAGATAAGCACTGGAAAAAAAATCCAGCATGCATAGAATTAAGATTTCACAAAGAACTAGAAATTCAGATTTCCCCAGTTCTCCAATTCTTGACCTTGCAACTGAGTCCTATTTTTAATGTACAGCTTTAGTGAATGCATCTGCATATGCTCTGACAGCATTATACACAGATCATAGGGTGGTAGGGGTTGGAAGGGACCTCTGGAGATCACCGAGTCCAACCCCCCTGCCAGAGCAGGGTCACCCAGGGCAGGCCACACAGGAACAGATCCAGGGGGGTCTGGAAAGTCTCCAAAGGAGACTCCACAGCCTCTCTGGGCAGCCTGGGCCAGGCTCTGTCACTCTCACAGTGAAGAAGTTTTTCCTCATGTTGAGGTGGAACTTGCTGTGTTTCCCCTTGCTACCATCACCTCTTGTCCTGTCACAGGGCACAACTGAAAAGAGCCTGGCCCCTTCCGCTTGACACCCACCCTGCAGATATTTGTAAACATTAATAACATCCCCTCTCAGTCTTCTCTCCTCCAGGCTAAACAGCCCCAGGGCTCTCAGCCTTTCCTCATCAGAGAGATGTCCCAGTCCCCTCATCATCCTTGTAGCTCTCCAGTGGACTCTGTCTAGTCCCTGTCCCTCTTGAACTGGGGAGACCAGAACTGAACACAATACTCCAGAAGTAGTCTCATTAGTGCAGAGTAGAGGGGGAGGAGAACCTCCCTTGATCTGCTGGACACACTCTTCTTCATGCCCTCCAGGATACCATTGGCCTTCCTGGCCACGCATCTCAGACAGACAGACAAATCCATTTTCTCTATTGAAACTGTTTCTATTAGAGAATTATCTTAAAAATCCTTTGCCCATATAAGTAACCCTAACAGAAGGAAAGATGTAACTATGTCCTAAAAGCCCACTGTGTACTTTTGAACAGAAAACCTGCATCCCTAACAGAGCACCAGTGACTTACCAGAATAACATCTTCCTTCCCACCCTGCAGCTGCCCACCAGGGTTCTTATATAAACCCCCAGGAAAGCTCTAGAGAGAGTAGCAGAGCAGAGCTCTCTCACAAATGGAGATGGAAAAGACTATGATTGTTTACCTGAAGAAAAAGATGACTAAGGGAGGACACGATGAAAGGAATGTAAAGCAGATATGGAACTGGGGGCTTGCAATCTACCTGTGATGAGAACAAAAAGCTGAATGCTTTCTTCTCCTTTACAAAAAAAAAAAAAAAGAAAAGAAAAGAAAAGAAAAAAGACTAATTGTCAGAGACCCCCTCAGCATCTCAAGCTGCACGTTCTCCAGCACATGCCTTGCTGCAGCTGTCAGCTGCATAAGGAAGGGTATCAGTATCAAGATTTTCTATGCCAGCACTAACATCTGAGAGAATATGAAGATAAAAAGTGTTCTCCCCAAAACACAACAGAATGTTACAGCATGTATTCACCTTCCTTTCCCTTATTCCTTCAGCTCTAGGACTCCAGCTCTCTCATCTGCATGTGCAGCACAGAGAAAGCCACATCTGAACCAAAACCAGGAAGAATAAAAATGTGCAGAGGAGAGAAAGCTCAGCCTAGTTCACTGCAGCTGATGATAACCTGCCCAAAGCGACAGTGGGACCAGGGCTCAGTCACTGCTCTCTGTGCCATATCCCTCCAAAAGCCAATCAAGCCTGTGCTATTGTGGCTTTGATTATCTAAATTTATCATTTGAGGTGGCTTTTCAAAGCCACTTAATGCATATCTGAAACAAGAAGCTTGAAACGAACCCACAGAAGTACTACCTGCCAATCAAAAGTGAAAGAGGAGAACTCAGATTATACAGTCAAGCATTGATTTGTGAAATTATTACTGTAACTGAAATACAGTGAAGGAAGACAATGAAGAATTAAACTTCAGCCACTAAGCCACATACATTCTCTAATCATCTGTTGTTGCTGTTTACCAAAGAATTCAATTAAAAATAAGTTGACGACTATCACTTGGAAGGATACATATTTCTGAAGTAGCTGGAATGTTCTAAATTAAAAATACAACAAACCACATGTGGAGGGTGGGAAGAACAGATGCAGCAAGAGAAGAGGAAGACAAGAGGCCACGATTCTTTCATGTGGAGAGCACGGACTGCAAGAGAATTACTGACCAGTCACTATAGCAAATGCAGCTTATTAGAGCCCCCTGTGAATGTAAGGGTGGTAAATCATCTGCAGGTAGGAAAATAATAAATCTAGAAAGAGAGTTTGGCTCATACACAGTTTCTTTGAATTTTCTTATCATTATTAAAACCCAGGCTCTAAAGAAAAGGTACAAAAAATTGCCTCCTTAATTGCCATTTAGGTTTCCCATCAATATTAAAAAAGGGAGTATGAGTGTCTAAAATAATTTTTTCACTCTTTCTACTCAGCAAAATTCACAGGGCAGAAAAAGAAAATGTAACTACACTATCTCTGCTCCTATATGTACTTCCTTAGGTCAGAGCAGCATGTCCAGGCCTTCAAGAATAAGTCTCTCTGTGGACCATGAGTAGCCATCATCTTGACTTCCAACTACCTACACAGTTTGTCTTAAACTAATTCCAGCTGTAACTGTACAGAAAGCAAAACTGCTGCAGTTGCCTCCACACATGGTTTTGACCCCTCTATCCCACAGGCAACACTTGGAGGCTAAAATGAAAGGTGTAACAAATGAGGCTTAATAATCTGTGCTTCTGTATAAAGATACTGCACCACGACTGCTCCGGGTATCCATCCCACACCAGTGCATCTGTCACACACCAGTACATAAACTGTACTGTTCCCAGAGGGCTAAAATTCTCACCAAAACACATCTGGTGTAAAATTCTAGTCCCTCTTCAGCAGAAAGTAGTAGTTGCCAGATCTGCAGATCACACCCATGCATCAGACAGAGGATGTCTTGGGCCAGGCTGACATAACTACCCTCACTGCAAGTCAATTTTGCACATTTATTCCAGCTAAAGATCTCTCCCCAAATGCAAAAACAATTAATCCCCCTCTATGAGCTCAAAGAATATACATTGATATCAGTGCTTTGCCCCCCACCCTTACTGAGAATGTCTTTGCAGCTCCTCCATTCCTCAGAGATTAATCGATTTCATTCGTCTGAGGTAATAAACCCTGCCAGCATCACCTCTTTTGAGAGAGGACAGAAGAAGGGAAGAGAACAATAAGAAGAGTCAAGTAAGAAGATCTTGAACCTAGAGCTCTGAGTTTAAAAGCTGGCTTAATCTCCTTCTGAAATAACAGCTCCTTTGGCACTGGTTGAGGACACAGAGGACAAGAGAACTAATTTGGAAGCTCTCTTGTATATACGATACATGAACAAAAAGGTGAGGCTTGCATGCACCTTACAGGGGAATGTTGGAATTTATCCACTCTGAGTAGAAATAATCCTTCCCCCCTCCACAACATTTTACTTTGTGCCAGTACTTATTTTAATCAAAAGCAGTGCTTTAGCTAAATTATGGAATATAGAGAAAAGCAGCCTAAGCTCACGGGTTTATTATAACAGCAGCTGTATACAGTTCACCTCGCAGGGAATAACTGTTAGAAGTTCAAGATTTAATGCACATTCTCTTTTTCATATTGTGTAAAATAGAGCATTTTTATACGCATTTTGTACCTGTAGCCATAAAGGAAGAGGTCACTCTAACCAACGGCTTTAGAAAACATGTTTCATATCCCCAGCGTTGTCAATAATGACAAACAGCTAATCTAATCTTCACTCAGTGAACGTATCTTTTGTAAGAGCACTTTCTTTTACAATTTCTAGCATAGAAGCTGTGAGAAAGGAACACACAAGATTAGACAAGAGCAACTTGACCTTATAGTGAAAAACAGATTTCTGCTCTCCTATATTATAGAGATTATAAAATCAGTGATTTCTATGTGGAAAAGCTCACAAATATTAGTAGTGGTTTCTTGCAGTAGAAATTGGGAAGACAAGTAGATGTCCCCTTTAGTCTGAAATAATGCAAGAGTGTTAGATTCTTTTCTCTCTCAAAATGTAAAGGTGACTTATAATGTACTGTGCCTCACCAATAAATTGAGGAAAAAAATAAATAAGAGAACTTGCTACCTGGACACACGTATACTTTCTCATCATAATTAATAATGAAAATTTTATTATGGCCCATGTAGCAGCTAATCAATAGGATTTGATACTCGTGCAGTCAACAAGAGTTCCCATGTGCTTGTGTAATGTCCCCTCTTCAAGCTTAAAGCCATTCAAGCTAATGCATTTACTACCTAGAGCCCAAAGTCAACAGAGAAATATGTATTTACACTCCATACATCACTCAGATTCAGGCTGAACACTCCGGAGCACAGGGCAGAAAGGCAGAGGAGAAGAGGAGGGAGAAAAATAAAAGGCAGGGCAAATCGAAGACTGGAAACTGAGAGGTGAGAATTGCAGTTTGTACTACTTCTGGATCATACTTGTCCTGAATTAGCTCAGAGGGGCTATTCCATACCTCCTCAGGGAAAACAAAGCATAAAGTAATCTTGCTTCTCTCTTAATGAACACGGTCACGTGCAGGAACTGGAGATGTGACCCAAAGCCATCAGAAGGCAGAAGCAAGATCCCTGTGAACCTTGGATACGTCTGTTTCAGCTGTTGCAGACTCACAAGACCTAATTTTTCCCACTCTAGTTCACACGACATATTTCATCCATTCATCAATCCCCATTCATCTCTGCAATGCCACTAAAAGCAAAAGCTGTTATCTGGTAAGACCAGAAACTAGTGTTAAAAAAAAAAAAAAGAAGAAAGAAAAAAGTGGGATTGAGGTTCTTCAGAAGATACTCTTCACTGTACCCACAATTTAATCACTACTCCATGCTCTTGTGAGCTTTCTACCTAAAGAAACACTCACCATCTTTCTTGCCCTCTCATTTCCTTCACTGTTTGTCTTACCTGACCATGTTAGCACCTGACCTCTCCATTTTCTAATCTCACCCTTTCTAATGTGTGGGCTTTCCCCACCCACTCCTTTGCAATTAGCCTTTGACTGTTTTTCACACAGCCCCTGAAAGCACTTAGCTCTAATCTTGTTTACTCTTCCAGCCTAATAATTCATAACCCCTTTTGCATTATCCAAAATGATTATTCCAGTGAGCACCTCTTTCAATTCTAGCATGTTTTGCATCTCTGGGTAGGTATTTCCATAGTACTGGTGTTGCCGAAGGAAACGTTACATCAGATAACTCCAAGCAACTCAAGAAGTCCTTGAATAGTTTGGAAGTGGCCACCTGAGAAGAAGTCAGCGTAGCCCAAACACGTACCACACCAGGTCACCTACTCCATTAGGCAGGGCAAAACCAAACAGTTCTTTATACACCTGGCAAGACACTTTGCCAACCAACTATTTGTCCACAGCCACTGTCCTTTTTTGGTTGTGTTGGTTTGGGTTTTTTCCCCTGAACTACAGACTTCAAGTTTTTCTGACTGGAAATATTCCAAGTTTCCTTCTTAGTTAACAAGACGTCTCTGGTTTTCAGTAGGATGAGTATGGGAATTAAATGAATTGAGATATATTTTGCTTTAGTTTTACCACTCGATTAAGCACAAACTAGCCTTCATTTAAGTAATGAATGGCACAGCATGCTTTTTACACACCAGGGAGATTTCTCGTGCTCTAAAGACTTTTCTGCAAAGAATCAGAATCTTTCTGTCTGACAAGAAAGGAAGGGTTGCTGTGAAGTACCTCCCACCTTCTCCAGCAGCAGGGGGAAAGGGTTATCCGTGCCTGCCAGTGCTGTGGGGAATTCACATGGGATGCACTGGAGCTGGCACTGGACCATGGAGCTTTTGCATTTCTGGTTGTAGCCTCTCACCTATGCCACTGGGGTAGGTGGACACACGTTTCTGACTTCAAGTCCACAAAGTGCTAACATCAAGAATCTTATTTCTCCGGGTTTGTTTCAGAGCAACGTACATAACCCAATACATCAGATCTTTCCTGAAGAATCTCCTTGTTGAATTACAGTGGCTCCTTATGCACACACACTATTGACTGTAAATCACCTCTGTTGAGTCGTGAGGAACAGGAAACGCATAATCAATTGCAGGAAAAGCAAATACTACACTTGAAGTTGCCTTGGTATCGACTTCACCTTTACTGGAATACAGACTGTGTCAGTCTGAGAGTTACTTTTACCTCATTAGTGTGACTACTGCAATAGAGGATTGGTGCCATTTTCTTTAGAGCAACCAGCTTAAGAGCTGCACAGGAGGTGCTGGGCATAACCTATCGCACTGCTAAGAAACAAAGACAAATAAAATGGAGAAAGCAATGGTATCTGATCCCTTCCAGAGCAAGCAGAACTTGAAAAGAGCCAGAAGCTCAAAAGAGGTGATCTGTACTATGAGAAGGTGCCTCCAGGACTCCTCCCAGTTTTGGTAATGCATAGGATGCATAAGTGGTCCTGGGTCTCCATGGGAGATTCTGGAGTGTATTCAGTTCTACACAAGCTGGCAGATAAAACACAGGCACCAGATCTACTCCTGGATCCCGAGGACATTATGCATGCCCTCTCCATGATCTTTGCTAAGTGATGTGTCAAATACATATATGAGGTCTCAGGCTATAAGCAGGACCATGATAGGGTTAATATGCCAGAGCTGTTACAGATGCACAGATAGCTGGGCATCCATCAACAAGATTACATTTCCATATTAAAGTAGAAGCATTCAAGGGAAAACAAAACAAAATAAACAAACAAACAAATCCAAAACTTACTAAATGGTAAGAGAGAAGGTTTCTTTTCTGCAACACAGTATAGGGAGAAAACATGGAAATCAGGTACGTTTGCACTGCACTACTGCACTACCTTAAGTCCTGGACCAGCACCAAGAAAAAATATTAAATTTTATTATCTTTTTAATTTTACACTCACTATTTAATCCATTTAATGAGATTTCACCCAGCAATTCCTACATCTCTGGAGGAGGTCAGAGTAGATGATCACGGCGATGCCTTCTGGCCTACAAATCTAGGAAATTACTGGGCCATTATAGCCTCTCCAAAATATGCAATTAAGAAGTACTTATAACACCAGCAGCTGTCTGAGATTCCAAAAGCCTCACAGGCTTATCTGGCTTGGGGAACTAGAGGAGCAGAAAAAAACCTGTTAAAACTTCCACAGTTTGCCCAAACTTCTAACAATAGAGGTATAAACTTCATATTTGAGATGACAATACCTAGACCATCTTCTGTGTTCCTAGCATCATCAGTCTCTAAGAGAAAGCAAACCACTGGAACATCTGAGTACCTTCTAAGCTGCGAGGCTTGCCTAAAAGCTGTTTTTGAAGAGGAATGTTTATGCGTGCCTAGAAGCAGAAATCGGGTCAGATTAATTGGTGGTGGTGGCAGGTATAAAATTCTGGTTTTCAGGGCCTGCTGCAGTTGCTGTGTGGCTGAGAGGCTCAGCTGCTGCCTGTCTCGTGGCTGGTAGGACACTGGGAGCTGCTGAATTACAGACACAGGCTGGGTGGCATTTCTCAGGGCAGAACCGTAAGAAAACTCTGCAGACGCTTGGATCTGATGAAGTTATTATCACCTTATCAAAAACACATAAACTAGATCTTAGAGCTACCCTCTGACTTCTGCTCTTCCCTGTCTCTCCTGAAGAACACCTTGTTTCACCACTTCAACTATTTTGTAATGAAGTGAGGAAATGGCTTTCTAAAAGACCATTAAGACTGAACTTCTCACTGATTATTTTCCAACCCCAACAGCAAAAAAGAGAAGGAAAAGAACACAAGAAAGTCATCTGTACAATAGCAAATACCAGCTGAGAAGAGAGTGATGCTTTAATAAAAATATACTGGGTAATTCCTGGCTTTGCAAAAGAAAACTGGGACTCGATATACACAGCTCCTTTTCATTAGGATCTTACATTTTAGAGGTGACCAAATAAAAAGCCATCTCACTTATCAGCTCCAACAGTTGCCAGCACTGCACTTCTCTAGTCCAGGCACCAGCACCTGTAATTATTCTTGGTGGTGTCCATTGTTTTTAAAATAAAGTTTTGGTACAGTTGGCTTTTACAAGGACAGATTCACAAATCTCTTCATGCTCTACAGGAGCTGAAGCACTGCACAGTAAGTACCCCACGTTAAAGAGCTCTCTTTACACTGCTGTTATAGATGTTCAGTAGGTGTAGGCTTCAGAACACGCACTGTTTAAAGATAGGGTGAAAATGCCTTACCAGAGGCAGCACTACAAAAAAAGAAAGAACCTGTGCTATTTACCATATGTTAAGATCAGTAATACATTAAAAGCCATCAAGAAGAAATTACATGCAGCCCGCATTGTTTTCAATGTGTTTTTTTACTTTCTTACCATCTTGATCCATATAAGTGATGGACCAACTATAGAGTGAAAATGGTTTCTTGGGAGACATGGGTATAATGCCCATTATGGGCTGTTGATTCTCAGCATGTGAGGGATGGTGTTAGGCAGGAAATTGTTGCAATGTTAAATTTCACTGCCATCCATTTGCTGTGAATTGATGCAGCCAAATACAATGAAGTTTATTATAAGTCCTTTCATAAGAAGAACTAATTGGAAACCACCGCTCACTCGCTTACACAGGCTACGGTTTAGATCTTGTCTTAGACACTCACACCTGAGCTAACTCTCCAACTGGAGGCAGAAATTTTGCTTCCCATCTCCCCACCTAAGAGTTGCTTTTTATACTGTCTGAATGATGTCTGTGAAAGAGAAATGAAACTCATCACTTGAAAAACTTAATTCTGCACTCCCCTACAAACAGAGGTAACTTGTTTCTCGTAGGCTACTGCTCCTGGACTTGATGTGAACTGAGAAGGAAGAAATACCTTCTCTCCTTCTCTGCAACTGCGTTTTTCCAGACAAGTTCTCTATGCCTGGGGGAGGTTCACTTAATGCTTTTCATGGGAAGAGCCTCACCTGAGCAGGCACCCAATACCCATAAAAACCAGACAAATGAGCAACACTGTGTCCAAGTGTCTCAAGCTTGACCCAAAGCTTACTATGGTTAATAACTGCATTTCTACTAGATGTCCGACTGTCTGTCACTGAATAGGGTCTTTAGAACGTTCTCAAGAGCCCTGCTGATCTGGTCTTTTATTCAAATCAAAAAAGGCATTTAGTTTTCTGGTTAGAGAAAACCAGCAAGAGAGTATCTGGGAATACCCACGTGCAGTCTGGGGAGCAGCTCCATGGAAAGTGTCCTTCACAGCTCTCCTTCACAGACTGGAGTCTCAGGGCTCCGTTATATTCTTCAATTCCATGTACCTGAGATCAGGACTTGCCTCTGCAGACACAAATGCTTTGAAAAGGCCACATTGCTAGGCATTTAATCAAATTACTGCTTTTGAAAATTATTCACTCAACACATTTTCTTCCCTCAATCATGGAGAAATACCACTGGGAAAATTGTATATACTACGTATTTCAGGATTTTAAAATAACTTTAGGCTTCACTTTAACAGGCTGGACCCAATTCTTAACTTGTCTTTTATAGATTTTCTCCTCTTAATATATGGCTAAAAATGATTGTACAATCAGGCCACTTAGTTATAATATGGCCATTTGTTTACATGGCATGGTTTAATGAATCATTAATATATTTTGTGGGTACTTTAAGCAATCTGCCCTTTACCTTGGTACTTCACAATACACCCGAGGCTTAATGGCCCATTAAAATCTGCCCTGTTGAATCTTGTGGCTTAATTGATGCACTTTTGCTGTTTTGATATTATTTTCAGGAAACTTGTTTTCGTTTTCAGCGAGGAAGGACAGCACTAAATTCAAACAAAGCTGAAAAGGCCATCTATTAAATGAAAATGTGGGTGTTTTCCTTATGATATTTTCTAATCCTCCCGGTGTTCAAGATTATGGCACATTTAGATTTAAATTACCAGATTGGTTGATCACAGCAGGAAATAGAGTAAGCATATATTTCTGTTTTGACAGAACAATAGAAGATTTTTATACATTTCATTAAGCAGAACTACTTAAACAAAAAAAAAAAGAAAAAGTCTCACTGTGTAGTACCATCTTTTACTCATGAACATCCTGTTGAAAATCCAATTAGCATTTTCAGAAGGAAGTCCTGCAGTTAAACTCCACTGCCACAGCAGACATCGTAAGTATGAAAAGAAGCTCCAATATTTAAATTTTTCTGTGATCAACCTTTGCGGTGCCAAAAATTTATCATAAATTATACTTCAAATTAGGATTTCTGTCTTATCTGTTTTTTGAACTCGTGCAGAGAATATAAAAGTACATAAATAAGCTTCATAAAACTGTGAAAGAATTAGACTATTTGCAAACAGGAGTTAGTCAGAAAAAATGCTGATGAGTGGACTTTTCCCTGCAGAGAACTGATTCTTGCTGACTGCAATAATACATTAGCGACAGGACAAGAGAAAATAGCACCAGGGGAGGTCTAGGTTGGACATGAGGAAAAATTTCTTCACCAAAAGCTTTGTCCAGGGCTGTCCCAGGCTGCCCAGGGCAGTGGTGGAGTCCCCGTGATCCCTGGAGGGGTTTCCAAGCCGTGGGGATGTGGTGCTGAGGGACACGGGGTAGTGGTGCCCTGGCAGTGCTGGGTTAACAGCTGCACTCAGATGGTCTTAAAAGTCTCTTCCAACCAAAACAATCCTATGATTGGGAGAGTGTGTTTTTTCCATAGGGAACACAAAACTGGGAGCCTGTTATTTCCTGTTAATTTTAGCATTAAACCGATCAGTGTATAAATATAAATCCCCAATGGATCAGTCATTCCTCGACACTAGAAGCTGCGCAGGTAAAAGCAACTGTTAACTCTGCCCATTTGTGTTAGGGACATCATTCTTCACGTGCTTTAAATCTGGAAGTTATGCACAACAAGAGCAAACACACTGACTGGTCACATAAGACACATCCCATTCCATGAATGACAAAAACAACAAAGCAAGTGGCAACTAATTTGGAGGTGATCAGCTTTACACATATTGTGTGTATCCAGACACGATGTAAGTTCCAGCAACTCTACTACGGAAGGTTTCTTTCCAGACTTCTGCTGCTGTTTTGCTATCCATTAAGGTAAAGCTGTTACCACCCAGATTTAAGAAACAGCAGGAAAGTAAGTTTCAGAAAACATTTACCTCAACAGAAAACCTTTCCTGTAAGAAAACCTGTCTCCTAAGGTGGTACAGCAAACAGACAGCTTGGGTGCTACGGGATTTTGATTTAATGAGGTAAAGGTCCTGAAAATTACATGATAAAATGCTATGCAAATGGCTAAGGCAGAGGCAAAGACAGCCAGCACAGACAATTGCAGATACTCAAAATGCAATGGTGTAAGGGCACAGCTAGGGATCTGTGTTTGTTTTCCTCCCCATTTTTCTCATCCATTCCTACTGAGAAAAGGAGAAAAATGAAAGGGCAATCTCCTAGTGAAGGCAGGCTCAGACTTCACTCCCTGTGTCGATACCGACCGCCTCTGTGCTCCTGGCCATCACATGGTGCCACTGGCCCTCGTTCTCCACGCAGTAAAGCTGGTTATCCCAGCTTCATCCTCACAGATGTCAGATGCTGCAGTACCACAGCGATGTGGACCATAGCTGTAGTACCCAGGGGGACTTAGCGTGGCAGGCAGGCTTTGGTCATTATCTGCTTTCACCTTCTAATGTTTCCAAAACTGATACCTCCTTCTGGCTGAAATCTTGCATGGAGTCCAAGCATAAACTAGGAGATCATTTATAAAACACAACCAAATTATGTTTCCAGCCGACTGTGTAGAGATGGGACAAACTACTGCCAATAATACAATACAATACTAATAAAGGCAATTTGTCCCTAAATAATACTGTGCAGCTAAGATAATACTGTATGAAGTCTGTATTTACTGGTGGAAAAAAAAGGGGGGGGGGCGGGCAAAAAGCCTGCAAGAGCAGTTCTTTTGGCAATGACACCCACCAAAGCACACAAGCAGCAGGCTCCTGGTGACCTCAGCACGCAATGCAGCACAGCAGAGGGGCCTGCTGAAGAAAAGAGCTGGGTCTGACAGACAACATCACACTGTGTGCACTGGGGGACGAGAGAGAAGTAGGCTGGGCTGTCTCTAGTCTCGTCCAGAGGACAGGGTACGTGTAGCAGCTGGAGCACTCTCTGCTCCAGCAGCACACCACATGGTCCAACTGGATCACAAAGCAGTGGAGTGTCTTTGCTCTCCAAGCCTGTTCTGTGACACAAATCAAAGCATGCATTTAACTGGGGATTACTGGGAGACTCATTTCAGAAGTCAGCTCCTGATCAGCACTAGAACTTTAATGTGTCTCTACAACACATGAAAATATTTTCACTGGGGCAAAAGCCAACCTGGCAACTTCACTGTGCACAGCGGCGTCTTAGAATTATCCCAATGTTCTGCAAGGCAACAGGAACAGCTTCCAAGCCATTCAATAGGACGTTAGAGTCTGAATGGCAGGAGCAGGATTGCAAGTGAGCTCTAACATGACACATTAAGAAGCCCCAGTTTCCAGTAGCCCAGCTGTCACATAACAGAGAAAGGCATTAACAGCATGGTGTCCTCCTGCAACACCACTGGTCATATCTTGCTAGGATCCCAGAGATAACAAAGACAGGTTTTGTGAGGCAACTAAGATGGTAATCAAACAACAGGTCATGATCAATAGTGTCTCCACCCTTAGCTTAAGAGCTGGCTTTAGAACACTGCTAGCACAAAGGAGAGCAAAGGATAAAGCAGGGCCAGAGTGCAGCAGTGATCAACGGCCAGATTTTGGTTTTCCAACACCTCTGGTCTGAAAGCTCAGCAAGCTGAGGCTCAGAGCCATTCAGGTAGCCCACCAACCCAGAAAACACCTTCCCAGGGTCAGCTGCCAAGAAAGCATACACTTGTGTCACACAAAGTTAATGAACGGCCCTTCAGCCTCGCTGCTCCTGTCTCCCCAGGGCCCTGCAGGGCCCCTCTGCTCCCCAACTGCCTCGGGGAGCACTGTGCCTGCTGCACTCCAGCCTGAGACCTGCTCTGACCACTGAACCCCGCTGAACGCCACGGCTGAGATCAGCTCCAGCCTGGGCTCGTAGCCGTCTGGTCCCAGCCAGGAGCGTTAGCCCAGTGGAGGCAGGAGGACAGAGGAACAGCATGTATTTTACCTAGTGGGTGTACAGCATGCACTTTCCAGAACTCAGACTCTATTAAAAAACAAAAAACCCCACACTTTGTAAAACAGTTTCAGCTAAAGAAGTGCACGCAGAATACTAAATTGAAGGCGCTAGACCTAAAATATCCTGGTTTCTTCTGCCCTCCTGTTTCTCATTAATATGCAGGAAAACAAAGAAAGGATAACTGTTTGAGTCTATGACACAAGTTAAAATTATATATACAAAGCCAAAGAGGAAATAACATATACACTGGGCTCAGCAATTATATTCAACAGGCAGATGAAAAATTGATACAGGAAGAAAAACACACTGTCACATGAGTCTCCTGTCTCCTGAAGGCTAAAATGGGACTTTGAATTGCTTCTACAACCAGCATCTGTATTCGCTAAGGCAGCAACAGACTAACTAACTACCCTTTGCAACTGCAAAACCACAGAGGTATCCACAGCTGCTCCGTAGTCATCATTCTCCACATTACCTGAGCCCCACAGCACCCCGTACCTGGTGACCTGCCATGAATGATGTGGGCTGTGGCACGGTTCCCAGCTTAATTTTTCCACCGCTGAATCCCAAATGCTTTCCCCTCCTCCTCCTATGAGAGAGGAACTGTCAACTTTAGCTGCCCAGAGCTGATTTGGAAACATAAATTCAATTTGTATTTTTATCCTAGCAACTCACAAAAGTATCTCTCTGCTCCAACAAATTCTGTTTGAATTAAAATCTTTTTAGAGATATCTAGTCATTATTTTAAGCTTAACATAGGAAGACTTCTCGAATCTTTTTCCCTTTCTTTCCTCAGTCCCTGCTCACAGTACAGTGCCACTTGCTGCAACCCATAACCTGGGATAACCTGCAACTCAGGTTCTTTTTCTGTCTCCAAATCCAGATTATGTGTAAATCCTGCAGATGGTCTCTACATAACAAATTCAGATATGGCTTTTCTTATAAGATCACACTGGAAAAGCTCTCTCTGGGCTCCCACCACCTTTTGTCTTTATTAAAACAACATCTTTTTTTTCAGGTTTGACAAATGCAATTCTGGCCCTGCTGACATCCATTTGCAATACTTCTGAAAATATTATTTTACTTCCCTGTCACTTGGACCACATCAGCCATCCTAGCTGTCCTCTTTTGGCTCCTTCTTTTATGTTGTATCAAACAAAAAGCATCTTCATTTTCTAAGCTCTTCCTTGCCTGTCCCTGCCTTGTCATCTCTCATTCTGCACTGTTAAACAGGCTGTCACTTCTCTTCGACCAATGACTTCTACCTTCAGGATCCACTTGCTACAAAAATACAAAAGCAGATCCATCCTCTCTGCCACTGTGTCCTTCATGCTAAGAAGCAAGTCACTCCGAACATCTCCAAAGTTACTTACTACAGCCACTGAACTCTCTCCACAAAGATATCTGTTCAGTCACAGACAACCTTGGACAGCTCTACGCCAAGACCTCGCATGCCATAAGCTGTCATCACCCTCTTTCTTTGTGTTCTTCTGTCTTCAGTCCCCACTTTTGTCTCATCTTACAACGTGTCTGTCCAGTGTTAGCGCAGTGCACAGCACACTGCTACCCTTCACAGCCCATGCCTGGGTTTCTGGGTGCAAATAATAGTGAACAAATCTGCTGTCTGTTCTCTGTGCTTGGCTGTCTTGTCAAGCCCCTCTTGGAAGCAGGCTCCAGCTCGGCACGGGTTGCACAGATCATGGTGTATCCATCTGAGAGGGCCGTGTGTTTACCAGGGCAGTCCAGGGCCTTGTAATTTCCTCGGGGAGTGCTAAGGGCTCAAAGGATTTTCAGATCGTCAAGTATTGACAAGAAAAAGCTTTTATATTGGAGAAATATGAAACAGCACAGGTCTTGGGCTTCTTTTAAGAAATACATAAGCCACAAGATTTCATTTCATGTCATGAGAGTTTTGCTTTTAAAGATCAGAAATACGTGCCAAAAGCAACGTGCCTTGCCCTAGCAACCAATTTCCAGGGCAACAGACTTTCTTTCTCAAGATGAAGGTCTTCATGTTTTGCAGAATCGATTCTTCAGAAGTCTCAATTTCCCAATCCTTTGCAAGTGATAGATGCTCAGGTAGCTTGCTGTATGTACATCGTACCATTCAGCTGGAATTTCATCACTGAAAAGCTAGATGTATCCACAGCAATATAGTATCTTGGTTTTCAGTTTGGACTGAACATGGGACATCAAGAGTCAAAAAGCAGGCTTTGTATCTTGGTATAAAGACTAACACCCGTGCCTGGGGACTGATGAAGACACCATTAAGATACACAGCTTATAGTGTACAGGCATCCCCAGGGTAGATGCAAAAAGAAAAGAGGACAGACTAGAGAAAGCAGACAAGAAGGGAAACGCAATTAGAAAAGTGCAAGAAAGCTGCAGATATTGAGAAGGAAAATCCTTGGAGTACTTCCATTTTTCTTTCCCAAAGGAACACAAAATGAACCAGAATCCTGGTTCATAAATCTGTGTTAAACATGCTTGACCTAATATACTGAGCTTTGATCTACTCACATCAACTTTCATCTTCAACTAATCATTGTGCTCTGGGCTGGGCGGCAGCAGGACAGGTATATCTTTCCAAAACCTATTGGACAGTAACTAATTTTAAAGATTGGTTTGCAGTTTGTAATGACACAGCTCTTGTATATGCTCTGTATAAATCAGTACAGCCTCGCATGCTACGCTGAACAAATCAATAAATCACTTACAAGTAACACTTGCAGACCCTTTATTATCAAGCGCCCTTTGAAACACTTCCTGCCCCTTTCACATAATATTTCCTATCTTCAGTAGTTACTAGAAAGGTATTTTATCATTTAACCGTCTGTCACATTGGAGGCATTTTGTGCTTAGCTGCCTAGCTGCTAAAAGATTCAGCAGACTTCTGAAAGATCTTTTCAGCAGACTTTGGAAAGACCTTTTTCCTTGGCCTTAATATTCCGGTAAAATCAGGACAATGTTGGCATGCGGAAGTGCGACCCCGTAACTAGATCCAGTTTAAGAGCAGCAACCAAATATCGTAGGATTTGTCCATCAACAAATAAATCTTCCACTTTTCACTGAAAGTGGTTTCTAGCAGACTGTTCACAGCAAAAGAACACATGGAGAATTACTTATCTCACTCAATTGGTGAAAAATTTTGGAAAGCAAAGCATTTGTTTATGGTGAATTGGTGAATGAAAAAGTGGGTTTGATCAAATAAGCTATCAATTAAAAACTCCATTACCTTTAATCAGAAAAATCACCTCCAGGGAGCTTTATAGATGTTAGAATGATTTCTAAATGCAAATGGATTCACAGATATTCACTGCAATTGCTTGTCTTCTTAAACACAAACAAAGCCTCTGCCTCGCTTCCTATTTCCCATTTCTGAAGAAATTCTTTTACCCTTCACTTTTGGGTTTGTTTTTTTCTGTTAAACTTCCTCCCAGCAGTGGTAATGGAAAGCAACAGGTTCTACACCAAAAGAGCTATTTGGAATAAGAAAGAAATCTCCTCCTTTTTGAAAAAAAAAAAAGAATTATTTTTAGCATTGTAATTGTCCACTAACAGCATGTAACTCATAGGCTCTTTTCAAAAGATCAGCAGATGCCAGTGCAGGTTAGCTGTACACAAAACGTGCCGTGCATCTTCTTGCTAACAGCAGCAAGATCAGCACTGCTAGATGTGTCTACCTGAAGCCTTCTCTCAGGACTACCAGAGATCATTTCTCCTGTTTAGGAGAGACTGGATTTCCGCACAGCAAATGCAGGACCTGCTTTGGTCCTTACACTAAAAAGGAATTTGGCACAAAGCCATAGTACATTTAAAATATTCATACAGTCAATTTAATGTTCCAGAAAGAACAACAGGCACGAGTTCCAAACCAAAACAGATTCTCAACCTTAAAATCTAGACATTTTCAATGCACTTTCACTAGTATAGTTAGAGGCTTCATTCTTTCTGGACGGCACAAATTAAAAGACTTAGATAAAGCTCAAGGCTTTGGGTGGAACCATGTCTTCCCCAAGTGCTTTTTTAAGCTGGCATTCCAAACTTCTCTTCTGCAAGGTAGTCAGTAGCCCTTCATAATAAGAAAGCATTACAGAACCTATAGCTACCTCCTTATGTTATGTGAGCACGTATGTATTCCTAAGGCGGCAGTTGACGAACGAGCGTGCACTGGGATGCAAAAAGAAAAGTGTTAATGAGAATAAGATGTAAGAAACGATGTTAACTAGGCCTTTTCATTACAACTGAAGAGAGCAGTACATGTGTAAAATGGATGCATAAAGTTTTATAACATATTGCTGGCTCAGAACCTCTCACATTCAAAATACATTTCCATTACTATTTGCTGTAAATTGCCTATGTCTTTTAGATTAAAAATAAACGGCTCCAGCTAGACAGCTAAAAGATTTGATTGCAAGCAATTGTAGTTGACAGTATCAAACAGAAAAGGTCTATAACTTCAAGCTTAAAGCAGAAAAGATTCAACTTTGCAGAGATGATCACTGGAGAATGAACCCTGAGCTGCTTTCAATTCTATTAATGTTTTGTCCTGATTTGGGGGTTATTCCTTCAGGTTACCTTTGAAAAGCAAGAGAAGCAGCATCCCTCATCCTCCCTAAACCCCACAGAGCTGGAGCAGTCAGTAGGAGTTTTTAATTTGATTCAGTTTGTCAATAGCAACAACTGTAATCCTCCATAATCAATGCCCACATGCAGCACAAGATGCTGTTAAGGAGTTGCACTGGCTTTTATTTTATTAGTAGGCGGAGGGGCAGGGACCTGACAATACTTCCTGGAGCTCTTGTTCCTGTGTGAGCAAGCAGTCTAGAAGCCAGCCTACCCCTGCTTTGCTGCTGAACCCTTTGCAAGCAGCAAAAAGAGAGCAAATGGAGCTAGTGGAGACATCAGCCCTTGCTTGGTTAATCTTCTCCACGTCACGTGCAGCCCACGTAGGGTAGACAATAAGTGCATTAACCAGCTCTGTGGTCCAGACCCTTGGTGAACAAGGAAGGAAAGTGAGCCCAATACATGTTGTGGAGGAAAAAAAAAAGTTTAAAAGTCTGTGTAAAAGCCAGAGCATGCTTTGTTGACTCATGCCCCCCTCATTAAGCTGAGGAGCGCTGGTGCATGGTGTGCCATCTCTCATTACTTCACCACATCAGTCACTTGAAAGCAGGTGGAAGAGTGGCATGCTGCCAAAGGGAGATAAATAATTGATGTTAACATAAAGAACATATAGCAGCGCTCTTGTCAACAGGGAACAACTAAAGCAAGATTTCAACAGCAAATATGCTCTTGTAATCTCCTTTTATCTTTTGTTCTCCCTTCTGGGTGTGACCCAGTTTATCACAACTCCATGGACTGGCAGCGAGTTGAGAAATCTGCAGCAGAGCTGCCTGGGAAGACAGTGCAAGTCTGACAAAATTTTAGGTGACTTTACATCTTAGAACACACAAAAAAGTCTTTCAGGTGAGAACACTGAATAAATCTTGCCAAAATGCACCAAAGCCAGGTTTATGGGACAGTTATACACAGCAAACTGGCTTTTTAGCCCTACCTCCAGGCTCCCTCTGCCATGACATGCCATTTCTGCCCTCGATTTGGAGAGGAACTAAAGATCTCATGAGTAGTGGAAATAGATAATACAGAGATGTGCAAGGAATGTTACACTGCCAGAGCAGCTTCCAGGTATCTGCAGACTAGTGAAAATGTCTGACGGCTGGAGACTGGGAAAGAAAAAACACATTTTCCCTGTAGCTCTTGACCTTTTTTCACTGCCAGACAGTGGGTTCCCCGTATCATCCCACCTACCTGTTCTTAAAGCACTGTTCCTCTTTAAAAGTACAATTAAGTGGTATTGGCAAACTTTAATCTCCCCACTACTGAGTGGGCTAGGAGCTAGTGAGATAGTTTATTGAGTCACATAACCCAAGAGAGCTCCTGCTCCAAGCAGAAGCTTAGACTCTTTTATCTCACAGCAACCCTGCCATTCAGTAAGGAAATACTGCATGAAATATATGAAGGAAAAAAAGAATCATCTTTCCAGGTTACACAGAAATCATAGGGGGTTTGTGGGCTTTTTTTCATGATTTGGCCGTTAGCTGGTTAAATGCTTACCATGTGACCTCAATTCTGCAAGCATCACCCTGGGGAAGTCTCCATGGAAATGGAAGTCATCTGGTGTCACGCCGTGCCTTTTCCCTTGGTGCTGGCACACTTCCCTATTGAATAAAGGTAAGCGTTTCATGACTGTTACCATCTTCACTGTTTGACTGACAATTAAAAGAGGGGTCTGTAATTGACTTCTATTGGATTACACTCTGCTGTGCAAAGACAAACAAAGCCTCGATAACTAACAGGTGAAAGAAACTCGTTTATTCAGCTGTCTACAAGTTTCAAGAATAAAAGCCCTTCACACTTGCTGCAGGAGCCTGGTGGAACTAGGCTGCGTGTCGGCAGCAATTCAGTGCTCAGTGTCTGGAAAACTTCTAAGACGCATATAAAAGATAAAATGGGAATGACATAAATTTAGAGCCTATGAGACGAGAGCCATTTATTGCCAAATAATCTATCCTGGCTCAGAAGAAGAGTTAGGTGGAGCAGCAAGAGGAGCCTTTGAGTCGCGTATCCTGCAAGAGCTCAGCTTGAAGTGAGCATTAAGCAAGCAGCACAACCAAGGGTGCCCATGGGCTCCCAGGTACTTCCTGAGCTCAGCTGCAGGGACAGGCTCCTCTGCTTGGTCTCCTCCCAATTCCCGTAGCTCTTGGTGCTGATCTGTGCGACCCGAACCATGTGCTGACCCCCTCACCCGCTGCTGAGGGCACAGGGTGGCACTGGTGTCCCTGGGCCCCCGAGGTGCAGCGCTGCATCCCGACAGGCTCTGTGGGTACATACATTCTGTTACCTGCCACACAACTGCC
>JANVCC010000073.1:4467994-4524216 GCA_025345505.1 Todiramphus chloris collaris | reverse complement strand
CTATAGGTTCTATCTCCAGCAGGTGCCCTGTCATAAATACAAATTAATTTGGCAGCAGGAATTCTATTTCCAGCGGTGTCTGGATTACTCTCCGTGCAGCATTCCAAGCAGGAAACACCGAAGGCGAGTGAGCAACACTAACACCACAGGGCAATCTCAGCCCATCAGCTGCTGGATCTGAACGGTGGGCCTGTGGTGGCAGCCGAGGCAGACACAGCCCTGAAACAAGGCTAAAAATACACGAGGCAGGAAGAGCACGTGCACGTACCTACAACTGCCATCTATGGGAACGGTATTCCTAGATGAGTAATGCAAACAACGCAGTCGTAAAATATTCTTTTGGTACCTCTTTTAGCATTCATAGTGTGCTCGTGTGGTCTAAAAACAATTTAGACCGAACAAAAAACCAGCGCTGCTGTTACTGATTCTGATATTGAATTCTTTTTCTCTCTGTTATCCCCTCCATGAATACACAGTGAGTCAATCTGGTATGTCTTGATGGTTGAATAAGCTCTTTGATTTTTGAATTATTTCGAGATTAACTGAATTTGAAATGTGTGCTGCACGCAATGTCTTGCTGGCACAAAAAGATGAGCTTTGTTATTGACAGAGGAAAGTTGCAAAGCCACATTTTTCATTACTACTCTGTACTGCTGAACTGGTTGTTCCTGCCAGACTGCTGCCTGCCATGGTGACATCAAGGGCCACCAGGTTGCAAAGCTCAGTTTCTCTTCTGACCTGCCTGAACTTTAGAGAGTAACAAAGTGGTCTTTTCCAGCAATCTCTTTTATAAATAATAAAAGAGAGTGGGCATTACATTAGGTTGCTTGAAAGCTGTAGAATGCCACGAATGCATCACACTCCACCTGCAAAACACGGCTTTATCAGTATAATCTGTTACAGCATCACAGAAAGTTCCTGGTTTCTAAATGCTCTCCCCTGCTGGTGCTCTGAGGTGCTATTAAACAGGAGCTCCGAAAAGCTGGCTGGACACCCGAACATTTCCAAGGCTGTAAAATTATTTTAGAGCATGAAGAGGAGCACATATTCCTAATGTTACTGACCATGCAAATTACTGTTTCCACTGTAATTGCCATTGAAAAACTACATGTCAAGACTAAGAAGGGGAGTTGCCAAGCTGACTGCAGGGAAAAAACAGAAGGGGGAATCTCATCAGATATTCCACCAAAACCCAGACACGGAGTCCAAGAGGCTTTGCCCTTCAGAAGAAGAAAGGAGAAGAGAGCTGGAGCAGTGAGGTCTCTGCAACGTCCCCAAAGCCCACGTTAGAAACACCACATTGAACAATATTCCTCTTTTCTGTCTTGAAATGACTCTGACTTTCTTCTACTTTTCTTCCAAGAGCAAGCCCTAAAGAATTCTCCTCCAAACTCTGCTTGCTTCATTTCTGACCTCTTCCCACAGCCACTGCTAATGAACCTTGGATCCAAAACTGCCACTTTGGATCCTGCCACAAGACCAAGTCAAAGGAAAGGACTTTAGTCTGGGTTCCAGCAAAATCCTGGTACCCAATGCAGAGGACCCCAAAACAGATCCGAAAGGCACCAGCAAACACATTACCATTCAGTTTGAGCTTCAGGAGTTCTGATGAAAGGAAGAGTGTGACTCAGAGACTACGGGCTGCGATACAGGGGTGTGAAGTAAAGCTGTGTCACATTTCGGGAGGAGTGTAAATTAGGGGACATTTGCAATGAGCCCACAAATGTAGGAATCAGAGGAAATACAGCTTTCTCTTCTCATCCGTTCATTATTGCCTTCCAGTCAGAAGTGTGTTGTGCATTAAAAAAATGCATTTGTGGATCTCCCACTGCTTCTGTAGCACTTTACGCGTTCTTTTTTAGCCTTCATTCTCTTCATCACCCCTGAGACTCCTCTCGCCTTTCTTCTTCTCTCCTCCCCACTCTCTTTCAACTCCCCATTTCCCTCTCCCTCCTTCATCCCTCCCTTCTTGCTTTTAGCTCAGATTCCTGGTACTCAGCTTGAAAGTGTCCTAAACCATCTAGATTAATTTTCCTTCAGTGCTTAGACCTGATCAGCACACATACCAGGTGCTTTTTGAAGAGGGGAAGAGAGCTCTTGTCCCGTAGAGGACGGGCCTGTCCACTTCCAGAACATCTCTGGTGGTGCAGCAAAGGCAGCATTGCTAGGATCACATTTCACTGCCTTCTCTGATGACTGCTGTAATTGAAATAAATTATGAATCCCATATGTGCCCCACTAACAGAAAGCAATAAAACACAATATTTATGAATAAAGATAGCAATTATTTGATTAAATCAGACAGCAATGTTATTCTACCAGAGGACTCTTCATCTCACATTATAATCAATACTGATTATGAGTGTAAAGGAAAGGCTCTTGCCATTACTATAACAAGGTCTCATAGATTTTCAAAGGCAATGAAAGATTTTCTGTAGAAAGTAGAATTCAGCACAGTTATAACTGAGAATTTGAAACAATCTTTTTGGCTTTAGAGGTAGCGAGTCTTGGATATCAAGCCAGATTTTGTCATCGTTGACACCGGTGTCAGGCTGATGTAATTGTATTGACATCAGTATTGTTATCCAAGATTGATACCAGTACAACTGGGAGCAAAATCTCAATCTTTTAATTTATTTTTTTTATTATTATTAAAAAGGTTGACAGGTTGTTGTAAGATACTCAAGATATTTCTGCAGCTCTGTTTCAGTAGGTGGTGGTTTTCTAGAGGTGCAGCGCACAAGCCTGATGAAAAGATAATGATCCAAACTGTATGACTATTTCTGGAACAGTTAATTTAGTCATTAAAGGCAAAAATTATCGCCAAGAAACATACACTTTGTGCCTCAGCTCCATGTCTGTATTTGGGGACAGATCTGACCAAGGTTTTCACAAGCAGTCAGTGATTCTGACACCTCAGCCTTGTGCCTGTTTCCTTAAGATTTATTCTGGTTTCCATAAGATGCATCCCTTCTAAAGGTGTTTTACACAGATTACTTAAAGGCATAAGTATGCCTTTAAGTGGTAAATAGATTTATTAAAATTAAGCTATATAAATGACTCCCAACGATACAGAATATTAAACCTGTATTTAACACATTTTTCTAATGAAACCAAGACAAAATAATTCTTTTTAAAATTATTTTCTCCTTATTTTTCTGTGAAGGAGGGAGGAAAATGCAGTCACTGACCAAAGGAAGCTTTTCTCCACATGGTCCCAGTATATCCCTGCATCTAATCAGTAAGGAAACATCTAGTTCAACTTTAAAATACTCTCTAACAACAAGTGAGCAAGTAGTTAATAGAGACAACACCGAGTCCTGTGGCACTGAGGCAGGGAATGACACTGTCCACACTTGCCTGGGCTGATGCTCTCAACATCTCTCAAGGAAGGGCTGGGAGATGTGGAACAGCAGGTTCCCAAAACAAACAGCACAATTCAGGACTTGCAGCTGATTTGACCCCTGAGAAGGGGCAGGAATTGTCACGGCTATCACAGAACACAAGACAACATTTCACTTAATCAGAATATGAGCGAAGTATAAGCACCACATCACAGCCATTTAAAAATAGTTCACAGATTGCATGATACAAACTGGGAAACAAGCAACTGCCACTATATAGGCAGTCACAGCAGAAGAGAGCTCAAGGAACGTATCAAGGTGGTGACATTACAGCCACAGCCAGAAACCAAAGACGCTGGCTCCTGGTAAACTCTCAGCCCAACACTTTGTGTGCAAATACTTGCTCTGCTCCCTTCACTCTTCCATCCTTTTTTCAGCTTACAACCACCTTTATAAACACAACTCTACGCTTTGCATTTTTGCCTTGGTTTTATTCTATCTTTGAAATCAAGGGCACTTTTAGATAATGAGATTCATGAATGTCCCCTGCTATAAATTCAGGACAAGGATTTTGACCCTGTGCGGAGCCTACGATGCATTTGGCCACGGTCTTAATAGAAGCAGAGCTATGAAAAATTTTCCCAGCAACTCTGAAAATCCTGGAAAAGTCCCCTGACCTCCTGTTCTGTTACTTGCAAGTAACAAGCTCAGCCAAAGTTCTCTGACACCTTTGGAGTTTGCAATTCTTTCAAACAACCTTTTACGAAGTTCTGTGTGAACCAAGCCAGATTTACAGCTTTAGGATTAAATCCCTCAAACCTCAATGGACTCTCTGTAAAAATGAGGTGAAACCACGACGGCTTTGAGTTCTGCTTGCAATTTCAGGCTTGCTTTGAACTCAATGCACAAAGAAAAATGCACTTTAAGCCCAAGAAAGCAGTCTTTTGAAATCCTGCTCTCGTGGAGGTACAGTAGACCAGCCACCTCTGCACATTACCAGGAGCTTTCTTCTGTGCTACTGGGTCAAAAGGAGGGAAAACACATTCTTGCCCTTCTGACTAAAAATCTCCATGTCCCAGTTTTATATGTGTGTCCATCTCCTTTGATCAATTTTCCCAGACAAGCTCAAAGTTTTAGCTTTCAGAAAATTTCACTTCCTGCAGCCTGCTGCCAAAAATAACTTATTGTGAAGTCTTGAAGGCAGCACTCGTTTCCTCCACTCTTGAGATCCGTGTCTCCTCCTCCTTTTTTAACAGCTACAAATTTTTCCTGTATCCAAGGAACACATTGGCCATGTCATTCATATTCCATGTGCCACCTTCCCTGCTCTTCAACAGCTTTGTGTTGGAAGGGGCTCTACCCCGTTCTAGTGTCTCCAGATTTGGTTAAATACTCCATTAAATACTCCAGCACTCCAAAATGCTCAGCACATGCCTTACAGCAGGTCTTAGTCTGTAGGGGAACACTTCTTTCACTTTGCAGATGCAGACAAAATAGAAATGTTTCTGGTGGTTCTCTTCTACTTGCACTAAAATGCCAAATTTAGCATGCACTGATCTAACCTGTCACTGGTGACTTACTGACCTTGATATTTTAGCCTAATCATATGCTTTTTCTCCTTCCTGTCTCTCTCAAAAAAAAATGAACCCAGAAAGGGAAAAGGTGGAATCTTTTCTCATACACACAGTCTTTCTAGCTGGTAATGAGCATTGTTAGATAAGATTTTCATACCCTGAGGCATTCTCCAGATCAGTTCACAGTCCAGAATGCACAGAGCCAAATGTGTAAACAACAGCAAGAAACTGTTAATACATGTAGCTCGTGATTGCAAATCATTAGCCAAGGACTCCAGTAAGCCAGTTAAGACATCTTTGTTCTTTACACATGCAGAAAGTAACAGGTGCCTATCTGCAAGAATATCTTTACAGACCACGCTTGTGTACATGAAAGAACTGGGTGGGCATTTGATGCTTCTTTTCAGAAACAAGCATGCTAACAAGATCGCACTCTTGTACCAAGTCTGGGTTCTCCAAACTAACTACAATTCCCTTTCTTAAAATACCAGTCCATGTCATGAGCTAGTAGTGGAAGAATCTGTTCTTTGACTCCTACATAAAGGTGTTCAGTTTGCAAGTTTGGTTGTTCTACTTTTGCTTTAACTATGAACAATGCAAACTGGGAACTGAAAATGAAGTGGTATTTCTACCCTATTTCACAAAAATCACTACCAACGAGTATTGAGTAATCAATAATAAAGAATTAGCACTTAACTCCTGGTTTCATTTGCACATGAAGCAGAACAGAATTCACCTCCCTCTCACAGAGCATATTGAGTTGGCACTGTAAAGATTATCCAAGTGCAAAGTAATTTATTAACAAAGTCTACAGATATGTCTTGAAGAGAAATATGTAAGACCTGATCTAGCACCCCTAAATCAGCTCCACAATTCCCGCCGACATCGCTACCTGACGACAGGGATCACAGAGCAAATGTGTTTGTAAAAAACTGCACTTTAGACATAAACAACTAAACTGCTCCAAACAGACTCTATGCAAAAATAAGCTCTATCCGATCACTTTTTTTAGACTTTATAGATTGTTTAGAAGCAAATTAACTAATACGAGTCAATAATTCAACATCACATTAGGCTAAAAGCAAGATTATGCATTTGCTCATAAATAGAAGTGCACAGAATATGATCATGTGCCTGCCAAGAATATTTCCTTGTTCCAACACAGCCACGCTTTCTCTAGATACTCTCTCTAATTGTTTCATTTTGGCAAAGACAAGTTTTCCAAATTAACTTTTACTGACCCCTGCTCCCTCCACCAGCTTCATAATTCTCATCATTGCTTTCTGAATGAATAATGTTCCTTTATTTCAGTTTCTTTCCAGCAAATGCTTTCCATCAAACATCTGTCCTGAGATATGTACTAGCTGGAGGGGATGAACGACGTGTTCACCTTGTTTGCAATTTCTCACTGCCGGTCTTTTCAGCAGTGGGACTCTCCTGCAGCCACGCAGGCTGGATACTCTGGGGGCTCTCTGCAAACACAATTGCATTTTCCAACCCCCCTTTGCTGTTCAATGCACAGCCTGATATTTTTATGTGCGTCTGTGTCCCCAAAGGTCAAAGCTAAGCCGTGTAAGGCTGGAGGTGGGCAGCTACCAGTCTGAAGTTGGCTCAGCCATCGGTCAACTCCCATCCAAACAACTGTTGTTATTTCCTGGAACAGATACGCTATTACAAGCAGCATGACTGCTAACATTTCTGATGTGGAAGGCTCAGAGCAGTGAAGCAGAAAAGAAATCGGAGCACAAGAGAGTAAAAGAGACATTATTAATTACTATGAAATGCTACAAATACCGTGTGCCCACTTAATACTGCATCCACAGCTCTGGTGGTGAAGTACTCTCTGCCTCTGGTTTTGCAGGGCCAGGGAAGAAAAGAGGTGTTTACGGCCAGAAGCAAGCACTTGATATCAATTTCCAGGACACTTTATAGACCCTATGACAGATGTTGACATTGGTCACAAGACCTTAGCAGGATCTAAGAGCATTTTTCTTACTGAGACTGTTTTTTAACCCAGTACCAGTGCTTCAGATGGTGACAAAAAAGGAAACTTTCTGCAGGGGAGTTGTGATGGATCGGGGAAGACAAGAGGCTGGTATAGTACCTGGTGAGACTGCTAATATACCTGATACAAGGTGAACGCAGATTCCATACACTTTGGACAACTAAAAGTTGAAAGTTTATGAACTTAAGCAGGCCAGGAAAGCCTTCATCATTTCTCTTTTGGCTCTCAGCAAAGCCTGTCCTAGGACAATCCAAAATAAAAAGCCTGGTCAGGTAGATGTGTTTTACCCCAGCCAGAGAAGCGTAACAGATTGTGTCAACAGACCACTAGGCATTAATAAAGGTAAGTACTCCAAGTTGTTTCTTATAGAATGAAGGCTTTAACTGTCAGAAAAGCAAAGCAAAGCGCTATGGGAAAAGGGGTGGGATGATGAGGGAAAGGTGGTGAGAAGGCTTTCTCCTCCCAGCCCCACCAGTGGTGTACAGCAGCAGCTGCTAAGAGGAACTGCCAAGGTAGAGGAACTGTAATGAGACAGCATCAAAGCTGGGAAGGAAGCAAAAGAATAGCAAATACCAGCAAGCACAGGTAAACAGTGGTACAAAAGTGCCATCTACACTTATAACGAAGGACGGCACTTAACGCTAACGAATGCATTAACATCCTCTGGCAATAAGCTCATATGCTCATAGCATTAGAGCATTTTAACATGTCTTGAGTAGCCTGTTAAAGGAGGACAGGTAGTGCTTCATAAATTAAATCAAATACATTATGTGATCACATTTATTTTTATCTGAGCCTACACCTCTTGAATTTTTTATCACCTTAAAAAAAAGAATATAGATATGCCCTGCAAACCCATCAATTTGTCAAGTTTAGATTTTGAAATGCATACAAAATTTACACCCACTGAGCATATTTTTATATCTACATAAAAATTTATTCTGGCAGTGTTTTGCCAATATGTCATCTATAAAGTTTTGTTTAGACTTTTATATATATATTATATAGGGGGCTAAGGTTACTTCTCTGTTGAAGAGCTTTTCATCCTAATCGTACGAGGCATGTTCTCACCAGCACTCTGCTCATATCTGAGCTATAACTTCTTCTGGGTGAAGAGAAACAGTGACCAAATCATCACTATATTGGATTTCAGTTCTGACTCCAAACTCAGTAAAGGCTGGAATTAGGCTCTGCATGGTCCTCTCGGGGCAGGCAGCATTCAGGGTCTGTGTGCCTTACCGGGGACACAGCTACCTGCCCGTCTGCCTGCTCCAGCTTGCGATGTGGGCACTGGGAGACTGGGCAATGATTTCGCTGCCCAGATGGCTTATCCCTACAGAAGACTGTGGATGAAGTCCATCCAGCAGCCTCTGCACTGGAGCTTTGCACTCCTTGCTCAGGCAGATTTAAGAAGCAGATGACCCCAGTCCCCGTGCTGTGTGTTCACTGCAGAAGTCATCACTTGGGAAAGGTGTGAGCTGCTTCATGGCTGCTGGGTGCTACAGCTACAGCTACAGCCACAGCTCCAGCTCACCTCATCACCCTGCCTCCCTGCAAAGCTCTCTGCCAGAGTCTGCAAGGCAGGGAGAAAGCAGAAGAGTGCCAGGCCTACTGGCTGAACGCTGGGTCTGCACCCACAGAAGCTACCGCCACCTTTGCCCGTCTCCCTGTACATTTGTGGGCCAGAGCCAGGGCACAGCCTTCTCTCTCTCGCTGTGCACAAGGCAAAGTATCATCCCCACAAACCAGAAATCCACAAACTCACACCACAGTGTACCAGCCGGTAGATAAAAGATAAGGAGGCAGCTGCACCTGATGTTAAACTTGGGGGCAAGGTGGGAGGTGTGTGGAATGTCTTCAACTCCTGATTATTACTGTAGTAAACAACAACACAGATACACTCGTTTTATTCTTAAGCTAAGTACCTGTCACATCCTGCTTGGTTCTTTTTATTCCCTCACAGGTTTTATTTGATTTGTGAGAGATAACTTATGAAAAGCAATTTCAAAGGCAGTACAGTACCACACTCATTTTTCCAAATGTTGCTTTTAATGGGTTCTGCACACTCTGGGGTGTCCTGGGTTTTGTGTTAAATAACCGTCGAAAGGCACTGTGATACAGCTTCAAAGATCAGCTAACACAGATCTGATTATATGATCCAGGAAAAAAAGCTTTTACGCTTCCTCTGGGCCGTGGCTGTGTGGTCTGCTTTCCTTTGCTGTCGTGTACTCTGTACTCCTGTCTGCCTACTACCACCAAGACAGCAATTGCAGACAATCTACGTGGTAGGTAACTTGGCAACACTACAAGCCAGTGAAAACCACCTTCATGTTACAATTTGCCTTAAGCTGGACAGATGCATATGAACTTAGGGCTAGCGTTAGAGCTGCATCTATGTCTCTCCACTGCCTGCATACATGGAGAATCATTTATCAGCTCCCAGAGAGGCCACCTAATTCCCACTGCACTCCAGGAACTTATTGGCATCCTTAAGCACTCAAACTCCTGTTTTATTTCTTTCCCTTGTACTTACACTGACACTTGACACAGCAGAATGGAAAACCTGTCTTAAACCACAGAGTAAGGACACAGGCTGATATATGGAAAAACTCACCAAGAGGGAGAATACAGAATCTTTTTCTCTTCATTTCATTGCGACTGGCCATGCTGTCACATCCATCTTTGCAGCAGGTAAAAGCAGGACTGTTCATTTCTGGTTTTCAGATTTTGATGTGCGTGGCACCACCTCACACTTCCCTGGGACCAGGTTCGCTCACGCAGGACACGTTTCCCCAGGCCCTGCAGAGCCCTGGCCGCTCGCTCAGTTCTCTCTGCTGCTGACAAAAGCCAAGGAGCCGACCCAAGCGACAGAGCCCATGGCAGGCCCTGTGCTGCTGGACCATGTGCTGTGTTTCCACATTACACAGACAGAAAACTAGCAAAGGTAGGGCTGGGAAGAACGTGTTTCCTTAGAGGAAGAGGCCATGCCCTGGACAGACAGGACACTGGTAGCTCAGCAGAGTGTGAGACAAACCTGAGCCCGTATCGTTCAAGTCTACCACAGGCAGTCCTTTCAAACTTTGAGTAAGTGAGCTGGCTGAAAATTATTTCATTAATCTATCAGTATTTGAAACTGGCACAGGTAGTTTAAGAGTGTGTGCCCTCAGTAACTTAAAGCACGCAGGTAACTTCCTGCCTTCCCCACCCTGTATATATTACACGTATAATTATAATATACGTATATTTCTACGTATAGCAGTGCCTTTCACTTCCATATCTCATCCCTAAATGTTTTCAGACCTGACTTTTAGAACAGCAGTACAATTTCACCTGGGCAGTTGGTGTGGTTCTTCGTGTGCCTGTACTGTGGAAGGGTATTTATGTATTAGGTAATGAAATAACCAATCACAATCAGATTTGTATGCAAAAATTGACAAAAGAGTTTGAAGCCTAATTTGAACCAGCCTCTGAGGAGCTGCTCTACATCCAAATTGTAATCCTCCAAAAGGGCACTTCCAGCCTAAAGTCAGACAAATTTAATAGGCAGCTGCCAGAAGAGTTAATTCTTACGCCTGTTCCTGCTCCTCCCCAGCTGTCAGCCAGGTATATCTCTCCTGTGCACTCCAATCCTGCACAGATGGTGTTCAGGAAGCTAAACTAACAGGAAACAATTCCTTTCTTTTTTCTTCCCCTCCAAGACCCACTTTTTTTTCCACAATTCAAGGCATCAGACAAGCACTAGCTCTAGAGCAAGGAAGCAGCAGGCATGAGCAGACAGGGGATGAGAGAGACAACCCATCATTACAGTAATTTAGCTGCATTGCCAAAGCAAATGACTAAAAATCTAGGGCAAAAGTATCTCAAATTAGAACAAAGTCAGGCCCAACGTGGGCCTTTCAAGCACAGATTCAGTGTACTAATAGCAACCTGAGAGACAAGAAGGCTTGTAGCTCATTTCCACCAACACTGCTTTGACTGCATGCTTATACGGTCTCTTGCCAGCGTGAAGTTCACCTGCTTTCCTTGCTGTAACTTTTGAGGCTGCTACAGAGGCTCCAGCGTATAAATAATAATTAACTTCTGAAAGCTGCAGCTTACAAATGGCATTGTTTGATTTGCAAAACATTTCACACAATTTTTCTTCCACGTAGAGAATTCTTAAGGAGAATGCTGACAAACAAGCAGCATAAGGTCTGTGTATTATTAAAATTTAAAACACATGCTGCATACACAGAATGTCAAAAGAATATGTTAATCAAGCACAAGTAAGAGTAAGCCAGCTTGATCAGCTCCTAGCTGTGATGGTGCAAAGCTGGGGAAGTTGCCAATAGCAGAGTTACTCTGGCTCCTTGTAACCACAGAGGATTTATTGAAACACATTCAAGAAAGTATGGACAGTTCCTCTTCAAACTCACGTGCTTCTCATACTCCAGTGGATTCATTGTGATAATTCAGAAAGCAATGTAAACCTTTACATTTTGTTTAACTGTAAGATGTTGCCAGAACCAGGAGGTTCAACCTGCAGCCCCAAGCTGTGAAAGAGCAAGGAGGAAACAAGCTTGCTGCCCATGAGCTACAGCTCCACACAAAGCTTACCAAAAGACACCCAGAGCAGCCTTCAAAATATCCAGGCTTTGCAAACTCACTTCCTCCCCCTCAGAAACCAAACCATACCATAGTACGCAGCCTTTTGCACACACTGAAACCTAGTGGCAGGTACATCACCTGGCTTCCACTTAGTGAAAATGATTCTTTCAGTCCCTCTCAGAGAATAAATCCCAAAATTGGAATACAAAGAAACCAGTAAAAGGTAGAGGATTAAATCGTGGACTGGATTCTTACTTGCAATAATTTAGGATAGCTCCTTTCACCTGCAGCAATTGAGACTGAGGACTTTTGCTTCCAACTAGAATTCAGTTTCTCCCACTCAAGAAAGAAGCTGGTTCTAGGTTTGCATCTTCTTTGCCATATTTCTATTACTTGGGTCATCTCTTACTTGCAATTAAAGAACGATTTTCCTTTGTAAAATGAACACAAGACAGCTTTTCCTAGCTGTAAAGTGCTTTTCTCCTCCCCCCCGACCCCCGCAGCAGCTGATTATCAATGTCATTCCTAGCTACCTCTGGTTTCAGTTTATGTTCATTCACGTGTTGGTTTGGGGAGGTTGGGGTTTTTTTTGTTCATTCGCTTTTTTCAGTAAACCTAGAATGACAAAGAAATCTCAGACTAAAAGAAGCTAAACGTCAAATGTGATTGCCACTGATAACAGTTTCCAGGGGGAAAGGAAGAGGTGTGGTGGCATGTGCAGAGCTTCAGCCACAGACACGTGTCGAAGGCAATCCCCTTCCCTGCACATTTTTTGTGGGAGTAAATGAAAAATGGATGGAATAGCATTTTTGTACCAATGCTACGGGGAAATCTTGCTCTGCTGAAGCTGGGTGTGTTCTGTGCCATCCAACAGCAGAATCCGTTTACATGCATAAATTCACTGCAAAAATAGTATGGTTTAGAGTTTTTGTGGTTTGGTTTGGGTTTTTCCCCTCCAACGAAGGATGAATAATGAGTAGAAACGTAGCACGCAGGCAGGTCGCTGTCCTTTTGTGTTCATTTACATTGCATTTGCAGCGTGCTTCTTCAAGTGGCACCTATTCCTTTTAACCAAGTTTTCCTGTTGCAAGTGCTAATTTTTACAGACATCATGGAATTTTTATCAGCATTCTTTTTTCCCTTGTTAGAATGATATGCTGTGAACAACCTGGCTTTGCTGATAGTCACTCCTTTCAAAGGAGTTCCTTTAAGTGGACTCCATTGAGTTTCTGCTTATACCCTTGAGCTGTAGCGTGACTTGATGCACAAGAGGCATGAAGAATCCAGGAAAGATGTGGTCAGCCAATTCTACTGCGTAAATCCTTTTCAGACCTCGAGCATCTTCCTCCGTTAACGTAAACCACGCACAAAGGGAAACATGAAAAATTCAGTGATTCAGGCCTTAAATGTTACTACGAGAGTGCATTTCAACAGCTGGTGACACACCAAGCAAGAGAGCTACCACAAAGCACAGAGCTCAGGGCACGTGCTCGTGTACAGGGATCTGCTGAGGGACTGAACATGAGTCCGGACACCTCTTGAGGGTGAAGGGGTTGGGTGTTTCAAGCGTTGCCACTGCATTTCTTTAACCAGTGTCACTTTTCCTATGAATGTAATTGCTGCTTCTATTTGAATAACTGCCGGCAAATTCTTTTTGCCAATAAATTCCATTGTCAATGTCAGATTGATATTACTTTTGATAACAGCTTTAAAAAATAAACACGATTCATTCATCACCGTTTCAATCAATACCTGCAAATTTATATTCAGAAGACAACTTCACTTTGCTTTTAAACAAATAATTTCATCATAACCTACTTCTGAGTAAAACTACAATAAGTTTTCACATTATGTTACAGGAGCGATGGCTATTCAGTTCTAAATAATGGCTCCTTTGCCAGACAAGTCAATGGAAATTGATTTGTTTCAGCCTCCCGTGCTCGCACACACAAAGCCCACGTACAACAACCCTATTGACTTCTGCAAACAGTATTCAACCTTGCATCCTCAAGGACTCATGGCAAAATTTTTAAATCATTCCCCTCCTGTACTGTACCCTTTCTGAACCAAGGCCGCATTTAAATGTCAGTCTCCAGCAATAATACTGTAAAGAGAAAATTGGTCACTGAATTGAAAATCTACTTTATATTGAAACATACAGCCCATGATTGGATAGAAGGAGGAAGGAAATTAAGATATATTGAACTGCAAAATGAAAAGCTTTGACTGTACGTAGGGTAAAAGGAAACGGGCTCCAGCACCCCGGCTACACAAGAGAGTTTTGGCACACAAGCTGCCCTATGGGCTAGCCAGGCTGCCTGCCATGAAGCTCCCATCTGCACACAAAGTGTTCTGCATGGCAGACAGGCCTTTTCCAGTCCTCTGTGTACTGCATATTTTCTCTCTTCTATAAACAAGAACATTTAAAAACAATTAAAATAAAGATTAGGGATATTAGCACGGTAGAAGCATTAAGTGCAGTATCAAAGAGACAAGAGACCATATGGTCCATCAAAATCTGTGTTTGTAAGCCCTGGAAATACAAATCAACCATTTCCCCATCCTTTTAGTCCTTCCTTTCCTATTTAAATCCGATTATCAACTTTGCTCCAACATATTCAAATGAAACACTTGATTGTTGCCAAGTTTTACATTTCAAGCACTGCTGTAAACAAAAGCAATTGTGAGAAATCTGTATCCCGGTGCCTTCGAAGCTGATGCTTGACCTCAGGTTTTTGAGTTAGTTACTATCTCATGTAACTTATTGGTTCCAACTTGTTCTACTCCCGTTTGATATTTTATATAACATTTAAGAGATCATCTTTGGCATCTGTCAGGCTCCATGACATCAGCATTGTTCACACACTGCACACGCATCTCCGCAATATTTTCACTTACATTTCATGCGATGCCAAGCGTCTGGTGAGTGTTACCCTGCAGTCACCCTGTAGTATCAAGCTTTAGAATTATTTGTATGATAAAAAACCTCAGAAGTGGGCACTTGAATATGTTTTATGTTGGCTAACCCTCATCCAAAGAGGATGAATAGGTGACATCTTGTTGTTGTTGTTCCCATTCTAGCAGTGTACATACTGCATTACCTGCTAGTTCACTGAGCTAAGTGACTCACCAGAAATCTGACGCACGGCAGAAATCTGTCCTGTTCTATCCCTTAGGATTCTTCGGGGGGTTTTCATTTCAGAACAAGGAAAGAAGTAACATGCATGTGCAGCACCCAGCACAAGGTGGCATTGGTAAGGTCCTAGTGAGACTGTATCACGCACAGTAACGGGTGACAGTAGGAAACAAAAGGGACCAGCTGACCACAAATGTTTTAGTTGCAAACGAGATATGCAAAGTGTTTAAATGCAGTCTCATGAGCACACCGTTTATCTACGTTCCTTATAGCAAAAGAGACACTTAAACTTCAGTACCTAAACATGTAAAATCCTGCAAGGGAGAGGATATCTCCTGGGTCACCCTGGCTGGAGGCCGGGCTTTCAGAAACCCCTCTGATCAGATATGTGAATCATAAATCTTTTGACTGTACCGATAGATGTTTTCACCGAAGCGGTGTGGGCAGATATGAAACTACTGTACCAGACAACAACTTTCATAGATTATTCAGCGGCGCTTCAAGGATAGATGAAGAATCTATGAATGTCAACAGAGATCATTTTGCCACAAGACTAAATTTCCCTCCTCCTTTCTTCTCTCCCTGCATTTGTTTTGTTTAAATATTTACATACACACTGCCTGACCCTGAGCAAAGCTAAAGGAACACAGAGAGACTTGAACTAAGCACTGAGCTTGTAAGAATCACTTTAAGGCTTTAAATCTCAGCACGCCTGAGAATAGCCTTCAGATAAGAAGTGAGGCCACAGATACAAAACACTCTGGAAAACAGCTGTACATGTCGCAGTGATTCCTCTCGATGCTATCACTGAATGGCACTTTGAGATAGCCTTGATTTCTTTTCCTAATTTCCAACCAGTCCTCTTCCAGTTATTTCACAGCAGAACCTGTACTTAGCTAAAATCTTGATAACGAAGTCCAGCCCAGAAAGAAAATAGAATCTTTCAATTTTTCCCCTCTGACAGATAGGATACAACTTTAATAAACCAATTTCATAACATTTTCAGTAAATGTGAACATTCCTGTAACAAAAAAGTTGGGCTTTTTTGTTTGTTTGTTTAAAAAAAGGTGCTTCCAGTACAGCTGGTGATTCTTTTCACCTCGGGGCTCTGCAGGACCTTTTACTTTCCATGGTAATACCATATACAGCAGGTACTGACCCCAGGTCAAACGACTGTAACGTGATTTGAATGCTGCCTTCAGGTTTGGTTTTTCCCTCTGTCCACTGAATGTCACCTGAGGTGCTTCTCCTCTTACAAATGCACTTTTTATATCATCACATCAGACATATTAACATTTTGTCTCTCTGTACCCATATTTACTGCTGCGTTCTACAACGCATGTCTTCCTCCAGGTTACGGAATAATTAGAGCCATCTCATAAATGGCCTTACAACTGTTTAAAATTACTCTTTCTGTTTTCTGATCTAACCTTGCCTTTCTCTGCTGTCAATTACTTCTTGATTGATTCATTAAAGTAAGAAGCATCCCCTTTTTGACTGACATCACCTGAAGCAATATGCTCATCAACTGGAAAACAAGTTAGAAAACAAAAGACCTGACTGTAAACAACAAATATGTTTCACTTCTCAGAAATTCTATTTCCAGTTTGGAGATGAGCGAGTGAAAGGATTCGAAGAGACCCGTTTACAGTTTTGGATGGCTATGAGTAACATAACTTCCCTTTTAAAACTGGGGCTTGATGAGCTTAAGGAAGAAGCTCTATGGTATACACTTGTAACATCAGGGGATTAGACACGGACATGGTGATCGAGAAGATCCGTAACAGCCCAGTGTTTATACGAAGGAAAGACGTTTGGTGTAAACCTGGGGGTTGTAGAGCCAGACAAGATTATCCTATTTGGTGTGGAGTATTTGCAAGAAAAAACATACCAGGAAAGATAAAAGCCATACATTTGTAAGGATGAAAGCCTTCTGCTTAGGGGGAAATAAATGCTGGCTAGTTTTGGAAGAAAATGAGAGAGATAGAGAGAGAGAGAGAGTAAGGGAAAGTTGTTATTCCCAGAGTGTTAGATGCTATTCTGAGAGGCAGGAATAGCACCTGCTTTGCTCTGCCATGAATGAGGCTACATTTGAGAGGGATCCCCTCTCAATCCCCTCATTTGAGAGGGATCCCCAACAAGAATGTGCCACTTCTGAAAACACAAACCATCTCCCAAAGGGTCTTACTAAGCTGTGCCATAGGTAAGTTTCATGCCAATTCTTCAGCATCACTGTTTCATCAGTGCAGCTAAGAGAAGCTTAAGACAAGCAGAAAAATGTGAACCATGGATCAAAAGGCCTTCTGCATACCTGTCTTAGGAAAGTCCTGGATAAAAAGAATTCTGAGTCCAACTGTGTTCAAAACCCCAAAAATCCAAAAGCTCTCCGCTGCAGTTTCACAAGGTGTCCCCAAATTAACCAAAGGCAGAGAGTGAAAATTCCTGATTTCACTGAACTCAAATAGTCAACCTCCCATTAACTTCCTGGACACAAGGCTCAACCCAGGAATCACAGCAAGAGGCAGCGAGGGATAAGTAGCAAAAGATGGGCACGGCACAAGAACTCATGCTGGAGCTAGGTCTCCAGCCCACAAGACAATATCCCTGTCACAACATCAGGAAGCCTGTAAGTAAATAGAATTATTCACCACAATATTCCTCATTTTTCTTTTTGGGTGTCTGGTTTGGGTTTTGCTTTGTTTTCTCTTAAAAATTTTGGAGAAATAAAATCTTGTCTACAATAGCTGCAAAAGAAAGCACGTTCAGACCTGAATCTTATATCTTCAACAAATCTCCTTGTGGACCAACTCAAAACTGTTTTGCAGAATCATTTGCTGTTGCCTGTCATCTCTGAGAGACTTGAGTACTTGGAAGCTGCAGCAGAGGCTTTCCCTAAAGTCTCAATATTTAGTATTTCATGAAAACATCAACTTTAATTTATAAATTAAATCTTCAGTCCTTGAGTTGGAAGCAGAAAGGTAGACACAACTGTAAGTAAAAGGACTACAGTGTAAAAAATAAGTCTAAAAATATTCACTTAAAAAAAAATAGGAAAATGTATGTTTGATTATGCAGAGCAGACTCTGTCTGGAAGCTTGGCATGGGTAGCACCGTGCCAGACTGGAGCACCGGGTGTAAGCACACGTCGCTAGTGGGATGCAGCAAGAAACAAGCCTCATTCACATGTATGAAACCAGGCAGAGCAGGTGAATAGAAATTGATTAATTAACAGCATGAATATTAACAAGATCAATGATGACATCTAAAACTGCAACTGACAATAGCCAGTAGGAAAATTATTAATACTCAGGTGCACCTAAACTTAATTTTCTTTCCCTCTTTCCACCGTGAAAGATAGCCATAAATTCTTGAGATAAATCTGAACCACAGTGTCACACACCGAGCAGCGTGTGAACCCTAGCGACAGGGAGGCAGCGTCTTCGTGGCAGCAGCTGCTCTGTGCCATCACACTGCTAATTATTTAAAACCTGGTGTTAGAATTCACGGCACAGTACGGTTTCCCAGTCCAAAGTAAACAACAAGAGAGACACGTCTTTATCCTAGGAAATTATGAGCAATTTGTGGAAATGTGACTTCTCTCGTTCTCGGGGGTATTTTGGCACTGTGACATGAAAAGGTGCTGCTGTTTCATCCTGGTAATGGCCAGCTCTTCAGAGAGTGATAACTGGATGCTAATGTTCAAATACTGATGCAGAAGACAACATTTATTTTGGCCACTGCCATTCATCCTTCCCGCAGCTAGCAAACTCAAAACGCAAGCCATCCCTCTAAATACATTAACCCTATGTGCTCAATAAATGCACACAACATTCCACCACCTTTTATTATTTCACACCTTAGGTTTTGGGTGTAGATTAATGAAATAAAGTGCCCAACTAGTGCTGGGCTAGCAATTAAGGAGTTAAAACCCCAACCACTAAGAAAACAAGAAACAAAATACTTTCTTTCCTCCACTTTGCCACTGTTTTGTAATTTAACATTTACCATGAATTAATTACCGGAAGTCTCCATTAATACTTGTAACATTTAGACTAAAAGTTCAGCATAAACTCAGGGTCACTGTTCACAGTGCTCCCTGAGCAAGCAGTCTCACTGCTTCGAAGCAGCCATGAATGTTAAAAGGTACAAGGTAACTAGAATCGGGAAATGAAATACAAAAGTCTAAAAATATCCCCATGATCTATGCATGTAGCCGTGGTGTCTGACAAATTCAATTAAACCTGTCATCCATCATTCCTACAATGTTATTGATAGAGACATAGCCATATTGAATTTTAATTATTCAGCTAGTATTGATCCCACAATAATCTGGGGAAAATCATCTCAGGTTGTCAGTACCCCTAGGAGACAACAACTATTATCTAATTATAAATCACACTGTGTCATTTGACAAAAGGTTAGGGCTTTCTTTTTACACATTTTTGCAGTCAGATTCTCTTGTATAAATCAGAGTGACACGATTGTCTGCAAATGCTAATTATTTTCTTCCCATTGAGCATCTATTCCATTACCATGACGGACTCATAAAAATGAGCTCTTAGTGCATGTAGCAAATTCCCAGAGACGCAGCAACAATTAAGGAGCTGGGATTTCAGATTTTTATTCTATATTGACCTTGAGCAAGCAATTGTAACGCTCGCAGGGTTTGCATTTCCCCCAAGGAGGAGAGTGGGACAATATTTGCAGTGCCCACTCTTGTAAAACGCTTAGAGATTCTCAGAGGACAGCTGCTGAACAGCAGCAAACTTTCTTTTTCAGCTCTTCCGCAGAGACAAAGAGGCTGGCTAGAAACCCTGCGGAGCGTTCTCCTTCCCTTCCAAAAACCATAGTGTCCCTCTGCACCCCACTGCTGTCATTGGGGAGCTGGCTGGCTGGCATGATCGATCCATTCTCTTTTTCTCCCCATCAGCCCAGCCAGGACAACGGGAGGACAGTGCCCCGCAGGTCCGCGGGCACACAGACACCCCACACCTACGCACACCACGCGGCCAGGACTCCTGGCCAGCTCCTGCTTGCCCGTGCTGCATCTCCTGCCTGCCCATGCTGCATCTCCTGCCTCCCCCCAGCTCATTTTGCTGTCTTCTCTGGTTCGTGGGTGGCGAATGGCCTTGTTTTCAAGTGTAAGAAGAGATGCGAGACACTTTCCTGCTGCCTTTTCGCTGCCCATTCTCATGGCTCACAATGCCAGGAAGCTTATTCTAGGGGTAAGCAGTGTTCCCACGAGCTGACCCCACGGCCTCCAGCAGGGCAACGCTGACAGACAAGCAGAACTATGAGATACTGCTGAGAGAACAAAAACTCCCCAAAGTCTGAGGTCACTTGGCGTTAGCCTGCAGCCCTGAAATAACCACTCAAGTCCCTTACAGACAGTCCTGCTTCATTCTTTTTTATTTGGAAAAGACATCCCTCGGCCAAAGAGGCCCTTTATGAAACCAGGCGGCTTGGGGCGAGAGGAGGGAGCAGGGCCAGCCCCAGCACCCAGCTTTCTCCTTTGATGCCAAGTGGCTCTCGGCCGGGGCGCCCTGCGCGGACATCGGCCGCAGCTCTGTCGCGCGGGCAGAGAAGCACCAGCCTATTTACTGCTTCAGAGATCATAACCAGCTCCACCAGCTCTGCTGAGAGACCCGAGGGCAACCACTGCAGCTTCCCCGGGTAAGGCAGTCCGAGGGAATCTTTACACACAAGCCAACAGCATGTGACAGACGCTACCCCTGCAGGGTACATTTCTGTACAAGGAAAGAGGGTGATAAAAGTGCCTGATCATTGCTCCCTAAAATACAATGACTTCAACAAGTGCGGTGAGGGTCTGTAATAAACGCACCATTCAGTGCCATTTGGGGACTCCTTCCCCCCACCCCACCCCACGCGTGCTTTGAACTTTATGATACAGAAATAAGGATAAAATAAATGAACATCGACAAATGGCCTAAACTGAGAACATGAAATCTGAAAGGGAAGGTTAAATACTTGGAAAACTGTAAATGTCCTCCTTTAGATTTGAATTTTATCTGGTTTGAAAATGTCACTATTGAGTCAAGGACAATTTAGAGACTAAAGAAATTTTTCAGCTGAAGCAAGGGACATTTTGGAAAATCGGGTTCAAATGAGAAACACACACGAAATCCATCCCTTGGCGCTCATCGCCATCTCCCAGCCTTGAGTGGGCACTGGGACTCACTTTATTTTGTCAGTGAACATTTTTACACTTGTACTGAAGACCTCCAAAATTGTGACATTTTCTGCAGCTAATGGACTTCAGAGACTCCACGGGAAGACTGACTGCAGGCCTGCATTTCCTCACGCTGCCCTGAACTGATCTTTCAGAAAAAAGGCAATACGTTATTAGCAACAGCCTTAGATTAGCACCCAACCTACGCACTTTTACAGGAGTGAGGGACAGCCAGGGTCCCCTGTACGTGCTGCTCCCAGAGACTTCCAATCCAAAAATACCATAGGTTTTAATACCATAGGTCCTTGGGGGACTGAGTTCTAGATTGAAGGGAGAATTGGCATGGAATAACCCAAAAACTTCCTTTCTTCCCATTTCCCAGAAAGCTAAAACATGAGGTAGCATTAACAGCTCCTCTAGCTAACCTTTGCAAACCCACTCCTACCAAGTCTGGGTGAAGTCCACACTGTGTTCGCTCCCAGTCGCTTATTCACTCCTCTTTTTCATTCTTCAGTCACCCCAAAACTCTCCCACACAATGCAGTGTGACGAGCCACTACAAATAAGAGCAGAAAATCCCCACTGTGATCCTTTTATGCTACCAGGCACTGCTCAGTCACTTTTCAAACCTGAGGCAAATTCACCTCAGTCACCTAAAAAAACCTGTATGTCCTAAGCCACCGCTGCCCTGAGCCACCTTGGTTCCTTTTAAATACCTCATTTTATGACTCCTTTATATCTTTATAGGTCCTTTCTATTTTCAGTTCTTGCTTTATACTATGTCCCTCTGTGTAACCACTTCTTTGCCATAATTAACCTCATACGTTTATAACTGCCAGTGTGTTTTCCTTCATGGAACGCAACTTCTCATTTTGCTTCCCTTTTAGGGTATTCTGTGTTGTACCAAAAACATCAGGAACAATAAACACATGGTCTCAGCAGGCTGCAGTGTGGTTACTCTATTAGCATGAGCAACACAAAGTCAAAATGAGGATGCAGAAGGCACCTAAAGGAAAACAGTGCCAGGAAACGCCCGGCTCACCATACACCATTTCTTCCTGTTCAGCCTGCAGAAACATTTGTCTTTTCCATCGTGGCCCAGTTCTACCCGTCCAATCCCACTTACAACTCTCGATTGGACTTGCACACCCGTTTATCACAGATTGACAGCTTGTGGGTGGTGCTGCAGAAAAGCACAATTTCCTTCTCTGCAAGGCAACCCAGAGAGCTCGTGTCTGACCCAAGAAGAAAAGATGTATTTTCTCACGCTCTGCAGCCCAAAACTGAGGTTATACCCAGCAACAAGGGGAAAAACGGGTGACAAAATGCAGGAGAAAACCTACCTGATAATTCTGAGGCAAATGCAACATTGCAAAGAAACCAGTATTTTAAACAATTCAAGGAGAGTTGAAACCTAAGTTTGCAAAGTCTACAGGATCGAAGGCTTGACTGAGCCCAGATAAATGACTACACTCCACAAAAACCTACCAACGAGTAATGGCAGCTCACAGGCGTGCAGAAAATCTGCATCTCACCAAAGGTAAAAATAAAGGAGAAATTAAAGCAGGACTGTGAAGTGTTTGCCTTGGAGAACTTTCCCAGAGAGGCCATCCATCAAACCCTGTAAACATGGTATCAGACCCAGGCAACGAGTAACATTTTCTCACCATTGAGACACTTGTTAGTTTTTCACGTGTCTACTTTTGTGTGATCTTTTTTCTTGACATTTAAGCTCCTATTAAGTCACATGTATTTGAAACCTTCTGATTATACCAATGTATTTCAATATTCTGTAAATCAGTGATTTAAAGATTAACAGCACAAATAAAAAAAGATTTCCAACCAGTCTATGATAATGTTTGGTAAGTACCAAAGGAGATATTATCAGAGGTTTGGGGTCCTGCTGTTTAACAGTCGCTTGTGTACTTCCCCCAAAAACATTGCTGCTACATCTCCGTACATCTTTACACGCACTTGTCCTCCTAGAATATGTGACATGATCAGTTCAAAACTGGGAATGTCTCAGCAGAAATTACTGAGGAAAACACCAGATGTGGCAGCCCAGAAAAGCAAAATGACCTACACTGGCCTTAAGCTGCGGGACTCTAGAACTGCCCACAAAAACCTCTGTATCTTTTTTATACTGTTCTCCTGAAGACTTCAGCATTACCATCAAAAAGCTTAACTGAAAAAAAAAAATTCATTTCTTTCAACAAAACAATCTTAACATTATGGAGATAAAAAGGAAATAACCAGAAAGCTACATTCTGCTGAAATAAAACGTTGATAGAAAAGGTGTAGTAATGTTTACGAACAGTAGCAGCACATTTTTTAAACCAACACGTATCTAAATTCTAGTCAAAGCTCGTCTTTGCTGGAAGAGTATACAAAGTTTTTTCATCTAATATCTCTACAATCAAATGATCTGATTTCGTGCTGTACATATTGAACAAGTAATCAGATCCAGAAAAAAAAAACAGAGCCCCTCCAGCAAACTAAGTGGCTTTCTGATGTCCTTGCTGACAGTGTTTCCTAAGAATCCCTGTTCTGAGAAAGAGAACAGGCCCGTGAAGTTACTCCTCTTGTAGAGGATGCTGGCCAGCTCTCCCACACCACCGCAGCCACGCAGGAGGAAGACCCAACAGCATTGGGAATATGTACAAAGTACACAATGGATGGTCAGGGCACGGCCCCAGGCCCTCGCTGTAGCTCCCTGAATAATCCATTCCTCTGAAGAAAGGGAAAAGCAGTACTGGACGACCAGTTCATCCCCATTCACTACAGGGGGACAAGGAGCGAGCCTCATCATCCATGATGCAACACTTCTCAGCTTGCCTCAGAAGGAAAAAGGCCATTCTCATGTTGGAATCACATCAGTTATTACTAGTGAAAGATGCCAAAATAGCGTGCAGGTCGAGAAACGTTCTCTGGGGTGAATGCAGTTCAGTCTCACTGGCTTCGGTGTCACAGAGGCTCAGAGAAAGAAAGCACCAAATCTGACAAAGGGGATTTCAGAAAGATAAAGGCTTTTAAGAATGTCCCATAATGACAGAGAAGGTTTTGGGGCACTGCAACTTTTAGTCAGGATGTGGCCTTAAGTGAGAACTTTATGGATTTTCGTAGAGCAAAGCAGGGTCCTATCTGTGCAGTAAGCACTTTCATGGCAAAATTCACCAAGCATAAAATTGCTTTCTGCTTCATTTATCTGGAGGCAGAGTGGACTAACCCATGTTCAAATCCAGGCTTTTCCCACACCCTCCTGCAGCTTCCTCCAGCCTCACACAACGATACCGGCTTCCCTCGCAGAACTACAATGTGACTTCCATTCTACACCTAGAGCCGAATTCAGTAGTTCCAAGCTAAAGTTCCTGCAAAGGGACACCAAAATTAAGAATTCTCCACAAATGAAATGCAATCTTTGCTGCCTGAATCACAGCAAACCACCATTCTTCAGCCTTTTGTACAGGCGTTACTGGATCAGCTCAAGGAAAGCTCCAACTTGACTCACAAGTTGCTGGCTGAATCCTCTGTCAGAGTTCATATCTCCCCTCTGTCTCAGCCCACAGCATCTGCCACAAGGTTCACACTGATCTATAACAGATCATGCCGAAAAACAGAAATAAAACAAAGGACCTAGACAAGATGTGTGCTCTAAATTACTATGGGCAGCCAGTTGTGAGCTTTGACTGATCTTCAGAGCCTCATCTGAGATTTCCTAACCCAAATTATTATATGAACTATGGGGCTGCTTCTCATTCCCATAGATGCTGCTGGGAGATTCTCCAGGACTGTCCTGGGTACCACCAGGTGCCCTGGGCCTGTAACACCTGAGCATCCTTCTCCAGTGCCTCAACTGCATTTTCAGAACTCCTCGAGCCTTTTTTATGGCTAAAACCTTGTGGGATTAGTGCGTTGAGATGACCTTATTTACTACCTTGTTCTCAAAGATTCTTCCACCACAGGAGACGATAAAAATCACCCAAAAAGCAACAGCCTCAATCACCCCAGACTGGACAAGGACAGCACAACCTTGATTGTACTCAAGTTATGTTTTATACACAGGACAGGAAATGGAAAGGACACTATTTCAAGCATAATGATAAGCTGCATTAATTAGCTGAGGTGTTTGCTATAAAATGACTTATTTCTGTCTGTGGAAGTATTTATAAATCAATGTGGTTCATAGTTTCCCCCCCTCGATGGCTTATGCTGCTATCACACTCACTTGACCCATTCATCTACCACAGCTGACCTGTGCAGGAACTTCTGCAGTAGCTCCATCTTCTCTATCTTTTCTTCGTAGATCCACCCCAAGCTGCAACACAGTGAGAGTTCTGTCACTCAACTCAGAGGCAGCCAGAGATCCAGTTACCCTGAATCCTCCAGGATTACTTTGCTCAATCTTTTTCACTCCAGGGGTGAAGAATGAATTCTTTACATTCACATTCTTTTTTCTTTTCTTTCCTCCCTTTTCTGTGTCAAAGGAAATGAAGCCACATCCATTCCAATTATTACTACTATCTAAAACCTTTCCAATAACAAGGCATATAGACAGCTAAACATGCACAAACTAATCAGCTTTTACTGCCTGATAAAGTGTCACACTTATCATGTTCCCTGATCAGCAGAGCTTATTAGTTCACTGCATATGAGGGTCACAAATTTGCATCTATTATCCACTGTCTGGAGATTTAAAAGCTTCCTGTTCTGCAAAGATTATCCATCAATGGAAGCAATTCTTAAGGGAGAGAAAAGAATATGTTAGTTCAGTGGTAGCTTTGCTATGCAGGCCTTGTTGGATTTATCATCTTAATCTATTACACTGACTGAAACCATTGCAGCTGGTTTTATCCAACTACCTCAGAACTGATTGGCAATGTATCAGTAATAATTGTCATAAATGCTTTTCTGAATCCTTAAGAACATAAGTCAAATGGAACTGCTTTTTCTTTAGTTTAACAATAGCTCATTACACACTCATAAACCCAAGTAGCTACCTGAGCAGATGTGAAGTACCTTTGGGTGGTACAGTGCCTGGCAATTAGGAAACTGCTTCATCCTGCCTGGCCATTGCCACGTCAGCTGAGGCCCAGGGATGGAGAAGGAAGCAGAGATGGAAGGACAGGGCAAGCTCTCGCCCCACTGCAGATCACAGGGACCCAAGAGGATCTGCTTTGTTCAATTAACTTTTAACAGATGAATTAGGGCTTTTCTTAATTTTACACCTTATTGGAATGGAATAAAGGTGAAAAATCCTCTTTAAAAGTTGGCTAGAGCTTCCTGTTCTACACCTCCACCCCTCAGGGTGAGGAAGCCCATGTCATCTTTGCTGAACCACTGTAGTCAGTGGTTCCCCCTGCCCACAGTCTCAGTGAAGCAATGTGTCCTCTTCAAATTAGTTAACAGGATTTTTTTTTTTTTTAAATTAAAAGCCCTTTGTCACACCCTAATCTGCAAGATGCTCTTGTGGGGTTTTTCCTCCTCCCTTCACCTCTTTCACAATTTATCTGCCTCCCGTGTTTTGGGATGTCTGTTAAGGATTCACTCTTTCCCTACAATACTGTATCTAACATGGTCTCCTCTTTAGCAATCCAGAAGTGACTCCTAAAATGTATAGCCCTCCTCATCCCAAATGTGCCATTTATCATACTTAATTTAATTTCCAAGAGATTCTGGGTACAACTCTCTGGCACAGGCCTGTTTGGTGCCACACTCCACTGCATAGTAAGTAACCAACTTGTCATCTCAAGCATGTACTTTTACATACTAATGCATAGATAAGCAGTCAGCTTCCAAAAATAAATTACAGATAATCTTCATCTATTTACATATTCCAAGCAGGAGAAGGAACAACTGGAAGCCAGAGCCAAATAGTTTATCTTGCAAGCATCAGGGCTAACCCACGTGGGGTTTGATATTGTTGATTCAATCTGGCTCCATTTTATTTTCTTGATAGGGCCAGTCTCCTTTCCTTCTCATTATTACCTTCATCCAGAGGAGAGGGAGGAAGGAAGAAAGAAAGAAAGAAAAAGGAAAAAAAAAAAAGGCTGATCCTTATTCCAGCCATGAATCAGCAAACAGAAGATAGTGCATGAGCATTTGGGCTGGCATCTTCCCTAAAGAGATTAATTGTGGCAAGCTTGCCTGGCCCTCTGCCACTTTATACTCCTGCATAACAATCTCCACATGGCATTTCCATTTGCCATCCTGCCCCTCCAAATGAGCATAGATTGTTAGTGTAATTGTGCTCTCTAACAAGTTGAAAAGAGGGAATTAGCTGCCCTTTACTTTCTGCTCAGGTCAGCTAATCCTCAGGGTGGTCAGACAAGTTGCAGAGACAATGTCGTACAGAAAGCACATCAGGTAGACAGAGGGGTGAGTCCCTTTCCTGCACTTGTACAAGCTGCCTCCAAATCCACAGGCAGGACTGGGAGGGGAGGGACAACGGAAGGAACAAGGCTGGTGGGTGTATGAGCAAGCCTTCCATAGGCCTGCAGCAGTGGAAAGGAAAGCTGAACAATTATATTCATTCTCTCATTGATCTGCTCAGAAAGAATGAGGCTACAGACAGAAAGTGTCAAAAAATGAGGTAGTAACTGGCAAAACAATTCTCAACTGTATTTGCAGAGCATATAAAATGGCTGGCCCCCTTCTCCAATCTCTTTCCATATTTCCAAGCAGAAAAGCTAAGCAGAGTCATACTTGAGTAAAATAACATAGATAGCAAAGCTCAACATGCTTAAGGTGATGCCTGTTCAGGTGCTGCTGCTGAATGAAGACACCTGCTTGGGCTAAGGCTGCACCTCCCTTACTCATTCCAGTTTCACAAACACTGGTCTGATCATCACTGAACCAAACCAGAAGCTGTAGCAATCTCAGGGCACCTCTGTCCGGTGTCATTCATAAAGGCACAGCCATGTAACAGGGGGAGGAAGAGAAATGTTAACTCCATCATACAGGTGCAGCTGGGCAGTCCAGCAAATTGTGCAATAAAACAGCATTATTGGCTATAATCTTGTTGAGACAACTGACCTGCGCAGTTCGAGTACTGCCACCCCTGTTCCCAAGGGGCTTGGAGTCCTGAGAAAATTACAGTTATTTTTCTAGAACATCGCTTCTACTTCTAAAACACACAAACAAACCAGGATGAACCAGAGCTGCCAGATACGACCATTCTATATGAAAACTGCAAAAGACATCATGTGAAGAAGTATTCTCTGTTTGTGGACCCCAAAAGAGAAAGGTGGGAAAGCATAATTCTCTCCAACTTAGCGAGTGGGAAGCTAAAGCAGAAAGGACTGCCCTGTGACTGTCACACAGATCCCAACAGCAGCCAGAGGCCTGGTATCTCCCCCCTCTGCTCCAGCAGATTATTCTTCACATTGTGCTGCCCCTTGAGACTAGGCAACTAAATATTTATAAGGAAAGAGCAGAAGTATTTAGAAGAGAAGAACATTAATTAGGAGGAAAAAAAAACCAAACAAAAAAACAAACAAAAAAACCCACAACAAAACAACAACGAAAAAAAACCCAACCCTCAACCAAACAGACAAAATCTTTTACAAATTGGAAACAAACCACCCCTGCTGCTAAATAGTCTGCAACCAAGGTACTGTGCCTTTCTCTCACGTCCTTTTCACCCAAAACTACTTAATTCCAGGGCTGATTTAGCTTTACAGGTTTAATTCAGTCTGTGAAGGTAACAAAGGATAAGCTGTTCATTGAGACCATTTCTCTTCAAGGCTCTGCTCACGAGACTTGAGCCAAGTTCTGCCCGGGAGAAGAGGCACTCCAATCTCTACTGATAGCAAAAATACAGCAAGATGTAAGTCCCAATTTAATTGTGACTATTTAAATCACTGCAAAAATAAACTCTTTTCCCAGGAGCTTCATGAAGCAAAATGGAAGTCAAAACTATTTTTTATTCAAGTAAACAAACTGGAAGAGCAGACAATCTTGTTAATGAAAAACACTGAAAATAGCTGAAAGAATAATTCCAAGAGCTGCAAACAGGGCACACTGAAGAATAAGGAGCGGCAGCTGATTAGCAGTCTCATCATTATTTTCTAATGGTGTGCAATTAGTGGTTTCTTAAAGAAGATGCAGACAGCATTTCTTGAAACTAAGCACAGGCTTCATTTGCTCAAGACACGGGGCTTCATTCTTACCTCAAACGTGTTGCGATGCCAGGATGTGCCCTTTCTAAGGCTGTGTTCTCATGTAACTGCTGCACCACATTTCAACACCACTAGGCTCATTCTCTGAAAAAATCTTTTAGAATGTCACAGAAAGGAGTCTTTTTTTAACATTTCAGTCATTATCTTTTAGTAGAAGGGAATGCATAATACCAAGAGTATATTTGCCAAGGAAGCTGGCTGATTTATTTGAATATTTGCACAGCTTTTGCAGCAAATCTCCTTCGCTGTTTCTTCTGCATTTTCAGATCAGAGACAAAACCACAAGTATTTCAGTAGCATACAAATGGAGCAAACAATGCCAGCCCCAAGGGAGTGGGGAAGTTAAGAAAAAGCCTAAAAATACATGCACATGGGAAGAACAGAAACCAACTTTTTAAACTGAGGGAATCGTTTCATGCAATCATGGAGCTAACTGCAACAAAGTCAGAACAAAATAACACAGTATCACAGAATCCCAGAATGTTAGGGGTTGGAAGGGACCTCGAAAGATCATCCAGTCCAACCCCCCTGCCAGAGCAGGATCCCCTTGATCAGGTCACACAGGAAAGAGACAAGGTGGGTTTTAAATGTCTCCAGAGAAGGAGACTCCACGATCTCCCTGGACAGCCTGGGACAGTGTTCTGCCACCCTCACTGTGAAAACGTTTCTCCTGTAAATGACACGGAACCTCCAATGTTCCAGCTTGCACCCACTGCCCCTTGTACTATCACTGGACATCCCTGAGAAAAGCAATATAAGAGGCCATATGGCTACACATCAGCAGCACATACCTTTCTGATGAAGAGCTTAACACTGTGCTAAAACTTCAGAGATACTACATGAAGTGACCTTAGGCCCATATCCCAAAAAATCATCTTACTGCTCACATTACCAATTATCTTAGTTAATCTATAAGGAATTTTTTTTCCATGCCAATGTGAGCTTTTTGTATCGATGCTGGAAACATCACTGCACATCCCAATGCCTCCAACAAACAGAAGGTGCCCATGCGTGTCTCTGACTGGCTGTTTCTCCCACAGTGTTTCTTTGTACAAGAAAGGCACGAAGCTTCCACGCTGAGGTCCTCCAGAAGGAACTACTGCTATCCAAATTTGAAGACAAACACTTCAAATGGCATGGAGGTTGCATTTTGGGAAAATCACATGGATGGAAAGAGTTTTCAGCTTGGAAATTCCCGCAGAGAATGAAACTAGGACTTGCCCTGGGTCTAAAGAAACTTGGAAATGAAATGTGTTCAAGCCCCGTTTTTGTTTTTCATACCCATACATCACACCTCCCAAGCAGCACCCAAATATCTGTGAGAAGGAAGAGCACGAGGGCTGAGAAGCTTTTGAGTATTCTGCCCCAACCCTATTTGCAATTGCCTTTTCATCTGGAAGTGTCAAATCACCCATTTCCAACTAATTCCAGGAACAGCCACAGAAAAGGAATCCAAGGGCACTGCTTTGGTCCCCCTTGCTCTCAGAGAGAGGCAATCAGCCCCCCTGGGCAAGCCTGGCTGTAGGGAGAGCTGAGATTACACCTGAGGGCTGTACCCTCCTCCAAAACCTCTCCTGCAAAGCACAGGCACGTAGCTCTGCTCCTGATGCTGTTCTTGCCATCTCAGAGCAGGAATGACAGAGGCAAGCAGAGGCTCACAGCGACAGAAAACTCCTTCCTCTTGTATTTCTGCACAGCCATTTAGAGACTGACTTTGATCCCAAAAGTTTCATACAGATAAACAAGAAAGTCGACAGTTCAAATTATTTCCTTAGGTAGACACCAGAACAGAAGTGAAAATACCAAAGCTAAGGGAGAACAGCTGAAAGCCGGGAGACAGCAGAACTGAATAGCTTGGGGTTATCTTTTACACATTCCCTCTGCAATCTGTATTACCAACTTTTCTCTTGAGATATACCAGAATTTTGCATCTTGTCAGGTATTTGAGGAAGCGAAGCATGTCAAAGTACATAACACCATAGTCTATCTAGCAGAAGACTTTATTCTACTGGCAGAATTAGAATTTAAAGAAGTTAAAAAATTCATACGCGCAGCAGTGATTAAATGTCTAACTAAACTTTTACTTCAGGCACTTGGAAAATGTTCTAAAAATCGCCTATCAAAGTGATGAAGGGAATGAAGGACAGTCAAGTGCAGCAGGGAGTATCCACATGTGCCACCAGCAGTGTCTCACCTGACAGGAAGGGGCACGTCAGGGTTTTTTCCTATAAGGCCTCCAATTAGAGCAGCTGCCTGTACTGCAGAGACCAGGTCCTGCAGCAGGAAGGGCTGGCTGCTGGGCAAGGCACACACACCTGAAGTCCTGCTGGGTCACCATTTTTTCAGCCTCCAGCTTATAAGAGGACCTTCTCCCACTTCCTCCACAGAGCAGCAGCAAAGTTACAAGGAAAAGAGGCTGTTCTTAGTGACACGATCCAGTGAGGAACAGCCAGCGGCGCTGGGCACACGGTGCCTGGTACTGATGACATTTTGGTTTTACCTGGGAACACGACACAGACTAGAGCCTGTAGGTACTGCAAGAATAAAGGCTTTCTTTTGTGCCGATTGTGGAAGAGACTACTGCAACCACTACCCTTTTTAAAGGGTATTTAAATATATATTTAAAGGGTATTTAAATATATATTTAAATATATATTATATTTAAAAAAATAAAGTCCCTCTTGAAGCGCTTCCCACACACCCCTAACCTTGGGTTTCTAGCAAGACTTCTGGAGCCAGAATTCACGAGAAGCAAAGCAACACGATGTAGAAGTAGAAAACAAATGTATCTACTGTTTAAGTCACCCTGTTGGTGACCCAGGAAGCTCATTACAATTCTAAAGACTTTCCTGTTGACTCCAGGCAGGTCCCTTACAAGCACAGCCACAAATGAATTTGTAGCTCAGATCAGGTACTGCAGCCTCATGCCTTGAGGTCTCAGTCTGGGGCTCTGATTCTGGCCCTTTCTTCCACACTGCCTGCACAGTACCCAGGAAGCAAGACCAGGCCGGCGTGAATTATGCAACAGAGAACACCTACCTTAGAGCCTGTTATTTGACAGTGGGGATCACAGCATCTCAGCTCCGTGAAGGAAGAGACAGTCTGGGCCAAAGCAGAACTCTTAGTGCTGGAAAATGAAATAAAAACAAAGATGTAAGTAAACGATAAGACTCCAACCATCTTCAGCATTAGGGGACAGCAAAGTAGACTTCCAAGATCATCATTTCGGATGGGGCACCTAAATCCTTTCTAAGCACCTATCCTCAGCTTGGGCTCCAGTCTCAATCCTTTGTCCGCAAAAACCAGTGAACAGAACTGGCCTGTTTTGTGGGAGGCTGTGGGGATAGTGCCAAGATACTGGAAAAGCACCAGTCGTAAGTACCTGTGAAATCCTGGAATCCAACAAATTACAGAGTAGTGTAGAAAAAGCTTTTGTTGGCTTTGAAATAGAGTATCCTGCTGGTGAAAATTATTTCTGTTTTACAATGTTAAAATCTTTCTGTGCAGCAGTATATACATTTTAAGACCAATTATTTTTAATGACTGTTTGCTTCAAGATGTAATACAACTACTATTACTCCAATTACCCATTATTACTGTAACAGTATTCAAAAACTACAGTATTCAAAAGCCACAAGCTACTCAGCAAACAAAAAATTCTTTTCTCGCCGGGCCATGGCTTTCATTATTGTGCCCTTCATGCAATCACTTACTGCTATTGCCTCATTCCTCACAGATATTTTCTGCAGAAAGGAAAAAACAAACGGTGAGTTAAGCAGGATTAAACTTCCTTTCTCTGAGTTCCTGCCATGGGGATCACTGTCCCTACCCAGATCAGCTGGCCCTGTCTGCCCTTCCAGGCTGTGCTCATGGCTTTATTCAGCCTATGCTGTACCTGAGACAACGGGAGAGAACGTAAAAGCAGGCTCCAAGGCACTGATCGAAGAGACACCTCCTGCCTATGCAGCAAAAAGCTGTTGATGGGAAAGATCTCAGCGAGCCGCTCGTGTGCTGTTTGCGGCAGAGCCACAGGTGCCCTCCACGAGCAGCAGGAGAGGAGGCGGCGGGAGATGCTCTGCGAGGACCGGGGGACTTGAATCCTGCTTTTATCATAGGATTAGATATTGCAGCCACTGTGGGCCAGCTGGTTTTTACAGAGAAAAAAAGAGGCAGCACAGCACCCCTCTAGGAATACACTTAGCATGACAAGCTCATTTATCCCCAGCAGTTGTTTACCACTCTGTACCTTTCCTGCAGCAAGTGAGACAAAAGACAAGATTTGAATGTGAAATGGCTTAAACATTACAGTGGAAATGGCAGTGGGTGTCGGGGTGCCCAGATCCCCTCCACAGATCTATCTGCTCTTCCTCTCTCACACCTCAGCAGTCCTCTACAGACACCAGAGATACTGGGATGCAGTGGGAGAGCCTACTGATGACCGGATTAATGTTGAATCTCAGCTTTGTCAGACCTCAGGATGGGAAGGGCTACTGACCATCATTGTGCAGTTTTGTTCGTTCTCAGCAAGGAAGTTTCCAGTCTCCCTGTTCTCTGGTAGGATCAGCCTCATGCCACCAGTCTGCAGCACTGCTGGCGTGGTGAACTGAAGTCACCAAGGCTGTGACCACACACTCAGTGGAAGAGTTACGGTACACAACAAGCCAGACTAAAATCTCCATGCTCACAGCAGCCTGAATCCCTCACCCTCACTGGCCAGATCCTGTGTTAACTTCCACTCACTGCAAGGTCCTCCCACCCACCTCTGATATGCACCAATCCTGAGGAAAGCAAATCCAGCAAGGAGCAAAAAAGCTCCAAAACCAGGTAGCTTGGCCTGGACAAGCATGGGTGGCCCAGGACAGCCCCTGTCCCTAGGCACAGGGGACAGATAATTTACACACCTAAAATGGAACTAGCAGAAACACACACACAAAAAAGAAATAGAAAGCATTTAGAATCAACAGCTGGAGCGTATCTGATGCAGAGTGGCTGAAATCTTCCCCTATTTGCTGGTGCCCCGAGGCTTCAAGAGATGTGTTTATCAAGGAACAAAAATCAATCGCAAATCCCTACGCACACCTCTATTTTTTACTCATTTAAACCCAACCAACTACACGGCCCTGGTTTTCAACATGGCACGTCCACGAGGCCCTGCTGTCTCCCTGCCTTCTGCTGGAAAGGCAGCTCCATAGCTCAGTCTGTCTGGAGGCAGGAGGTGTTTGATACCCCCTGTCTCTAGAGAGCCCCCAAGTCCCTGCTTGCTAACTTCAGGCACGAGTGCGTTTCTGCAGTTCTTGCATACACTGAATTCATGTAAATTTGCAATTTCATTTCTAAATTGTGTACTTTCTAGTGACCAACTGCCCCAAGTGGCAAGGACTGACCGTGCTGGGAGAGGGAGCACACATCTCTGACCCAGCAGAGCAAACCACATTCAAGAAGTGCTCCCTGTCACTTCAGCCCCACCGTTGTATGTATCATTACAGGCTGTATTTACTGTTATTTGGAGTAAATTGGGGTTGACTACACAGAGCAAAAGGAAACAACGTTCAGTTTGTGCTTAAAAGATGAGAAATTGCCCAGGAAGCGGAGAGCAGCCCCCACTACAGCAGCTCCCCACTACAGCAGCTCCCCACTACAGCAGCTCCCCACTACAGCAGCTCAGCTGGGGCCGGTACCCAGATTGGAGCCTTCCAGGGGAGGCACGGTGCCCCTGGCAGCAGAGTTTCCAGCCTGAGAAATAGCCCAGTATTTGTTCTTCTCGTGGCTGCAGAGCCCCTTGAGCCCATCTTCACCTCAAGAAACCTACTGCTTCTCTGGTACACCCTTTGAACAGTACCTAAAACCTCAGGGAGGAGGAAAGGGTAACACTTTCTTGAAGTGCAGTAATATATTGTTATTTGTATATATTGTAGATATGCACACATATATTCGTACATTTAGCCTATGAGCTCCTATGAGACTGTCCCCCTTAAGAATAACACTGAGGGGCACAGAGCTTTCACCAGTCACCTTGCAAGAAATCACATGCTTTGGATACCAAGGAGCTGGATTTACAGAGTTGTTTTATTTTCACTAAGTTTTCATGTGTTTCATAAAGCAGAACATGGTGTAATTTATTGCTTGTCTAGCATCTTTCATACCAAAAAGATTTGAAAAATGTTTCCCTGCCAATTACAGTTAACCAGCTTCACTCAAAAGGCAACAGAGCTACCACCGGACTCACACAAGCCCAGAAGTTCACGCGTAGATGAAAGATCTCAAAGCTGCATTACTTTTCATGGACATCATTTTCCTTCTAACTATATCCTTTCCAGGAAGAAGGATCTGAAAGCTGAAAAGCTCAACAAAGATGGCTTGAAAGGAAAGCTATGAGCCAGGCTGGATCAGGGAAAACATGTCATGGAGCATTCCCAGGCAGAGCACACAGGCAAAGAAAAGTGGAAAGCTCTCCTCTTCCTTCAGTGTCCTCTCAATGGCAAATACAGACCAGAACAATGAGCACAGTTAAGAGTCCTAGTATAAGAGAAACAGGCTAGGGCAACACAGCAGGGAGATTTTTAAATGAGCAGGATCATTTATGTTTGACTTTGCAAAGAAAGGATATGACTATCCTCAGCCTAGCGTGGAGATATTTTTATTGCTTGACTTCAACATGAACTTATCAAGCTCGTATTTGGGCAGCAAGAATACATTGCAGAGATATATCAGTATGTCTGTGGTGTGTCTGGCAGGGACTTGCAGCTTCTCTTTTCCAAGCCCCAGGCAATAACATCCTGGGTGACGTGTTTCTGTGTTGAAGCACCGAACATCCATCGGATTTACGCAATTCACAATGCTCGTCTGCCAGCTTCAAAATCCATGAAGTATAGATGGCACCGAGATCTTTTCTCCCTAAAGAAAGGGTTATTTGTCTTCTTTTAGAAGACAGTTGGAGCCACAGACAATTATATAACGTTTTGAAGTCTAAGCTTTAATTAGAAAGATAAAGAAACGTCTTCTTTTATTGAAAGGGAAGGTTGTGTTAAACGCGTGACAAAGAAACTGCTTCCAGGCCAACCACCAGAGATGTTCCTGCAAGGAGCTGTGGAGAAGGCAGATAAAGACCTTGCTCTTCACAAAGACTGGCTTTTTGCCATCTTTGCACTTCTGTGACTCATCTCCTACTGATTTCAGCAGAAAACCTGAAATGCAAGCAATACTTCTCATCAAGTTCTCCTCAAGGGCAACAGCCAACACTAAAGCCAAAGTTAGGCAATTCCTTAACATTAACAGTGCTGAGGAAAGGAGGAGATATTTGTGTGGGAACTTATGAGCCTATTCTCACGTGAATAAAATATTATAACCCAAGAAAGCTAACAGGCCTTTGGAGCAGGGCTGGTTTAGTTCTCACAAGCGCTGCTGCTAAGAATTAAAGCAGATACTTCCTCATTTAATAGAGTCCCCTGCAAAAATATGCCAATCAAAATACTGTGCCTTGCATTTGAGAGATGCCCTTGTCCAGCAGAGAGAACAGTGTAAACAGCACAATTCAGTCGCCTTCCTCAGCACACGGCAAACAGCAAGCAAACCCTAAAACATGGGCAAACAATGCCAGCCAGCAGCATGATTAGGTTTGCTCCTGAAGACCTGTACGCAAACAAAGACAAAGAGAGCGCAAGTTTGTATCCCCCCCTCCGGGGAGAAGGAAACACAGGTTCTGGCAAAGCTCATCCCTAGTGTGCTGATGCAGAAAGGATGAAATGACCCACACTGCAAGAAAATATAAACAAGCAAAAAGAGATGACAAAACCTTATGTTTAATACCGAAGCCTAAGTTGTCTTGACTATAGACTTCAGACTAGATTTTTTCAAAGGCTGCTGTCGAAAAGAACAAATGATGATATTGTCAATGCAACCTAAAAACAAAGTGTCTGAAAAATAATGCCATGAGGGTTTATGGAGAAGGACAAGCTTGGAAATGCAGCCTCTGGGGGATCTGCTTTTTCACAACGTTTTACAGATGCGTATAAAACACAGGTTTAGGTTGTGTGCTTAGAATTGTGTGGAATCCGGTAAGAGTAAAAGACACTTCCTTAGTATCCATTTAGTCCTTGAAAGAATGAGTGCTGACAATCTGGATGCTTATCAAGTTTAACCTGAACAAAATGCTCCAGCTGCTCCCTCTTCCAAGGTGTTCACTGGTTCTCCATCCTTGCCCCAGGAACCAGCTCACTAGAACTGGATTTTACCAAGATGTTCTCTTTTTTTTAAGCAAAATCCAAAAATGTGCTTCACATAAGGATTCATGTTTTCAGACTCAAGCACTCAGCCTTACAGCAAACTGTTCTGGATGTGATGGTTCAGATTGGCAGTTGCTGGTTTATACTGCACACGGGAGCTTCTAACGGCTGCTGTGCCTAGCTCTGGGCAGAACTGGGTGTCCCAGGGTGCTACTGGGAACTGACAGTAAACCAGTGTTATTATTCCCAGAGATGTTGATTCTTACAGTGCCAGATCTTCCCATCCCTGCCTCCTTTGCAGTTTCTGTTCACTGCAGGAGGCCCTGTGGTTAGGCAGTCCTTGAACCCAGAGAGATGGGCTGGAGCAGAGGGTATTTCCAGCAGAGCTAAACTGGTGCAAAGATTGAATTCTGATGACAAAACCAGCACTTAGCACTCTGCCTTGTGGGGAGAGAACATCCCTGTCTCAGCCTCAGCACCCCCATGATTATTCAACACTGACATTTTAATTTCACCATTATTCACACTATTCCACCTGGTCGTATAATTATTTACTGAAAAAAAAACCCCACAACGATCAAGCCCCTCAAATACAAACAGAATATTTCATCATGTTATCCCCTTTTGCTAGTTAGCACATCACATGCAGCCTTGCTTTGATTTCCCTGACTTAAGGATCATCCAATTTGCTGCAATGCTGCACAAAATAAATCACTAACCTCTTAAAACAAGAAAAGGAGGACATTTAATGAGTAAAAGACAATATTGTATTACCAAAGCAAAGATTGAAGAGCTAAACTGTTCCTTTAAAATAAAATTTGAAAGCTTTACACAGCCCAAGAAAGCAAAAAAACCCAGCTGTACATGAAGGAAATACAATCATTCCAACTACAAAAATACAAATGTTATTGGTAGAGAACATAGCAGGGCTTTTTGAGAGAACACCACTGAATGAAAGCAAGAGAAGCAAAACTTGGATGAAAGGAAGAAAGGATGAGACAGATGAAAGAAAAGATGAGAGCCGGGTGAGAAAACAGGAGGGTCATTTCCTTCATCTCGACTTGCTAACTTCACTGTTCAGAAACAAAGGCAGTGCCTGTTCTCACAAAATTGTCTCCAAGGACTCTGCAGCCCATTTGATGATATTTATAAAAAATAGTTTGAAGTTAAAAAAAAAAAAAAAAATCTTTAATGTCACTCAGCAGTAGTTTTACAGCTGGGGATTTCTGTTCAGACAATGATTTGAGTTTTTTTCTGCTCTAGTTACTTCGTTACAATCATAGGATTTATTACATGGTAATTCCCTGAGCTCTTATAAATCTATTTGGTGGGGGGGGGGGGGGGGTGTCTTATGATTCCAGTCTGGCAACAAATTTTCCATATAAAATTTAATCTATTGTATCTCACTTTTGTATAATCAGATCATTAAAATGCATTGCTAATATGTAAATCTGAGCTAACCTCATTACCATAATTATGCTCCATAATTATTGAATAAACAAGCATTTTAGAGTTTCTGAAGTCTGCTGAGAATGCTTTCCCAGTTTGGGAGTGGCTTTAATTATATGCTCCCTAATCATTAGTATAAACCTTTGTGGCAATCCTGCTATGTGACTGTTTTAAAAGCTGCTCCTAATCTGGCTGGCAAGGTCCAAAAGGTTCATGTGCTGAGAGCACATCAGACAGCATCCTTCAAGCACACGCTTCACATTAATTACTATTATTGTTTAATTTATAGATAGGGCTGGCTCAAAACCCTCCATTATTTTAAGGAATTATATGCAATGAGTCAAATTCTTTCCCTCTAGAAGAATTCATGAGTGAACATCTCTGTGTGTGATATAAGTTTACTGAATGTAAACTACTCTGAGAAAACACACATCATAGCTTTTACACCTGCACTGCACAGATGCCCAATGAACCAGCTTTCAAATATGATGCCTGCTGAGTATTTTTTCTCTATTTTTTAGCTTTTCTGCTTTTTGTTGGGGTTTGGTTTGTTTTGGGTTTTTTTTTTGAGGGTTTTTGTTTATTTGTTTTTAAATATATTCCTACGTGAGGCATAGGGTAAACATCAGATCCCCGGCCTGCAGAAGCAGCTCCACTGAAGCTATTAAACTTTTGCCAATGTATGGAAGATTCAGCCCATTACCTTCAGAAAGCATCATGAGCAGAACCCTGCTGACTTCTTCAATCCAGTTTCATCTTTAATAAGAAGCACACTAGTCTCAAACTAGCATTGTCAGAACATGCTGTCACATCCTGACCTAAAGAGCAAATGGAAACTTAGTGTCTTTACAGGCCCCAGGAAAAGATATCCACAGTCTGTGATAGAACCTCATCTTTGAACAAAATGACTCCTAAATGATCAATAAGGTCTTGGCAACGTTTGAGTGTCCTTGACCCAGAGTGATATAAACAAAAATACCCATGATATTGACCTTTTCTCCTTTTACATGAGGTTTTGTGTAGGAGACTCAATTAAAGCTCGTCAAAGTGTAAGGTCAATAAGATTGATCCACACAAATTTTCAGAGAAAAAATGAAAAGGGAAAAAAAAAGTGTTTGATCTATATATTAGAAAAAATCAAGTATAAATAATGTAGCAGGAATACTAATGAATCTTCTAGCACAGAAGAAACAACTGATAACAACAGCACTGGCTCTCCAAGGGGCAACAGAAAATAGAAAAAGCAGAGATTGGCAAGGGTATTTCAACTAAAAGAAAACCCCTCGACAAACAAACACAAAAAACCCCAAAAAACCACCACAAGACAAAAGAACAACAAAACACAACAAACCAAACAATCCAAGAACCAGATTACTTGAGTACTTTTGAGAGAGTCCCAAGGCTCGCCTGATTTTCATGTAACAAAACAGGAGAAAGAGACTAAAAATGCCCCATCTCTCAGAGGGCAGCTCTCTTCCTCCCGTTCTTTGCAGTAACGTCCCTCGACAGCCTGTCCTCCACGTATTCAGTCTCCCAGGTCTCCTTCCCTAGAAAGTGAACTAGAAAGGAAGCTCAAATTAGATTCAGGCAGTGATGAACATTACCATTTTGGTGAGCTGAAGCTTGTCAAGCTCTCTTATCCTTTAGGTGAACATCACATTACCAGCCCGTGGGACAAAGATCTGATGTGAAATTACACTTCACTGTGCATTTATAGGACAGACAGACTGTTTTATCTTATAAGGGGGAGGAAAGATCAGACCTTTATAGAAAAGAAAAAAGGATTATTCACATTCGCTGACAATAGCATCACCTTGTAGGCAAAGACCAGCACTACTTTTTTTTCTATGTATGGATTTTATGCCCTTCTGCACACCCTTTTTTTGAGAGCATTGGAAAAAAAAGTGACAGGACTAAACATCAGTGAAATAAATCATTTGCTCTTAAGGAGTTCAAGATGCAGAATAAAAAGAAATTCAAGTGATACAAGAACGGTATATTCAGAGAAACACGTTAACCTGGAAATTAACCACAAGGAGCTGTTTTGGATACATGAAATAAATCTCAAGCTAAATTTAAATCTCAATTTATCCCATTAAATCCGGAGTCCATCCTTTCCCTGCAGAGGAATTTCCAGTGCAAAGAAGCAGGCAGAAGGAAAGATAAGATCAGTGCTTTGTTCAACAGGAAAATCTCAGCACAATGCCAGGCTTAGAGCCCACACCAAGAATGACACTAATAACAATAATGCTTTTCATTTCTGTAGGGCTTTTCAGCTGAGAATCTGGAAGTACTTTCAAGCATGCATTTATTAAACTTCACTAATGAAGTGGCACGTGTGTGCACATTTTCTGGATTAGAAAAAAAAGGCACACAAAGATCTGAGGCTGGATCCCTGTTTTTTGTGTGTGAGACACCACCTTCACCACAGAACACACATGGACCTTTAGAGAAAGACTTAGGAACAAAACTTTGTTGCCTCAATGCAACATCTTAGCCACTAGATCAATGTATTTTAGGGTGCAAATTCACAGGACACTCAGATGAAGCCTTCACAGCTGCCAGAAAGGGTCCTCCCACTCTCAAGGCTGTGCCACAGCCTTCCTCACAAAATCATCAGCCTATTGTTTCCTCCTTGCTATGGGTTTATGTTTCAGCTGGGCTGGCAAGCTGGTTGGGCTTCACATCCCTACAAGTGCAAGGCCCAGGTCTAGGGAAGGCAGTAGGAATCAGCAGCAACAGTAGCAGACGTGGCAGGACTGCCTCAAGTGCAGTCTCAAGGGGGCTCCTGCTCCTGACCTGTCCGGGTGCCACCCAAGCCACCCAGCCAGGAGTATGTCCAGCAGAAGAGATCTCCCACACTGGGGTATTGACTTGTTCTCTACTTCTCTGCTCAAGATGCTGTAGGATCTTACTTGTCTCTGAAACACTATCCCTGTGTCACAACCAGTTCATACAGCCTATGTGTGTGACAGTTTTTGTCACAGATGAGAAACAGACATGCAGGCAAACACTACCAGCCCATATGCTTCGTTTTCTGAAGTGGCACCCGGTGTTGATTCATCAGTAAAAACAGCCCTTTTCTTGAATTGCAAATCTGGTTATCGCTGCGTGCAGATACACCCAGGCACCGAAGCAAGACGGGGCATTCTTTTACCATTTTTAGTCAAGTTGTCCTGCCAAAATAGGGAAAAAAAAAACCCAACAAAATAGGAGTCTGCCTGGGCAAGAGCAGCGTGCAGGGTGTAAAGCCACCACAGCACCTCTCGTCACGTCTGTCTCTCCTACGCTCTTCACTTGCGCCCAACGACAGAGGGAGCAAGAAGAGGAGCTGTATGACACACCACGGCCAGCTCACAGACTTTCTAACATCCCTTCTTCAACGTCAGTAAGCCCTTCCCAAACTCAGTATATACACACCATGAACCACACAGCTGAGAACCATGAGCTAGCCCTCTTTTCTTCTGCCTTCAGCACAGGATGAAATGTGCTCCTTATATCGGATGTTTACTGACGGACCCCAGGATGACACACACAGCGGGACCTTCCCACTGGCCTGGAGATTATTATTATACAAGATGATGATCAGAGACTCAAATTCAGTTTCAAATTCTCTGTTTCACTGACAATTTCTTTCACCTGACTGCAGATTTCTTTTTTTTTTTTTTTTTGTTGGGGAAAAAAAAAAAAAAAAGACATAAAAATTAAAAGATTGACATGACCCTTCTGTCCCAGATTCCCTCCCCTTCTTCCTCTGGGCATCTCCTCAGTAGTCTCCCAGTGTGGAAGAGCTGCTATTGCACTCTACACTTGACTTCAAAGGAAGAACTATAAACCCCTCTTCCTGAAGCAGCACTAAAACAGTTAATTACACTAAGCCATTTAATAGCCTTTCATCATCAAGGACTGGTTCTTCTGCACACACAGGGGCAGAATCCATTTATTTTTTACGTATATCCTTTTATTTATCTCACTCCTACCAGCTGTATGATAATTTATTCTCTGTCACTGTTCTTAACTCACGAGTTCATTTAAAGTGTGATAACAGTGGAAATACATTAACAGTTTCAGAGAATAAAACCTTTCCGAAAATGGAATCCAGCACTTTACTTTTACAAATACAGAATTTACACATTTGCACTTGGCTTAATTAATTAAATCCATCCAGGAATTACCCAAGCCATACAGTATGGCACAATATATATGCCACTACCTCGTTACCATCGATGTGGGCAGAACAAGCAAGCCAAAAAACTGCATCAATGTAAGGGGCGTGTTGGGATTGGCCAAGGAGTGAGCAGAGCGGTCCCAAGCTGACAGGAGCTGCTTCGAGGTGTCCAGGATGTGGTTTCTCAAGCTAAGACTTTGCTGTAGCAGGAAGGAACGGACCCCCTCTCCTTTCCAATATCCCTGCACGCACATCCCATCTCCCCCACAACGGCACGCGTGGCCCGTTTAGTTCAGTGGTTCAGCTGAAGACCAAACAAGTTCAGGCAAGGTTAGTCTAGCAGTGCTGGAAATGGTTGGTGGTAGAAGGAGAGCTGGGGCCATCTTGGGAAGAGCCTGAGCAGCTCACTTAACTGCACCCTCAGAAACCCTCAGGCAGCTTTAAGCAACAAGTTTCTGAGACATAAGAAAAAAAGCTGGGAGCCCTTTGGCCTCCAGAGCCATTCTACCTCACGTGCTATTGCCAGGCAAGGGTGCAAGGCCCCAAAGAGCAACAGACTCTTAGCAGTGCACTGACCCCAGGAATTTCTTTCTGTAGAGGGAAGGAGCTCTGCAGAGTTCCCGTGAGCTCTCGAAGCACTCGGCTCCCAGTCAGGTTTTGGCACACCAGTTTCACGGCCGGCGCTAAACCAGGCGAGCAACGCTTTTCACTGTGCCAGAGCAACAACCAGTTCTCTCTTGGGAAGAGAGCTTGCAGAAGAATTACCTTCTTTTAGCCACTAATCCTGTTTGCTAGTGCAGCGGGGATGCTGACAGTGCTCCGTCCTCAGTGGTGGCTCTTTTGGCTCCCTACTCGGCCCTGGCAGAGCCCTCAGCAGAGCCCAGCAGCACAGCTCAGCCATGGGACCAACAGGGATCAGCTGCTCCCTCCTCCAGCAAATTAAAAACCTGGACAAAATAGATTGAAGGAGTGGCACTTCTCCCCCCCCCCCAAACAAATTTTCCCATTCCCCTTCTCCTTTTTCCTCACCCTCTTCATGTGTAATTCAAAAGAGAATTAACCAGGAAAAAGCCATCGGGTTCTTGGGTAAAACAGCCACTTGGCAGAACTGCCTCCAGATCTTCGTGGGAAACGTCAGCTGCTCTTTGCAAATGGCATTTCAGAGAAAGGCAGCCCTGAGAAAGCAGCCGTGGAGATGGCACTCAGCAACAAAGGCTGGAGGGACAATCTGATGGAAAATGCTGCCAAAGTGAAGATATGTCAGGCCTCTCCCCAGAGGCAGCAGCCTGGCTGCAGGAAGGCCTCTGGGATATGCAAATACGCTAAAGAAAACAGGAAAGCTGAGGATAAGACATACACACCCACAATCCATTGTAACAATCATTATTATTGATTTCACTGCTGTCTTTAAGGGAGGCATCTATTACAGGAACCAATACTTAATGAAATTAGAAAGAAACACATATGCTTTCCCATAAACATGCTGGAGACAATTGCCCATCGCTGTTCATTTGCTACAGCTCTCTAAATTTACCCACAATCTGGAAATACCATTTCAATATTCACATTGCTCTTAAGCAAACATCTAGTAAAAAAAAAAAAAAAGAATTCTACTTATTCTGTTCTTGGTCAAATCAGACCAGTTTTCACCAGCTGCACTGAGTGGAAACACTCTGCTCCCACCAAGAAGTGTTCCTTGCACAGGTACTAACATGCTCTTGTCAATAGCCCAGTGGAGAAATGGGAACCACGCAACACAAAGGATTGTCTTGGTCTTCACACTCACCAGCCATGCCCTTGCTCATACACTGTTAATTTCATAAAGCACTTAGAAGTCAAACGCTTCTCAGTTTTGAAGTTACAGTTGTACTAGTCAGCCCCCTTTAGCTCAAACTTTCCACAGATGTTTGAATGAAAGAGATACAAATCACAGAACTGGTTATACAGAGTATGAAAGCTTTTTTCTGAAAAACAAATTCTAAATGGCTTTCCTCATGCCTCAAAAGAAGCTGGAGGAAAAAACAACATATTCTGCATAGCTGCATTTATTTCCCCTGTTGTTTTTGGATTAATGTGAAACATGGGCAGAAGTGTTCCTTTCTAGGTAATGTCAGTGGAACTCCCTACTGGACTCCTAAACCTGGGAATCAGCACCTACCCTGGCCCTAACTCAGAAGTCGATGTGTATAACCTGGACTCCTTCACAAAGGCTTTTAGTCACTTCTCTCCCAAAGTACCCACAGGCTTTGGATGAAACAGTATTTTCAGCTTTGGTTGTTGCATAGTTAAACAACATAGCCGCCCTCAAAAACACCAGAGAGCTTTTTCAGATCAGCTCTGTGTACCAGGTAGAAGACCAAAATGTAAAAACATTTTATTTGATTTACTTCAAGATCATGCTCCAGGGGCTTTTCAGGTTAAAGAGGTGATTTCTGAAGTTCTGTTTGTATATAATTGAAAATTGCTGCACTTTAGTGCAATTTTTGCTTCTCCAAAGTACAATGCCACTAACACAGGGCCAGTATTAACACAAAAGTCAGGATGTAGCACGGGCCCATCAAGCACTACAGTACACACCAGTATAAATACCATTATGGAAAACCTCTAAGGAGTTTCATAAAACATAATAGGCTTTTTAAAACCAATGTTTTAGAGTAGGAATATTTTTCTATTAACTAGTACTATGCAGTTCAAAAATTCCAAAGCAATCTCCAACTCTATTAAAGTCGATCAGCTTTCAGAATCACTTCCATAAAACCCATCTCAGACCAAGAGTCAGCAAAAAACTTCCTCAAGTACCCAAGTTTAAACATATGACTTGTACCATCCCAGCTCTGCAGAGCACTTCAGCATGTGTTTATTTTAAGCACACGCTTAAGGCTCACTTGTGTCAATGCCAGTAAGAGTTGTGAGGTCTTTGGCAACGGCTCTTTCCTTTTAAAGCACATGGACTATATTTATACTAACACAGCAAGGAAAATCCTCATAGTTGTTTGGTGGAAGACACTGTGAACCCTACAGAAGCTGCTTCAGGTCCCAGTTCAGCCCCTGGCTAGACCTGCCAGAGAGAGTGGATTTGTGCCAGATCAGACCAGGAAGGGCCGCTCTCTCCTGCTGCCCACCACGGTCTCTGAGCCTCAGCCCTGCTGCACCAGCCATTTCCCATACCCAGTTACAGTGCAGCTGCATCTTTCCCTGTCTGCCTTTCTGCATCCAGAATAGATGAGCTGCAGCAGTAAAAATGAATCCGAGTTTCGGAGCAAACAGTAAAGCTCCTAACATTTGGAAGCACTGGTTATTTTGGGTTTTACTCCATCCCCTCCCAAATGCAGTCTCTGCCTAGCTTCACAGGGCAAAGCCTTTTGTTTAAGCTGTTCCCAAATCAGCAAGCAATGCAGGTTCCAGATTCTCCCGTTTCGTAGCACAGAGGTTTATCACAACTAAGAGTGCAAAACGGGACCCCTCTGCATATGGCAATTTATAATGTAGGGAGTGGGACGGTAGGAAGGGGAGCTGTGGACATCCAGATTCCAGAGCTGCACTTGAGAAGGACAAGCTTGAGACAAGGGTGCCAGCAGACACTGCACAAAATTCCAGTAACGTGGGCACTTCTGCAAGTTTTAAACGATGACAGTCATGGTGACATCTCTGCCTGTGACTGCACGGTGCTGCCACACTGTTGGTAGCTTTCTTCTCTCAGCAGTCCCACATATTTGTGTGCTTCTGTGAAGAACTCCAACATGTCCTCCTGGGCGGCAGGACACAGAGTGAAGAAAGCCGTTAGCAAATCAATCCTAAAGTGATTTATTTCCAAGTGGCAGATACCAAGCAGGCAGCATATATTTATCATTTGGACAAGGCCTTAATAAAGATAAATTCAGGGTATAAGTCTCTCTAAGAAACAGCTTCAGTTGCAGACACATGCCAAAGCTCACTACGCTGTTTAATTAGACACGTGTGCTTCAGCCAGGGGTTGATGTTTGCTTTCAGTTCTGAATATTATGACTCGTTCTCTAAAACCAGAGGTTGCCTAGGTCGAATAGTGTCAAATCCTTCCCAGATGGTTTTTGCCTACACAAATAATCAATAGACTTTACAAACCAAAACACACTCCCAGAAACAATAAATAATATATATTTATTACCTGTATGTTAAAAACTTGATAAAATACACAAGCAATACTGAATCCTGTAGAAGACCCAGAGCAAACGGCCAATCTAGGACAATAGCAGTGTTGCTTTAAAAGTATTTCTTCTCTTCTTTAAACTCTGAGCACCATAAATTGGAGTGGTGGGAGGCAGGGGAAGAAAGAAGCAGAACACAGTTTCATTTTGTTAAAAAAATATATAAAATAAAATACACTAAGCCTTCTTTTGTCTATGCCTAGATAGCCATCCATCATAACAATCATCTATTATTTACTATAATTTATTTTCTGTGCTGTACAGTGTAGTTCCCCAGTTTCTTTGAGCCTAACCCAGAGCCAACCCCATCTTCTTGCACTGATGATCTTGCTTTCAAGTCAGTGGGAGCTGTGGGAGTACATGGGTTGCAGAAATGAGGCTGAGCTACTCAAAGGGATTTAGATACATATGTTCCATCAAAATGAATGAAAGGTAAACCTCCTGTGTGCCTGAAAATCTCAATTACTCTTCTGAACTTAATTCAGAGATAAAAGCTCCCTTTTTTCTGCTGCTCAGTAACATTTTACCTCTTCCTTAATGCAGAGCTGCCATAGGATAGTGTGTTCTTTGGCTACATCTATTAGCTTTGTAAAACAACCCGAGCCAAAGGTCAAATTCCAACTACAAACAACTGCATACTGCCACTGACCATCCACCACTCCTGCCCCACGTATGTAATGTGAATCAGGCTCTGTGCTTGAGTACTTCATCAGCCAGGAATAACCTTTCTGAACTGAAAGGAACCACATGGAATAAACCCAGTTCAAGTGCAAAGAGAAACCAAAGAAACAAACAAAAAAAAAAAACCAAGAAACACCAAAAAAAAAAAAAAAAGAGAGGGAGAAAACAACAACAAAACCAAGGAAAGGAACGTCTGATCTGTGATTTCTCACTGAACCTACTGCTCCCCCAAAGGCAAAAATCTGCCTTAATATCTATTCTCTCATCAGCAAGGTTAAAAGAGCCTCTCTAGAAATGTAATCTGCAATAGCAAGGCTGCCAGCCCACTGGAAAGGAGCACAGAAATAACCTGCATCCCTCTCCCATGCCCTCACAATTCCTGCAGGTATCAACGAGGTCGCTGAAATGAAAGGCAGAGCCACACTGCACCAGGTACTCGGTACCTGGAGAGCCATCGCCCTTTGCTGGGGATTACAGACGCACCTTCTGCATAAATTGGAAGCCATGTTGACATCAGATAGGAATTATTAGAAAGATGCTTCAAAATATTTTTTTAAAGCAGCTTCTAATGAAAAAGAAGCGTATTGCTGAAGTCTTCTGCTCTTGTGTGCTTTCTCCAACTCTTTTTCAACTAAGAAATCCTAGAAATCCACACAAGGGCTACTCCTAAGTACCAAAGCCCAAAACACCTTTTAACACGATGTGTTATGCAGATAAACAAGCCCCTCTCCTGGGTGACTGCCTGGGGACACCCACAGCCCCGAGAAATCTATGTTTTCCTAAACCTTTTAGTGCATCTCAAGCTATGACAAGTGATAATGGCTCCCAACAATCCCGTGTTGTGGCACATCTCTAAACAAAGGAGGCAGAAGAGACCAAGGAAACCACAGAGGGCAGCAGCTCTGTGTAAGGCTAAAACACAAAGCTTAATACTCCCATGGGAAAGGGGAGAGAAAGGAAAAGACACAGGAAGAGCTTCCCTGCAAAGTAACAGACTCTAACAATTTTCCATATTTCATTTTATCACAAAGCTCACACACACAGACACACAAAAACACTTCTACTGAAACAAATACGAGCATCAGCCCAGCCCCTTTGTGTCATTCATTAGCTTCACCAAAGCTCCACAGGAGAAAGGGCTGTTGGAGTGTAAAGGAGCTGCCTGAAGTTAGGATGGCATTTAACTGAGGACCTCCACCTGATGCTCCGTGCAGGGAATACAGCTGAAGCACTCCAAGCCAATGGGTAATTTACCATTTTAAACCATCAGATGCCACCTGACAGCTTTTTAGCTTTCTTTGATGCATCTGTGCTAGACAAGTGCGGTAACACAGGTTAGCCAACTTCAGCAAATTATCTCAAGGTAGAACACTAGTGAAGGGGAATTTGTACAAAATCCCTTTTATTTTTCTCCTTTTTGAAAAAAAATAATAAACACGCTAATAGGTCAACAGTGAAGCTCTGTGGCCTTTATCTACATTTGGCATTTTTAGAAATTACCCTGCCCTCCTCACTTGGCAACTGCTGTGGAATGTCAGAGGTGAGGCAGTTCAAGAACTGTAATGCTTTCTGCCGACAAAGAGTTTTTCAAGTGGGCTTCTGCTAAGTATTTCAAACCCATAGTCCCTGTTCTGGAGGCTGTATCTTAAAAATGGTAATCACCACCTGGCCTACTCCCCCAACACTTAGGAAGCCGACAAAATGAGGCTGCACTCTACATTTAGGCAGCAGATCAGTAGGAAAGAAACGCATCCATGTGCTAATGTAGGCAGACACGTGGAAGGAGAAAGATGTGAAGTAGCTTAGAGGGCATTATATAATAATTGTTGGCAAGTGTTGGCTTTTTAACAGCAATGGCTTTAGAAATTGGGCAGCAACCCATCAGCCTGCAGGTGCTGAGCGGAGAATAAATTGCTTATCTGTCCCTGCTGTTCACTCTCAGGAGAGATGCCGTAGCGTGTCAGTCAACTTGCTGATCTCTTTAGACAGGTTTCTCCAATGACAGAATTTTAGTGCCAAAAGTGCTGGTTTACTAATAAGGAAGCACGGCTCCTCTGAATTGCTACTTCTATATGCTGAGCACATAGGGATACCCTTGGGTAGTCGCAAGTAGCAACCATTTTCTAATTAATTAATCCACACCTCTCCTCTTTCAGCTACATCTGTATACATCAGCACTGACATCAAATTGTCTGTTAACTTCATCAGAAGTATTTCCTTTCCCCGAATTTCCCAGGGGCTGTATCAATACCTGCTTCCCTAAATAAAAGTGGCAGGCGGATGTAAAGTGAGTATCAACCGACTCCCCTGTTCAGCATATCACCAGTGCAGCCAACAGTTCAAAGTGGTTATTAAAAGGTCAGAGATTCTTCCAATTGACAAGGCACCAAGTCCAGGGGACTCTCATCCAAAAGTGCTAATGGAAATGGAGACAGAAATTGGAAAACCTATAGGAGACATTCTGACAAGCTCAGCTGAGTAAAGATCTCTGGAGGCAGGCAAAGGACTAACATAAACCAGTATTTTAAAAGGACCTAAAACCAAACAAGGTAACACACAGATATAAACATTTACAGACCAGCACTCAGGAGTATTTTGAGAATTATTTTCAAGGTCCAGGGCTTTAAAAAGCCAGACTTCTTCAACCTGATACTGCATGCAGGTGATACGGTTTCAAGAAAACACAAATCTGCCTTCTTTTGCCACCTCCATACTCTTTACCACTACACCTTTGCTTTCTTAGTTGAAGAAAAACCCTGTTAGAGGGATCACATTTAATGAAAAGGGGCTGAAATGGAATTGACAGCATCAGATGTCAGGAGCTGATGTCATTCCTTATATATTATTGTATTCAGAAAATCCTACAAGTACTCAGCCAGAGAAAATTCCCTGACTTAAAATCAATACTAAAGTCCTTTATCCTGCCAGTAATTGCTGTTTGCATGCAAAGCTGCTGCATATGCCTTCACTGGGAGAAAAACTAATAAGAGTTTCCTTATATTGGCAGAAAAACAAAGAACTCAGATGTCTGCTCTTAGCACTTTAGTGCAGGGGTGGATTGAGAGGAGGTGGTAATGGCCACATATCTTCCCTCTGAACCTGAAGAGCCGTGAAAATCATGCAAAGCAGCAATTCCAGTCTCTTCAATAGGCTGCAAATCTCTAGATCTCAGCTGCCTGCATAAATTGTGTCAACCCATGGCCATGCAACTCCTCCTTCCTGTGCCCAATAAATGCAGTTCCTGAGGGGATGCCCTGTTCCCTTACAGGGGACGCTGAGGTGTCACAACTAGAGGTCAGAATGGAAATCATCACAAATACCCACTTGATGGCAAGCTCTTCTGACAAAAACGAATCCCATTGAAACAAAGAGGTGAAAATATTACTGCTTTTCTGACCCACCCAGACTGCATCAATGTGGAGAAACTGGTCAGGAAATTGAGTTATTTACTCAAGCCTATACCACTAAGGCCATACTGGTTTGAGGACAGGAGTCTTTTCAGGAAAGTGCAAAAACATCTAAGTTTCCAGTTCTTGCTTCTTAGATGTCTCAGTGTTTTCCTGTTAACATGAGTCTCCACACACTGAGCCCTGTGGCACACCTGAGGGGTTACGGGTACACACCACACCCCCTGCAAAGGACTCAATCCCATCCTGCTAAAAACACTAAGAAGCATCCTGGTGATTAGCTGCTAGAGCTCCATGGCCACTCTTCTCCTTTGGGGTCCACCATCAGAGAGCTGGTCAGTGGGGCACAAACCTGCTGAACTAGGAAAGAGGAGAACGGCCACACACTTCACAGGCTGGTGCAGCAAGACACGGGCAAGATTTGGTCTACAGTCCTACACGGAGTTCTTTGCATCCCTCTTTCCTCATTAGTCACTTTGAGATGGAAAAAACAGAGGGAAAACCAAAAAAAGTTGCCTAGAGAATGTCTTGTTCTGTGTTTGTTCTAATAAAGTGACCACGTTTTCACAGAGCAGAATTGCAGCATTTTCCAGGTGGACTCGCACGTTACCACTTGCTAACAAACAGAAGGTGAGCTGTGTCACACTGGAAGGGTCCTGGTGGAGGAAGATCATGCTCATCAAGGTCAACTCATGCAAAAGACACCTCCTATCTACTTGTTCTTTCTGCAAGAACACTATTCCGGCTATGGAAGCATTCAAGCCACTTGACACCTACACACATACCCTGCCATGCTCCTCCTTTGAAATCAACTGATTTCAGTTTAAAGGACAGACAGTAAAAATGAAAAGCACCGAATTCTACAGATCACATGTATTCCAGAACTTCACAGGATGTGTGCACTCTGTGTGGTAATTGCAATCTGTCCTCTATTTTCACCTGAGCCATGAGGTTTGTTGGCTTTGCAGTTGGCCAGGTAGTAGGGGGTATTTGATCACCTCTGCTTGAAAGATCGAATTCTACCTTTTGTTCCCCTGGGATTGCAAGGCCATTTTAAGCTGTATTTTCTAGCCAGCCTTTCCATAGCTTCTGCAGAAGCATGTAATTTCCACCAGCACCTTAATGCCAGTGTTGTTTAATCCCTTTCTGAAATGCAATGAAAGCGAATTCAGAAGCAAGTGAAAGTACCTGGATGAATGAAAAAGGAGAATATCCCAGTGTCAAAGCCTGAATTAATTAGCGTGTCTGCATGCATGTTGTTTTATTATAGTCCTGACTATTAAAAATGGGCCAGTGAACTGCACTGGTAGAATCAGAGCTTGAGAACCTCATGAGCTCTCTCAGTGAATCACAATCGCGCAACCCCCAGTGCTAAATAACTTTGTGTTGATGTTCTCTGAAAACGCAGGGACAGCCTCTGCTCCTCGCCCAGCCTGTTTATCACCTAAAGTGGGTTGGTATGAAAAATACCTTTTGCCTTTGAAGCAAATTACAAAGACAATGAAGCAATGTCCAAGAAAAAGCCAGGGCGTCAGGGGAAAGCAATTAGGTCTGCGGTCACCCACACTCACTGGCATTCAGGCCTGAAGCACACCTTGTTTGCTTGGTGTTTTTCCCTCTATTTGGCAGACCACAACTGTGTGTTTCTGTTATGCTCTGATGCTCAAGTAGGTGACCTGTCTCTGTCTGTGTGGCCCTTCAGCCACCAGACACACTCAAGAACTTGAGAAGTCCCCAAAGGGAAGCTGCAGCTCGAATGCAGCCCAGCTAAATACCCATCATCGCATCTTAGTCTTTCCCCAGCAGTGTGGCCCTGGGACTCCCCGGGGTTTGGAAAGCCCTCCTCTTCTTGACCTGATTCAGTACAAAGCATAACTTAGAAAAAGTTCCTTGCATGTCAGCAGTAATTCCTTGTAGTCTTGTCTGTTATATAATAAACATCCTATGGTCAAAACAAGTATGAAACACTGCCAGGAAAGATTCTCTCTGTTGGAACAAGATGGCATTTCACACTCACTCAGAACTGCCTGGTGCCTCAGGCTGTAAAGAGTCAGTCCCCTGAGGTGCAAAACCAAGAAGAGGACCACATCCAGTTGTTCATTTTGCATTCAACTTTTGGCACCTAGCAGCTTAAAAAAAAAAACAAACCAAGAGAGTCTTGCAATTAAATGCTGCAGCAACAATTGATGCCACTGCACCGTTCTCAAGAAGACCCGTGAGGTTTGATTTGGATACGTACCTTTTCTGAGTCCCACTGAAACCAGTCAGAACTCTATCAACAGAGAATGCCCACAGCATCCTGCACGAACTGGTGCCCTGTTCACACAGACATTCCAGCTCTGCCTCACCAACAGTCTCAGTTCTAAAGCCCATGGAAAGTAGAGATCGAGGCTACAGCAGACGGAGTAGAGGATAAAATGACCTTTGTTATTTACATTTCCCAGGTTGTACTGCATTTTTATTAAATTCACGTTAAGGACTAGGAGACAACAAGGCTGAATAGGGGGAGAAGAAAAATCAGAGCCTGTTTTCTACCCAGCAGCTGTCACCAGACCAGGTGTTTCTTAGAGGAATGGGGAACCTGTTCTGGACCTTGGTCTGATGGGGTGCCCTCTGCCACTCCAGAGCTCTGCCTTGCCCTTGCCCAATAACTCTGGACTTTTCATCCAAACTGGTTCTTTACGCACAAGTGGCACTCTCAGTTCTGCCTCGGTACCAACTCTATCTGTCCCTCACATCTTGCCAGCTCACACCTGACTCTCCTGCTGTACCAGGGTACCTTGCTCTGGGCATCAATGCCTGTCCCAGGAGAGGTGGCAAGAGCGAAGGGCATTCCCCGGCCAGGTGCTTCCATGGCAGGAGACAGGCCACAGCATGGGTGAGCAGACAGGGAAGGGGACACGGAGCCAGGAAACTCTCAGCTGGTGTGCCGAGCAAGTGCTAAACCTTCTTGACAAGGTCACATCTCTAAATGGACATTTTCTTATTTTCTTTTCTTTTGAATTACTCTTGAATTTCCCACGGCTTGAGTGGCAAGGCAGTAATGGAGGTTGTTTAATTAATTAATACTCCAAGGAAGCAGAAGTCCTGCCATGGTCTGAACTGCATTTAGATGTGTTGACCTCACTTTGGTCAGGAGGCAGAACTGAGCCGGGGCCCAGCAGACTCCACACAGGCTGTTCCAGACTGAAACACCCAGCTGAGCTCAGGAAAGTTGAGTCAGGTAGGACTCCCAGCAGCTGCTCAGTGCACATTTCCTTACGTGTGCCAGTCAGATCAATATTCACAACTGTACTTTTGACAATGCTGATTTAAACCTGTGTTATGCATTTCAGGGACCCATAAGACCTTTGTAGAGAAGAGAAACTGCTACGGCTTCCCCAGAAATAATCTTTATCAAAGCTGTGTAAGGGCAGGCACATACACCAACAAATCTATCTAGTAACTACTTCTGCATCGTGCATTGTGTTCAGAACACTCTGAGGAACACAAGTAGCAACAACACTGAATCACAAATACCAACGGCAGCTCTGCAGCAGCTGCTCTTGTTTGCTGTCAGGAAGCTAGAGGGGCGGGTGAGCAATGCCCCGCCACACAATCCAGGGCACCGTTGTCCAAAGGGAGCCCTGCTCCATCCTTTTTACTACAGCTCGCTTTTGAACTTCTCCTTACTGCAGTGACACGGTACCACTATGAAGTGGTGCTTCACTTAATTAAGTCAAAACTGCACCTACCATGCATATTAATGAGCAGACTAATGAGCATTAATTTTTGATGTTCCTCATTAACAAGCATTATAAACTATGACAAATTTCTGTTTGACTGAATGCCAAAATTTGGATGAGCAGTGGTTTCAAACTGTAAATCTGAATGCTTCCCCGGGGGATCAGAACACCACACATAAATACGCCAAAAGCTTGTGACATCCAAGAACTAGAAATGCCACGACAGGCTATCTTCCACTGCCCCGCTGCCCGTGCCAGCAGAACAGCACTGGTATCTTTCAAACAGAAGCAATTTAAACTCAAGGAATAAAAAAAAAATTACCACCCCACTCTCAAATAGTAAAAATAATTATTCTGTTTGCACTGAAAGCAACGGGCATGCTTTAATATTGAGAGCTGGGCATGAGCAGAGGTGCACTCACCCTTTGGAGCTACACTTGTGCAAACACTTGGGCTCCCACTGCAAGTCCAGGCAACGTGCAGCATGTACCTGCTGTCATGAAATCAGCATGAACAAATTCAACATCTCTAAACAACAAACATCTCTGGAAAAAAAAAAAAATCATCTGGCTCACGCAACACAGTGAGGAGATCTAGAGGATGACAAACCTGTAGGTATGCTCCACGTATGTATTCCTGTGTTAAGTGTTACAAGGGGCTTCCCTCGGGCTTCAGCTGCCTGACTCAAGCAATGAGCCATCAGGCTCCATCACCCAGCAGCTCCTCTAAAACATACTCTTGATGGTCTAAGCCTTTCCTCATTTACAGATAATCAAAGCAAGTTCTTTCTCTGCTTTAAATTCCTACCTTGCCTGCCTGTGTTCTGATTCTATCGCAATCAAGCACCACTTTGAAGACCATAAACACAACACACCCAGTGAGGCTCCTCTGTGCTTCTACCAACTCACCAGTTCAGATGGAACAAACCAGTGGTGTAAGATCTGTCTTCTTAAGCCAATACAAAGAACAGGGTGAGCAAAGAGGAAAGCTGTGGTCAAGGGACCCGCCTGGAAAGGGTTTTAACAAAAGCCTCCAGTAGCTTTCTGCTATGACCCACCTTACACATCTAACCATCCTCTCAACGTGAGATTCCCTCCAAAAGGGCACTGCGACGGGCGCCAGACTGGTGCTGACACCATAACCTGTGCTGCTAAAATTTAAGTTACGTATAAAGTGACTTTTCAAAGTATTTAAAATTAGCCTCTTCTTGTGAGGTTTCCCCCTTCTTTCTTTCCCTCTAAGCAGCACTAAAATCAGTAGTCACATTTTGCTTTGTCAAAAAAAAAAACCCATGGCTTTCAAAAAACTGCTTTCCATGAAAAAGCAGCTGACCAGTTCATCATGGACTGACCCCACAGCACTTCAGATAACTGA
>JANVCC010000073.1:4415447-4467984 GCA_025345505.1 Todiramphus chloris collaris | reverse complement strand
ATGGACTGACCCCACAGCACTTCAGATAACTGACCAGTTCATTACAAACTGACCACACAACACTTAAAATTACTGAGGGTGGGATTCATTTTACCATAAAGCATCAGATAAACCCCACCCCAGAAGGGCCTGTCCCCCGCGATGGAACCCAGAGAGACCGGGGAGGGGGCTCTCTGTGCACCAAACAGAGAAAAAATGGGTAAAATGGATCCCACCGCGACCGCAGACCTGATTTGCTTACCCCTGTTCTCTGAAACGGAGATGCAGAGAGGTTTTAAGCGGCATCCGCAGGTAACTACAGGCTCCGGCCCAACCCGGCACACAGGGCACGGTGCTTGAGGAGGGAGAATCCCGCGGAGCGCCTCTGAGGAACACCCGGGTCCCTCACACGGGACTCCCCAGGGCAGCAGGGTGCGGGTACCTGCCCGCGCTGGGTCTCTGCAGCGAGGGGCTGGCGACGAGGCCGCGGGGCCCTCCGGGCAGAGCCGAGGGGCTGCCCCGCACCCGTTCCCCCGGTTCCCGCCGCCCCAGCGCGGGGCAGGGCTGAGCCCCTCGGCGAGGCTGCCGAGGGTGGCAGAGGGCAAAATGGAGCCGGGCAGCACGGGGTGAGGGGCAGGGGTGAGGCACAGAGAGCCCCGACCCCCAGGGCCGGGCGGGAGGAGGAAGAGCAGCTCCAGGCCCCGAGCGGAGCCTCCCCCGCGGCCCTGGAGGGACCCGGGGCGCTGCTCTGCTGCGGGGAGCAGGGGAGGTGTGCGGGGGCTGAGGCGCCAGAGGGGAGCCCTGGGGGACGGAGCGCGGCCCCTCAGGCCCTGGGCCGCCTTTCATGCCTTATCTTCTGCCCTGGTGCTGGTGAGGAGGGAGAGACAGCCAGACTAGGTCATCCTGCTGCCCCTGGCACCCTGCAAAACGTGTTTACTGCTCCTCTGTGTTGCAATTGCTGTTCTCCGACACCCCACAAGGCCCGTGCCTGTCAGATTAATTTAACTGATAGAGCACTAACTGTACTTGAGCCTCACTCCCTTTACTGCTCTCACCATTAATAAATTAGATAGTTAAAAAAAACCAACCCCACAACCAAAAAGCACCACTCTCCTCTTCATACATCAGCCAGTCCTGAATTACCAGCTGATTTTCTCTGTGATTGCTGGCACTTTCGGCAGCAGAAATATTTCTGACACACTAAACCACGGTGGATGTTTTCTACCTGCTGAGCATCTTACCATCCTGTCCCTCGAGCTGGGGAGGTGAAAATAACGCTGGCCTTTTCAAGTGATCCATCACAAATTTTCATTACTAGTTTCAGTTTGCTTTCCGTTGGTGTGCCTTTGATTTCTTTGATGTTGTTTCTAATATACAAAATAAGGAAACCAGCTTTACACTGACATCTTTCAACACTGTCTTCAAATGATGACAGTCGGAGCAGCCCAAGAGGACAATTCAGAGAAACCTTTCATTAATATTTACACTGTAGGATCTCAGTGGGAAAAAAAACCAAACAAACAAAAAACACCACCTATTAACTCACAACCACTGTTTAAGTAGGGAAGTGTTTTAGGTTTGTGTGACAAGGCTGGGGTAGTGGAGGGGCTACAAGGGTGGCTTCTGTGAGAAGATGCCAGAAGCTTCACCCCTATCCAACAGAGCCAATGCCAGGTGGCTCCAAGAGTGATGTGCTGCTGGCCAAGGCTGAGCCCCATCAGCAACAGCAGTAGTTCTTTTGTGACAACTTATTTCAGAAGAGGTGGGAGAAAAAAAAACCCAACCTGTACATCTGCAGCCAAGAGAGAGGAGTGAGAATACATAAGAGGAGCAACCCAAGGAGGGGGAGCAGGTGCTTCAGGAGCCAGAGCAGAAATTGGCCTGAAGCCCCTGGTGAAGGCCATAGTGAGGCAAGCTGTCCCCCGGCAGCCCATGGAGGTCCATAGGGGAGCTGACCTCACCTGCAGCCCATGGAGGAACCTACACCAAAGCAGGTGAAGGAGGCTGTGACCTCATGGAGAGCTCACACTGGAGCAAAGGTCATGGTAGGACCATGCTGGAGCAGGTTTGCTGGCAAGACTTGGGAGGCCATGGGGGACCCACACTGGAGCTGTCTGTGCCTGAAGAATTGCACCCCATGGAAAGGACCCAGACCAGAGCAGCTCGTGGAGGGCTGTCTCCTGTCCTGGAGCAGGGGAAGAGCGTGAGGAGGAAGGATCACTAGACAACAGGTGATGAACTGACCCCAACCACCCCCTTCCCCATCCCTCTGCCCCACTGAGGCCAAGGAGGTAGGGAAAATTGGGAAAGCCCAGGAAGAAGGGAGGGGTAGGATGAAGGTGTTTCAAGATTTAGTTTTATTTCTCATTATCCTGCCTTGAGTTGATTGCTAATAAATATGATTTCCCCAGGTCAAGCCTGTTTTGTCTGTGACAGTAATTGGCGAGTAATCTCTCCCTGTCTTTGCATCAACACTTGAGCCTTTCCTTGCATTTTCTCTCCCCTGTCCAGCTGAGGAGGGAGTGACAGAGCAGTGTTGATGGGCAGCTGGCACCCAGCCAGGGTCAACCCACCACAGGAAGGTAATTTGTAATTGGAAATAACATCCTAATTCTTCCCTCCAACTGAATGATAACTGACAGCAGGATTTCCTACATATCTTCCCTACGATGGAGCAGGGTGGGGGATCAGGTATTTTTTTTTATTTCTTTTCTTTCAAGCTGCTGGTTGGCCATTTAATCTAGTCCACAAACACGGAGATAAAATAAATCAGTGGTCCCAGGAGAAAAATGATGCTTTTTCAGTCACTTTACTCCACTGTCATTAAAAAAAAAAAAAAAAAGGCTCACACAGTTGTTACTAACCTAAGCAGCTTGGATAACATTGCGGAACACTCCGTTCAGTAATCTCCCTCATGCATTTCTGAAAAGGATGGAAAAAGATAGGAGGAATTTTAAAAAATCATATATTTTTCCAACTGACCTGGAAATATGTTCTTAAGTAGTAACTGATAAGAGGGTTTTTTCCCCCAATTTTCATGCCTTTTACCCAGTAAATTGATAGAAGCATGACTAGCTCTTGGATAAGTCACCCTGCACTGCCCAGCCTCTCATTTTCAGATGGATGAAATGAGGATTGGTGTATCCAGCAACAGATGGCTGGTTTATCTGATCAAGGCAAGTTTCACTATTAAAGGTGAGAGAGAGAGAGAGAGAGAGAATTTATGGAAGGGGGAATGAAGGTTCTCCAGCAGGAACAACCTCTCTTCCAGATCCCAGGAAACTTCCCAAACCACCATGCAATCATCAAAATGCCACTCGTGCAGATTGCTTGGAAGTGCCACTAGATGTCTCAAGTGGAAAAAAAAAAAAGGTAATGTTTCTATCTTGATTAACCAACCCGTGCTATTTGGGGCAGCTCAGACAACCTTCACCTCTGTCAACACATGGAGAAATCCAACTCTGAACGTGCTTAAATTCATTAGTTCACACAGAGGCAGCTTGGAAAAATTCAAAAAATGCCATCCTTTTGCACAGGCTCACATCCACAGACATGAACAGACAGGAAAGCAGACTGGCTGCTAGACCAGACCTCTACTTCCCACTCCTGCTCTCCATGAAAGCAAAATAGCAAGGGCACCAGGACACACAATACGCCCCGTCACTCCATACTTCAGACTAAACTGGTGTCTGTCACAGCATGCCAGCTCAGGGGGCACAGATCCTGCCCACTGCTGCAGGGAGCAGAGAGGACGAGCTGACCCGCTGCGGGTCCGAGGCCCTTCCCCAGGGGAACAGCTCCGCAGGGTGATGCTAGGAAAGTGATGTGGGAGCTGCAGGGAACCACAGGGGAATGACAGGAATCACCCACGGCCTCCAGAGAGGAAGGCAGCCTGCTCCCCTCCGCAAGCAGCTTCCTGCAGGTGTTAGCACATCTGTAAAACCATAAGCAGCTTGAAGCACAAGGTGCCCTGCTGTCCTTTTGCAAAAAAGGAGCAGTCCTCTTCCTCTCTCACCTTCCCCAGGAGCGCTCGGGTTCAGCACAGCCCAGTGACAAGGAACCATAAGGTTACAGACAACTGCCTCGGCACTGAATAAATCAAACTGGCTTTTGTTAGCCAGAAATGAAGGGTTGAGTGGTGCCTTCCTCGCTCCAAGCACATTCCCATTGAAATTTGCCACCAGGCTGCCAGGGCAAGGAGAATGGGATCAGTATCAGAAGCCGATGTCATTCTCACCTCACCCCACTTAAATACATGTTTATGGGCAACAGCAGCAGTTTCCTCTCACTGTAGTTACTGGGAGGACACAAATAAACTTTAATGAATATTGCCAGAGCCCAGGTCAATACAGAAATGATCCTGTTATTTAACATAGCTCTCAGAGTGATTTCTAAAAGTAGAAACCCACATTTTATACCTCCTTATTCACTAACACAAGCCACAGTAAAATTTAGCTTGGCACTGCCTGGGTTTTGTGAGTTAAAGGGATAAACTCCATTAATTTTCTGCTGGTAAAATGTCATTTGAACTCATTCTATTGTCTGTTTTTCCTTTGCCAAGATCTCCGGTTCCATTTTTCCCTTGCTACTCCCTATGTGCCAGGTAGACTACATAAAATCCAAGTTAGGCAGCAGAATATTTTCTTTATTGAGAAGCTGGCTTTACTGTCCATAAATAAACTGGCAGTTTGCAGGGGCCTGCTCCAGACAGCCCATCCACACAAGCAGCCCCCCAGGCTGCTGCTGCCGCACTACAGAGACAGCACAACAGGACTGCAAGGAAAGCCCCCAGGCTTGCATTCACCCCACAGTTTCCATCAGTAAGATGAGCCCAGTGTAGAGAAACAATACTGCCACTTTCTAGACCCAATAACATACCTTTATGTGAACAATTTTACATGAAGCTTTCCTCTAAGCTAAAAAAGAACATTTTAATGATTGCAATACTCTGCTTTAACATTTGTGACCCAATAGTTGTGTTAGTGCATGAGACCACTGAGAGCCAGCCCAGAACTGATTTAGCCAGTTTCACTTGCCAAGCTGAATGACAAGCTGAAAAGCAAAGCAACCGATTACGTTTTGAAAATAGTTCCTTCATCCTATGATATGTAATATATATCACAACATAATGAAGATAAGAGTAGCACCCCTCCGTCCACCTTGGCAGACAGTGTGGATAAAGCCACCTCTCTCACAGAAATCTCCAAACCAGAAGAATCTAAATTCTCTCTTCCCCTCCCCAAGGAAGCAGGACTCTCTGCTGGTAGAAGGGAATGAAGTTTGCACCGCTGTCAACGCGACGCTGTATGGAAAACATTAATTACATGTAAGAAACTAATGTAGGGAAAAGAGGATAGGAAAAGTCAAGGTGAAGAGAAGGAACTAGAACAGTTTTTCAAGAATAGCCATGAGTATTTTTTTCTTTATTTTATATATTTATTCACGAGTCAGGCTACCAGTAAGAGTGTGCTAATGAAAAATCATTAGCTGATGATATCAGGTTAGGAGACCTGATCAATGCACGAAGGAGGAATAGAGTATCGCACAAGAACTACAAGGTCAAAGCTGAGCATCAAGCATTGAAGAAGTATGAGAATTTTGCTGTAAAGTAGAAACTCCAAGAGAGGACTAAGAAGGAGAAAGACTTGGGTGCGTGGCTATGGAAACGGCAAGTACAGCGCCAGTAAGCACCAGCCAGCACCAGCAGGGACACGAATGTACTAATGCAACTCCCCAAGCACGGGAGAGAATTCAGGGCTGAGAATGGCCACCATTATCACCTTCAAATTTGTTATGAAAGAAAACCTCTTGAAGCTAAATATTATTTCTGCCCCCAAAATGAATGGGTATATATTGACCAAAAACTATATATATATTAAAAGACAAAAACTAGGAAGGCAAAAAAAAAAGGTATCAAAGGAGATCATGAAACAGTCTTCAAATAATGGAAACACCAGAAAAGGAAATAATCTGAGTTTAATATATTTGTGAATGGAAATATTTCCTATGACACGAAGAGAATCATAATTTCCTGCACTGGTAGGTTGCTGGACAATGCTCTGGGAAGTCCTCCCCAGCCCAGAGCTCCTGTGCTCCGGTGGCAGGAGTCACCTTGAGCTGGATGGTGCTGCAGGATTAAGGCCTAAGGGAATTCATCATATTTAATATTAAAGACTTTACTTTGACACAATTTCAATTGACTACAACAAATCAAAGCAAACTCTGCAATAAATGTCTTCATAATGCCTTGTGCTGTAGCTGTACTTTGAAAGTCCAAAATCAATAAAAACAAAATGGTGACATATGTTTGTATTATTTGGAAAGCTAAATGCATGCAAGGGATCTGTCACTGCAGGATTAATAGAGTACAAGATGTTCTGTTTGTTGGGCATCTGATTGTCTGTCTCATAATATGAATTCTGAAATAGCTGGGGATTTCTGCAAGTGCATTTGCAGGTTTATGCTGAATTTCACATTAACAATAAATCATTCTGTATGTATAGTTCTCTCTTTTTCAATTTACTGCAACATAACTTCATCAATCCACACAGGGAATAGGGCCATACGCATAATGAGTAGAAATCTGATAATAAAATATTAAGTAAGACAACGAAACAAAAACATTTGAAATATTAATACCGAGGCTCTAAAATACCCCTCATTGCCATTCAGCCTACGTTTGGTGTGCACATACCTCTTACGTGTGGGTGGAGTGACAGCAGGAGAGCACCAGGTAGCTTACTCTAGTGACTGCAAAATCATCCACTTAAAATTAAGAAATCCATTTAACGATGATGTAAATGAAAATATGATGCATTCCGGTGTGAGTTGAAAGACATTATTTTTACTCTAGTTGGTAACAATACCTTTGACCGAGTAATTACTCACTACATTAGGACCTTTTCCACATCCTGAGCGCTTCACGAAGTGACCTTCAATCAAGACTGATCCTTGGCCATCTCGGTGGTCATCCTAATGAGGCAGAGAAGACTTCCAGGCACAGCAAGGTCCCCATGGTGCCAGACTCCAGCATTCCCTTGACTTCAAGCACTCCTTTTCAGCAGATACTGAAGTGCTTGCTTAAATTTAAGCATATGCTGACACATGCTTGACAGCAGCAGGAACTCTGCAAACACCTCTGGACTTACCTGAAATCAGGGCACATACTTTTGCCCTCGCCTTTTTGGGATCTTCTGCCAATCCAGACACCGAGGGCTCCTGGATTAATTTTTCAAATGCATCTATATTCAAAATCCATAGGCAAGGCTTTTTCAAGATCAAATGTTTTTGGCATTCCACAAAATGCAGCTCTACCATCCCGTGTGTCATGCAAATAGGCTCATGAATTGACTAATTCTCCTCAGCTAACTGGGATCATATTTACTTACCCGATGTGAACAGACAAAGGAAAATACACCACTTGCTCAGCGCGTGCAAAATTCATGGTATGGAGCTAACGTAACGTGTTTAACAATTTTATCCAAATTTCAATCTGGGACAAAACAAACATGTTCACATCATCTCCAGCCATATTATAGCAGTTGCATGCAGTAAGTGATTTAAAGTTTCAGTTTGTCGTTAAATACACTGTACACATACAATTTTTTTCTTTTTAAATAATAATATGCAGAACTTCCAGAGTCATGAGCAATTTAATAAACTGTTTAAACTCTTTGAAATGCTTGATCCACACCTATGACTTCTGGGCATCATGCAATAATTTATCATGGTCACGAATTGCTTGTCAGTTGGGCCAAACCCCCCCATTCTGCAATTACATAGATCAAATACATTTTTACTGAGAAAATGTTAATGGACTTTACCTATGTCTTAGGTACAGAGAACCCAAAGAAAAATTACTCTACTGCCAGGTCATAAGACTGCAGTTTCTACATTTTATTTGCAATAACATAAACAGTCAACAGCGATAAAGACCAAGTAGAACATACCAGACTTGACAGCATAAAGTCAACTGCAGGACACTGTTCATGCTACTTTATGTTTTCAAAAGGTTATCAGATACCTTTACCTGCAACTGGGGGATTATTTACCTAGACATCCATCCATTTCACCTCCAACTTAGGCTCAATTTTTGCCAAAAGAGGGTGAAGTAGTAATGAAGTTGACCTTTGGCATTGCAGAGCCATTTTAGCTGTCCCCTACTTGAGCTGGAGTTGGGTTAGCGTGGCACAAATCCGCTATTCATGTGTCTTGGGACAAGGATGCATGGGCAGACCCAGTAAAACAGCACATTTCCCTCTGGCATGCCAAGGTAAAACAGTGCATGTGCAGCTCGGGGCTCTCTGGGGCTGGGTATTATGCAAGGAACAGAGGCAGGGAAGATTATCTTTCTATCCCTTGCCTAAATTCAGTCTGATTTGTCCCAGAAGATTAAATTTATAATGAATGCAGCTGATGGCAGTTCATCAAATGGCACTTAGGAACATGGTTTAGTGGCAGACTTGGCAGTGCTGGGTTAACAGTTGGACTCTGATCTTAAGAGGTCTTTTCCAACCCAAGCAATTCTACTATTTTATGACTCTATATACATGAGGGAGGCTCCACCAATGACCTACAGCAAAAACTTCTGGGTATCAGCTTGCCCCTTGCTGCCTTCCCGCAGTAACCTGCGGTCGTGTAACACAGTCTGTGACCTGTACTCAGTAAAAAAACTCCTACTAAGAGTAAGAGCAGTTTAAGTGAATATTGTGAGTAAAGACATGTGCAGGGCTATAATTTGACACTCTGCTCTAGCTGGTATTGGGGTATAGCCAGGATGTAAAACCAGAGCTCTGAGAAGTCCAGCAGTAACTCCAAGTGTCTGAGCTCAGGAGAAATGTAGCACTGTGGAAATTTTATCAACACCCTAACTACATAACCATCCGAGGAGTTTGCCCTCTAGCTCTCCCCCACTTCTACTGATAACCCTTTTTTAGAGATTTCTGTCACACCACATGTATTTAGTCAAGAGAGGGAAAGTCATATGGCATTTCGAAGTGCTTCCTACAGAGCCAGCCGACCAGTAGCCACTACTGGTTTACATCGAGACTTGCATTCTGGTTTTAGTGCACTTTTAATTCATCACTGACATATTGTTAAGGAGAAACAGAACTCATCTAAGATCTGACCCCATGGATTTCAATATCCAGCTCCCACTGTGGTAGGTGAAACATCCTATGGAAATCTCTGAAGAGAGAACAGTGACTGAACTCATCCAAATTCATGGACTTCAATGCACGCACATTGTGACTGCATTCACAATTTAGTAATTCAGTCCAACTTCTGTTTGCTGCAACAGTTTATAAACCCCTGTTTTATAAGCCTAAAGTTTAGCTGGTTTTAACTGCAGGTGCTTGTCAGAACACGCTGGTCTCTAAATACCCGTGCTGGCTCCTCACAATGCTGAAGCTTTACATCTTGTTCCCCATGTCACATCACTTTGCTTTATGTTCCTGAAGTATAAGAAAGCAACACAATTGCCCTGTCACAGCAAAGAAATTGGAAAACAACTTGGTTTTTGAAAATGCAGGTTAAGGAAGAACCTACACGTGTCTCCGAGTCCGCACCTTTGAAAGCGTGCTGCCTGTGGTTTGGGATGGATTTGTAAGGTGGCTTTGACACTTTGTGAACACCCCCACCCAACTGCTGTGAACTACTTTGTTCATTCCGCATCCAAGATCCTACACCTTTCCAAACATTAAAAGCATGTACTACTACTGCATGCCAACTTGAAATCATAGGGCTCTGAACTCTCGTTGCCTGCCATTTAAATAGCAGAATTACTACAGAATTGAAAAGCTTTAGAGATCAAAAATGTTCACTCTTAACTAGGACAGCCATCCAAAACAGAGCAGCATCTGCCAGCAAAGTTAGCGAAACAAGGCAAAGAGAAGTAATACTTCTAACAGAGATCCAGAAGCTTATATGGTTAATTGTGCTGCCAGCAGGGAATAATGGGGGTAACAAGACTTGTAAGACTGGCACGATAACTGAACAGCTGGGAAGAGAAACTTTGGCTAGATGGCAACACGAGGACTTGTACCAGTGGAAGAAGCAGCTTTGCAATGGGCAGAGCCATACATCATCATAGGGGTACGAAATGCTACAGAAATATTTTATCCAGGTGTTTGGTACTGGGGAAAAAAGAGAGCAGGAGTCCAACACTGAATTCAGACAATGCTAATACTTCAAATTATATGATCCTACTGCATAATCTGACACATGTAAACACCTCCTCCCTAACCTACATCCTGCAGGTGCCAAGAGCATACTCTGGACTCAGTAGTAAATAACCATCATGTCAGTGGGTGAACTGCAAAAGACCAGGTGAAGAATCTCCAGCTGATGAAAATAAAGCCAAATAGACTGCCTGTCATTAGGGACTCCAGCATTTCTTCACAAGGATCTGCTTGATTCAAAACACTGCTGGGGAAAAGAAAAAAGAAAAGGTTGTCTTAATGAAGCTGAAGTCTTACTTGGGTTGTAAGAAATTACATTTGCTGTTTTTCAGAGGCTTTGGGAAGATGTCTGAAGACAATGTGGTGCTCACTTGAGCTGTTTATTCTTAGTCACCACGTATATTTTATTTTAATGTCATTGTAGTTGATTCACACTGTCTCTGGGCATTATGAATCAGTTTTTCACTACGCAGTCTGCCACAATCTCTCCTTAATATCAATGAGATATATTTAAGCCTCAAAAAGGACTCAGCAATGAGCAAGATTAGGACAACTTGACAAAATAAGCACTGAAATAGCCTTTCAAAAAAGAACTGTAGCAGTTAGCACTGCAGTTGCATGTTACATGCTGTTTGTATGCCTTGCTGAATCTTAACCACAAACTTCATTAAATATGATTCCCTACAGAGGGCAATGAGTGTGCATCTTACCTGCATACATTACCATTCTGAGGCCAGCTGAGGATGTGCATTTCCTGAAGAAGCAAGGGAGAGAACTCCAGCTGAGTTGGGAAGGTAAAGCAAAATCAAGGGAGACAGAAGCCAAGTACTGCATCACTAATGCAGCAACGTCCACTGAACAGATTGAAATGGGCTAGAAAAAACAAATGGACGTCTGAAAGCACAGTGTGGAGCTGTGGATTCAGGCCTTTATATAAGAGTTATGTCATATAAAGGAAATAAACCATTATTTGACTTACATTACTCACCATGCCATCCATTACGGTGGTGTTGCCAGACAAGAGTTAGGACAGATTTAGCCCCATGCAAGTTGTCTTCCAAATGTGAATTCATAAACTATGAAATTCTGTCCCCAGTTGAACACTCAAGTGACACCAAAGTGGATATTTGTGCCTCATATTCTCACTCTTCCACCAGTATGCAGAAATGGGAATCCTCAGGCACCCACATTTACAAATTAAGCAAACATTATTCTGTAACAAATGACTACATACTTGGAAATTATTTTAAAGCAATCTGAAAAAAAGCCTACAGGGGCTCTACAGATCTATTGCAAAACAAAAACACCATTAAACCACAAAACAATGAGAAAAAATAACATCATTTCCCATATGCTCAATGTGCAAAATAGATCTACAGCCCTTTAGGTAGCAATACTAATAAAGAAAAGTCATCTGGGTCAAATGGCATATTTCTATTTATTATTAGCATTATTTAAACCAGAGTTAAGGTGCATACAGTGCTCTAAAAACAAATAAAAACCTGACAGATTCCTTCTCTTAGAAACACACATTTTGAAGTAGACGAATCAGTGCGTAATAACTTCTAAGCTTTTGCAGTGAAAAAACCAAACCTCACAAGTAAAAAACATGTTTCAAAGTCTTTGGCTATGAAGAGAAAGGCTAATTTTATTTATTTTTTTTATTACAGAGCAAGGCACAGTCTGGGTTCAGATGGGCTTCTCCACTAACAGAGCTGAAGCTACAAACAGAAATGGCTCTAATTCTGCCAAGCAAACATAAACCAAAAAGAAGCTCCATAAAACAAAAGAAACCTCAGATCTCGTTTGTTGGGTGCCAGCTGTGCTCTCTCTATATTTCAGAGGGGCTCACATGGTGAGACATGAGTGAGACAGAGATTCAAAGGTAAGGCAAGTCTCAGATGATCCCCTACCATTACAATAACACAGAGTATTTTATTAACCAGATGGCAGCTATTGCTACAAAAAGGGTCGAATCGTGCCTGGGTTTTTGTCAGGCTCTTACCTGTCAGCAAGACCTGCCAGGCTCATGCTTTCAGAGAGCTTCTAAACAAACTTTGAGGCTGCTCCTCATCACAAGCCCAGCGGGACTGACCCCAAGGGGGGTGTCCCACATTCCTGGTGCGTATCCTCAGGGGGATGAGAGCAGGGCACAGACCCTCTTGGACACAGGGGCAGCAGAACACAGCAGTGGGTTTTGGGGGCTGGAGAGCTCTGCAAGTGTCATCTGTTGAAACTAGAAAAGTACATGTGAGGCCACATAACTGCTCACATATTAGGTAAGGCTTTGCTGAGTGAGCCCGACACAGTAAAAGCAGTCTTCTTGCCTGCGTTGCAAGCAGATGAAACAAACTCCTTTTAAAAAAAAACCAAACAAACCAAAACCAAAAAACACCCCAACAAGTTAAAAAAAGAGATGCAAAAAGCCAAAATCTCTGTCTGTCGTGGGAAACATCTGATGACCTTCCAAATACACAAGAACTAATTTCTGATGCTCCAAGACATAGCAAAACATAAAGGGAATCCCTAAAGAACTGTGTTCCACTTTTACTGTATGCACCAAGGGGCACGGACTGCCAGGGAGAAAACCTGGTGGAATTACAAACACGACATACCTTTCTAGATCTGTGTGACCTACGTATAGTCTGAAGGTGCACACACATCTGTAAATGCTTAAGACCAAAAATGAGATGCTGGAACATTCCTCTTCTGTTATGCATCCATTGTTTTTCCAATATTTGCCAACTGCAAACCCTGGCAGTACCTTCTAGGTGAAATAAGATATTCTGATCATTAAATTTACAAGACCAAACAAACTGGAAAATAAATCTAATAGCATACAGCAATGGCAGGTAATGGTTTTCCTTTGATGACAAAGAGAATGGATGCACATATAGTGACAGCATTTAACTGAGCATTATAATTCATTGCAATGTCCACAAAACAGCCGAATGCAGCCACTCAATATTATATTCCCATGTCAAATGAAAAGCTCTTTATTTTTTCATTTATTCCCCCCCCCAAAAGGTTTGTCATGGAGTATTCTTAGTATGATTCAGAAAACCCCTTCTCACTGGCTTTGCTAGAGTTGAATGAAACCTTTCAAGGTTTCATTCATTCCAAGGCAGGAATTTTGCCTCAGGTTATTTTACGCAGCCTTTTTCAATGCTAAGTGCAAAAATATAGGCAGCCCTAGGAAGAATTTGCAGTAAAGCTCACTTCCACAGGTAAGGAAATGGGGAATGTTCATCTAATGACCAGTGTGTACAATTGCTAAGAGTTGGACCATCAGCCCAAAATGTGTATGAATGCTTGGCAGGTAAATGGGCAAGACTAACATCTCTGTTGGGATTCCTCCTCTATCTATCACGGTGACACCGAAGCACACAGATCAAAGTCTACCTTCCTCAGCAATTCTTACCCATGGAAAGATACTTCTCTAACAGTCTCCTTCCATCAGTGGCAGCCACTATTTCAGTTTTCACAGAATGGCTTGAGTTGGAAGGGACCTTAAAGATCATGTCATTCCAACCCCCCTGCCATGGGCAGGGACACCTCCCAGTAGAGCAGGGTGCTCACAGCCCCATCCAGACTGGGCTTAAACACTTCCAGGGATGGAGCAGCCACAACTATTCTGGGCAACCTGTCAAAGTGTCTCACCACCCTTGCAGTAAAGAGCTTCTTCCTAATGTCTAATCTAAATCTACCCTGCTCTAGTTTAAAACCATTGCCCCTTGTCCTGTCACCAAATGCCCTTCTAAAAAGTCCATCCCCAGTTTTCCTGTAGGCCTTCTTCAGGTACTGGAAGGCTACTACAAGGTCTCCCTGGATCCTTCTCCTCTTCAGGCCAAACTCCCTCAGCCTGTCTTAGTGGAGAGGTGCTCCAGCCTCCAGATCATCTTTGTGGCCCTCTGCTAGATCCAACAGATCCATATCCTTCATCCCATCCTTTTCACTTGGGTCCACAGCTACAGGAGCCAAAGTGAGCTTTGATTTTCCCCTCGAGCTGGGCAGCCCCAGATGCAACACAGACTCCTTGGGCAGATGTAAAATCAGCATGGTTCCCTTAATGTCCCACTCCACAGACCTGCACCAGTAGAGAAGCTCATCCTGTGTACCTATTTTTCCTACCAACTGATTACTACAACACAATACACAAAGAAATAATTTACATTTACAGAAGTGGAATACATAAAAAATAATTAAAACATTAAATCTTTCCAAATAAATGCGATGTACACAATTAAATTCAGCATTTAGTGGAGGGAAAAATATCCCCTTATTGATACAGAGAAGACAAACCTTCAGGTTTGATTTCTTTTTACGATATCACCATGCTTTTGTCCATCTCGTGATGATGTTCTCCCCAGCAGTCCAGGCTAATGGAAACATTACCTCCAGCCACACTTACGGGTGCTGATTTTATTTCTCTCGGTGGTTTCTTTAGTGTTGTGTGTCCAGTATTTCAGCCCAGATTTACACAACACCTCTGCTGTTTCCTACACGCACGTGTATTTCTCTGAATTGGATTTCTGAATATAATGCAAGAACATTTTGCTTACAAAAAAAGCTTGTTTATTAGCAACATAAAAGTGTCAGTTGTTTATGCCCCACTTGTAAATACCAGGCCACATTAACATAAAGCTTGCCAGTTGGAGGGTGGGGGGAGAGTGGGCTCTTTTCCTTGCGAACCTTCAACAGGAGACCAAAAGATAAAAATCCAGCATGGTGGGAAAAGTTACTATTTGTTCTTCTAATCCAGCCCTGGCTCCAAAGAGGAGACACATGGCCTGGAGGACTCGAGCGTGCACAGCCGTGGCCAGAGTCCCCTTATTTACTGCCTTGAGTCCCAGCCACGTTTGCCAGCTTGACTTTACAGGAGAAAGCGTTGGCTCATCTTGTGAAAATATATTGCCAGGCTATATATTTTAAATGCTGTCTACCCTCCTTGGAAGAGTCAAGACATAATCAATCCTTTATGTTATAAGCAGGTGTAAGTCATAAAGGGGTTGTTATTACAAGATTTTATAGAGTGAGGCACTTACGTACTCGTGCAGGAGAGAGGCACGCGAGCAGCCCACTGCACCCTCTTGTTTTCAGCAACCAGTGTGTCAAGATTTCTATCTACAGGTCAATTTTAAATGTTTTCATTTACTTTCAACTCACTGGTTTCAAATTCTAGAGTTGCATCTGCTGCTGGTTTATAACAGTAAAGCTCTCCAGCCACGGAAAGCTTCAAGTAAGACTCACCAGGATTGGAACGAGATGATCTTTAAGGTCCCTTCCAACCCAAATCTATGGTTCTATAATGATTCAGCTTGGAGGCCAAAGCTCACCACTGGCATGCTGTAGCACTGAACTGGACTTTACACCCCTGTTTTAGAGATATAAGTGCAGAAATTAGAGTAGAATGATAAAGAAACCTTTGCAGACTGCAATGAGTGAAAGGTCATATTATAAAGACAGTGATCTACTCTTAAAATCTGAAGCAACATGAAATGCAGTAGTTCAAAACATACACATAAACCTCATTGTTAAATTACCAAAATGTAAAGGCAGTAACAAATGAATCCTAATGAAATTTGTATAAGCACTTAACCTGAAATAAATATCAATTGACAAGACCACTTTTTTCAGCCTACCTTAAATCACTGGTGTATATTTCAAATGACAAGGCCCATACAGATTTACCTAAATTCACTTCCAAGAAAAGCTCAACAAGTGCAGTAAGTTATCACAAAAAGTTAAACTCTTGTTTGAGAAGTAGAATGTAATTTTATTTAGTTTAATCCATTATTTGTCTTCCCATTCACTCAGAATCCCACCTTAGGAAGCTTCAGCTTTGGTTAGAAATTGGGTACCCCCCTGTTATTTCTTTTAACACTTGTTTTTTTCCAAGTCCTTCTCCACTGAAGTGCTGACCAAGCCCCTGGTCTCTCCTACCAGGGAGAAGATGCAATCCTGCCATGGTCACTGGAACAATGATGCTCGCACAGTGTGGCACTGCCCACTGAACTGCACAGCCCAAGGAACGACCTCGAGTACTTCACTTGCTGAACAGCAGTTAGGGAGGTCTCTGGGTTTAAAACCTGAACAAATTCCTCAAGTGGAATTTATGTGCACATTTTGCATCTGCAGGCAGTGTTGGAGCTGCCCGCTCAGGGATTTCCTGCAGCAGCCTGTGCTCCTCTCCCCAGATTCCAGCACGGCACTCCATGCATTCTTGCACAGCAAGTCCAGCCTCTGCTGGGGTCTCGCTGCTGGTTTTGTGGTAGGTGATTCTTCCTCCTATGTAATTTGTCAGAGTAATTGTAACTCAAAGGCTCCAGTTCCCACCCACACAAATTGAACAAAATTTAGGGCAAGACAAGATACCAGGTATCCACAGTGCTATTACTATTATCTTGATAAAATAGCAGGGACACACACTCTGCCTGTCACAATTAAGGTGATAAATGCCTGTTTCTTTGAGGCTTGTTTGAAAGTCAATTATGCAGATTATTTCTAGAATACAGACAGATGGTCTTTTCCCCCATATGAGACAATCAGGTTGAACTTTGATATGTGCATAAAAATACTGTAATTTGTCAAGCTCCGATGGGGCCATTTTATCAGATAACCAAAAGACTGTATGGATTTTTGTATTTGCCTCTTTTCGATTAACACAGCCTATCTTCCTTTTTATTCAGATTTTTTTTTTTTTTTTAATGGAAGCTTTGCTGTGTTTCATCTTGAAGCCAAATATTGATCTTCCAGTTTAGTCTTCGGGTTTTGATTAACGCAGAAGGTTGCCAAGCCAGTGGCTTTTTGTTTGTTTTCTGTTAATTCTTTTTTTATTATTCACTTGCCGCAGTAAATCTTGCTTTTATTGTCCAACCACTGAAAAGAAAAAATGGATTGATTTGAGCACCTAAATAATTTACAATGCAGAGCTTTTTGGAAAGACTGATGCAATGTTGACCTTCATTTCCCTCCCTTCTCTTGTTGACAAAAGAACAGTTTTGATTGACTTGAAAGGAAAGAAGGGAAGAAGATTGATTTTGACATGTTAATTATGGTTTAATGCAACAAAAGCTTTAGAAAATGAGTGTTTAGTAAGACATGTTTTTTAACAGAAGAAAAATAAGCTGCTCTAAGTACAAGAATTACTATAAATGTTTTTTCTCGTCTTTTTCATTCTCTATCAGGCCAAATTCCATGCTCTTATTTAAAAACTGAGTTATATATATTTTTTTTTAATTCACAAATGTTCTGACCGCCTGACTTCCTCTCCATCAACTCCATAAGAGGTTTGCTAAGGAGTAAGAATAAATGGCAAAACTCTGATAAACATGGAAAGGATAGTCTGAAACAGACTGAAGGAGACAGATCCTTTTTCTTAGAGTGACTTATTACTTCACTGGGCTCCCAGGGAAACACAAGCCAAAAACCATCTCTGGTCCAATCCAATCCAGGGATACCTTCAGCCTGCTTCTAAAGCAATACAAGACCTCAACAAGGCTATAAATATTAACTCACACTAAGTTCACAGCATCTGGAGTCAATAACAGGTGCTGCCTTACCTCTCTGAAGCTGGCTGTTGAACAAAGTAAGGTATGTTTTGAGGTCTCCAGGGAAAAAGTGCAATGGGGAGACAAGGCATTATTAAGGTCACTTCTTAGACACTAAGTCTTCCTTGGCAGCACTGCCTAAAGCATATAGCACAAATCACTGGCAAACAGATCACACGGGGTTAGATCCAGCCAGGTATTAAGCCAATAGGTATTTAGTTGGAACATTTTACATACTTTAGCTCTAAGAGAGTAAGGTTTATTATCACAGTTCAGAAGGAGGCATGGATATAAGAGTCACCAAACTCCACAATCTTTCTGCAGAACATACAGACCCAGACTTCACACGACTTCTCAATCTACTCAAAGTACCTGCATTATCTAAAACTTCCTGTTCAGCACATCCCAATAAACACACGCTGACTTCTGAAACAGTGCTTTGAACAACTTCAGTTTTGCCACGTCAGAAAGTTGCTCCCACACTGTCAATGGTACCAGCTCTGACTCCATCCACCTTCCAAACAGGAACACACTGCACAGTAACCCACCGGCCGTGCTGGGCTGGGGCAATTACCACTGAATGTGTCAAGAGTTTTACCATCCTTTCTGTTCCAGGGATTGTTTAATGTCCCTGGATATGCAGCACCTTCGTTGAAGACAACGCAGTTACTCCACATTTTCATTGGCATCATTAATTAAAAAAAATTGGCTCCATATCAATAAAATGCTATGTAAAGATGGTAATAAATATTCAGCTTTTCTCTTGGGAATGTACTACCTCATTTTCACTCCAATGGAATATAATTCCAGCAAGTACTCATGGGTCTAGTAATTCGTGTGTTACTATACCTCTGCCAGACACACATGTGTACTAGCTCCATATGCTAAAGATTATTTCTGTATTCTCTCAGAATACAAATTAAATTAGGCCATTATCTCAGTAAGGTTCTGATCCATCAAATATTCAATACCACCATAGAAGTAGTGAAACTGAAGATACGCTTAACTCCTCTGGACTGGAGCCTAAATTAGATTTCCAAATAGAACAACATATGCCTTAAATGTCAAGCTATACGCCAAGTCAACACTGTCCTTATGGACCACTCTGTTTCAGGCAGTTGTATTTTTTTAATTAAATCATAATTTCAACACAACCCAATCTCTCTTCTGGTCATCACCTACTTACATTACAAACAGAATAACACCCTAAAAGAAAAGCAAGCCTTGTGGCTTTCAATTATCAACTCCTATTCTCTCCATTCTATCCAGATGCTACTGAGAGTAATCATTTTCCTTGTACGAATAACATTATCCATGCACCTGGTAAGCACAAACGTATTCCACAACTGCTTATTTCTATGATTTTTGCTGCTCACAGAAAATTTGCACGTGTGGTGAGGTTTCTGTAAAGACCAAGGAGGCTAAACAATAATAGGTTACACCAATTTGGACAGCTTACATGTAGAAAGAATGTGAAGCCTGAGAAACTTAGGTGGTCTGCAAATCTATAAAAGGAAATGCAACTCATTTTAATGAAACTCTGTTCAGGGCAAGTAATTGCAAGTCAAGGTTTGTAAACAGGACATTTCAGCAGCCTTGGCCTTCCCCTCCCCAGGGAATGTGTTCATACAACAAGATCATCTTTAGAATTGGCTGTGTCCGCTTTGTTTGGCATGTGTAGGGGCTCCTTTATGCTAATGGACATTGGATCAAACCTCACAAATGTTCTCAGATCCTTTCCTTCCCTGCTTTGTCTGAGAGGAAGAGTTTGTTCTAAGATAAAAACGGAGCTTCATTTAACTGGTTCTTCACCCAGGCTGTTAGCACCTTGCCAGTCAGTGAGCCCAGCTAACCAGGAGCATTCAAGCACACTTAGGTAACTGCATTCTCTGCTTTGACATGCCAAACATACCGTCAAAAACCAGATCTGTTGGTGGATATGTGGAAGGTAAGAAGGATCACTAACCCCAATGAGACAAAGCCCAGGGCAATAGCAGTGAGACAGCCTCTCTGAGTCCAATTCTCTCTCCTACTCTCACCTACTCACCTTCTCAGGCAATTGTGCCCACAATCCTTTCATGCAGGCCCAGAGTACCTTGGATTTCCTCATCTATCTAGTGGACCTGATCAGCTTAGGTTCTAAGCTCATCTAAGATCAATCTCTCTCACTACAGCTATACTCATATATGAATTATTTCTTTATTTTAATGATGAAGGATGAAACTTTATAGCATGGGACATATTTAAAATTAGATCAAGCACCAATTTGTAAAAATCCTAAATGAACTTACTAGGTCAGACAGCCTCAGCATGTGTGTAAACTCTTATCTCCACTGCCTGCATTCATACATCTGATTGCGTATCGTACATCAGCTTATTTTAACGTGACCCCCAGCAGCCACTCTTTGCCACACCAGCACACCACAGCACTGTGTGCAAAATGCTAGCAGAGTGAATGCAACGACATCCAGTTCATACTCAGAAAAGTACATTGTACTGCCTTAGCATTTCTAGAAAGTGTGGAACACTAAAGGATGAACATACACTACCAAAGAAAGAATACACAAGTCGACAAATGAAAGATTTTCAGCTTCATTTTTCAAAGCACACTGTAGGCAGGAGAAGATGCCAGCGACGAGCGTTTTCAATAAACCAAATTCATTATCATCAAGCAAAGAAATCAAAAAAACTGTTGAACCTTGTACATCCTTAAAGGTACTCGTGCTAGTTTCAATTGTGCTTAAGTTTGCAAGGACAAATCAGACCCTCGAAACTAACAATTTTGATTTTAAGGGTGTCCTTGAAAGACTGCAGCCATATACAAATAAGTTACAGGATACAGAAGAAAGCCACATAAATAACAAAAAAACTCAGGGTGAATGTCAGCAATTGAAAACATACATGCAACAGCTGCAAAATAAATTACTCTAGTCAGAGCTGCTCCTCAGACTCAAGAGCTCATACAGCAGTCTTTTAAAGGTCAACACTGGTCAGTCACATTGGAAAATAAGTCCAAGAATATGAAATCCAGCATTCAAATGATTTCTTTGCCCAGAGGTCCTTATTAGAAAGGTAATCTCTTTTCTATCACTGTTTAATAACATATCATTACTTTGTGAAGTGCTTTAAAATACCTGGAGTACAAAAGATGATATTTAAACCCAATTCATTCTATTCCATCCAAAAAAAAATAGGTAAAAAAAAGCCTGTAAAGAAGAGGATAAAGATGTTAATTTTACTGACAATTTTCTAACACTCCTTGAGAGAGAGCAAACAGCCATAACTCAAAGCTTACATCGTAACCACAGGCCATTTTACCACGTGAAAAGTACCAAGTGATGATAATTTCTCCACTGACTTTAATTAAGCTTCTTGAAGCCTCTCTCACACTCTCCTTCCCGCTCTCTTTGTTATTAAAAAAAGTGAAGTTACCCCCCAGGTGAATTTTGCCAAATGCTCGTAGTTCCAGTGTCAGAACCATGCCTTGCATAATGGAAAGTTTACATGAAAAGTCAAGGTTTTGATGAATGTCACACTTGAAAGCCAATTAAGTGGGCTGAAAGGAAGACACAATTTCCCATTGTCTAATTGCCTCACAGCACCTTCAAGGTAATAAATTTGTCACATTGAATTATTAATGAGAAACGAATATTTGACTTGCAGCCTTGAATAGAAAGTAGTTCATTATCGGTTGGCATTGTTCCTTCCAAATAAAGAGAGGGGCACGATGGGAGTTAAGGCAAAGGTGTCAGGGAAAGCTTCTCCTCACATCACTGTCTCGCACGCCGAATGCAGCTTTGGGTTTAACATCCTGTAAAAATTCCAATAAGGGAGAAAAATGATGGTGTCTCTAATTCCTAATTTTCTTTGGCCTTTGCAGCCTGACGAATAAACTTCCATCTGGATTCCCCCAAACACGCTCTTCGAACACAAAGGCCGTAAAATTTTTAAAATTGGCTACATAAAAGTACAAAGAACACAATAAAGCAGAGGCCAGTTTTATGTGGCTCTTAAAGGCTTCCTGCCTTATCTCCTCTGCAGAGCATTGCTCATGCACGTGGGGGGAGACAGAGAGATCAGCGTAGTTATTCTTGCTCCGCAGCTGCCGGAGCAAAGGTAACGCCCTGGAAAAGCGTTCATTTCAGCACAGGGGACCTTTGGCACGGTGAAGGACTCTCTGCTACACATCCTCTGCAGGGTGAAAGAAGTTGAAACAAAATGAAATCTAGGCCCTTGGTTTGGGGTGAGATCTGCATCTGAAAAGGGAATTGTGAAACAGAGCTCCTGTGGATGTACCTTGGCCTTCTGGACAGTCTGGACTCTGGCTGCGTAACGCCTGGGGCCTCCTGGGAGTTCGGGGTGGGCACAGCAGGGCAGACCTGGAGGGAAGGAAACAGAAGCACATTTTAGACTGCATGGAGTCAGGCTCCAGGTCCTTTCTCTCCCACCCAGCATTATGATGCCCCGGGCACGGCCACACCAGAGAAGCATCTGTGCAAGCAGCTTGTAAGAACTGTGGCTCATGCTGCACCAAGTGGGTAACACAACAGCGGTGTTCTCTTGCGGTCTCTAAAGGGAGGGAGAAAACTGGAAAAAAAAAAGGAAAGGAGTAATATAATGGGCCACAAAAAAATGGCTTTAAAAAGAAGAGTGCAAAATGATGCTTGTTGATGGAAGTCAACAAGTCAAACGGGTCCCGTTTTTTCTACTCATAAGACTGAAAGTTTTAGAGAAGAGGCAGAACATCTTAAAGCACCCAGTGCTGGTACTGGTTCTCTAAGAAGAGTCTGGACCCTGTTTTCTCTCTGGATACTCCAGTTGGATAAAGTGCACCACAAGTCAGTGTGCCCCACAACTGCTGCTTTGTCTTTTTGAAAGATGTCATTAGTGGGAAAAGAAGAATCCCTCGTATTCAGAAGGTACTTGGAGGAAAGAGGAGAGAGGAATAGGACAATCTGTCTGTATTCTTTCTGTAAAGATCTAGAAGACAACACAAGGCCTGCTGCCAGTGGAGACCAAGGACTTGCATATATTCAACCTACACTTGAAAACTACTCCAGAAAATGCCTGTTCATCTCTACAGAAGGAACTTAAGATCAGCAATTTGAACGACAAGGCTCTGGCTGAGCAATTCCAAAGGACTGTTCATAACTCCAAGATAGCAAGCCCTTTCCTTTTTCATCTCAAGATCAATAAAATCAGCCTCTTTAGTGCCTCACCATTTCAGAACTCAAATGGTCCACCAAAAGTGTCTTTAAAACACTCTCATCCACACTTTATATGAGGATTCTCCCAGTGTTATTTAAAAGCAAGATTAATACCCACTTAGCAGCTGCTCCATAAACAGGTAATCGCAGCCAGTGATTACAAACGCTGAGTGCAGAGGGTCAAGAAGCGGCTTCTCACCTAAATTATAACCACTCACTCCCAAAAGGAAAGCTGGTAATGCTTCAGAGCCCTTCTCACTCCAGGCTGAAGACAGGCACTGTGATTTGGGGAAGGAAACAGAGAGGGAGGACTCCCCCAGGGCTCAGGAGCACCAGGCAGCCATGGGTAGGAAAGACCCGCTGGGCAGCGCCCGGCTTTGCTGCTGCGATACCACAGCATCGGTCGCTGCGCTGCTGGAACTCCAGAGCATTCATGCACAGGAGAAAGCAAAGGCCAGTCACAGAGCTTGCAGCCAAGCAGCTTCAGAATCTAATTCTGCTGCTTCTGTGGGGCTTGGCTGCAGTCCTGTGTAAAGGCCGAATCTCGTTCTCCTTGGGCAGAAGCTAAAGTTCTGTTAAGACTCTTTTGAGATGCAACATTTGCCAGAGAGGTCTGTTGATCTGAAGAGGTGCTTGAAGGGCCTATTCCAAATCCTAGTGTGAACCCTTAGGAAAAAAAAAAAAAAATCTCAGATGCCAGCATTTCTGGCACTTTATCAGAGCTGTGTAGAGATGAGAATGCCCTGGGGTTTCAGCAGCTTTAATTTTGCAATGAATTTGACTTGGTGCCTTTCATTTCTGTACCAATAAGACCTGTAGAAGAAACCTTAGAAGTTAATGAACAAGACAGGGAGATTTAGAGATTTGGGCATATAATTACTATAGCAACATGTGCTCTTCTTGCACTACACCATGAGATCTTCTATTAGGCATGCTGCAGTAAACCAAATAAATCACAGGTCACAAAACACAGCAATAAATCCAGTCCATATTAAATTGCAAAGCAATTAAAACTGGTATGGTATTCGCATGTCAAATTCACTAATAACAGCAGAAAAAAATTCTGATTACAAGTGCATCCAAAGCAGCCTCTGTGGTGTTTCTGCAGTGGTTACTAACATGAAACCCTCTTTTTTCCATCAGGACCAGACACATGAAAGTTTTCAACCTATTTCAGAGTAAGGTAAATTCTGAAATAGGTTGAAAACTGTTCACTATCTGTAGTAAGAGTATATTGAGACAAGGGTGACCAAACATTTGGCTTGCCCTAGTAGTAAAGTATCTACTACAGCTGAAATTAAACCTACAGCTGAGATGAAACTCAAGCTTTCATTACCCATGCAGTAGATATTATTATTCCATTGCTTTCTATGTTGGTCACCTGGCAGTGGTTATGTATCCACCTCAGAAACTGGGATGCAGCAATTAGATACCCTGTTAGACAATGGTATTGCTCAGTCCTGTGCTTGCACTCAGTGCAGGGACTCCCAGTACATCACCCAGCCACTTGTAAAGAGCAGCCAACATCTCCTGGCAACCTATGAAAAATGGTCTATTTTGAAACAATTTTGCCTCTGCGTGATGTATGTTCTGTTTTTCCTTTCCCCTCACTCTTCATTACTAACAACATTTGCATGAAAAATAGCATCTTCCTTCTGCAAAAAGTTCACCCACTCCTGCTGCTGCTAATTCCCCCCCCCCCTTTTTTTTTTCTCCTCTGCACTTGAACTCATAATCCTCTCTTTGTGTAGCTGCAGTGGAGTGCTGTGAAAATGACTGTGGTATAGACAAAGAGAAGAAAATGTAGCTGCTGATGAGTTCTCAGGAGGAAGGCTGGGTGCCAGTGTCACCCCTGGTAGTCAGCACAGAAACCAAAGGGGCAGCTGCCAGCGGCAGATTCTGCCACCCTCCGCAGCAGCTCGGACTGGCAGCACTGGCAGCTGTAAGGTGGGCTGGAATTTCCACAGGCATGCAACTCACCTGTCCCCAGTGTCCAACACAACCCAGGGGAGAGAACCTCTGCCCCTTCTCCCAGCACTGCAGCCCCAGGGACGGCACAGATGCCCGGTCTCCAGACAGCTGCTCCTGAATGGGATACCAGGTGGGCTTTAGGTGCACAGGTAACACAGCAGCTTGCTCTGCCACCAGAAACAGTGCATATAAATAATAAGCAGGGGTGAAATACGGAAAGCACAGGCATATGCTCATTTTACTCATCTCCCACTGGTTTTGCTGGCCTTTAATCCCTACACATCAAGCCAAACAATGAAATTCTGTTTATGGCGGAGTAAGATCCGGAGGACTCAGGCCAGTCGGTTTTTTCCCTCCTGTAAAATAATACACAAAAACATTTCTAGCATAGAGCCGGAGCATTCAACTTCCCAGGGAGAATGTTATTTCTGCAAGAGCGCGGCCGAGGAAATGTACCCCAGCATAGAGGAAGCAAGAGCCACCTCCAAGCAGGAAAATGAGCCCAGAGCAGTGTAAGTGGCACGCAGCCCTCGCGCTGGCCCTCGGCGGGGGCTGAATTTCTCCCAGCGTGCCCATTCCCACGCAAAGATACAAAGTGTGCTGCTATCAAAGTGCCTGCCCCAGAGCATCGCTGCAGCCATCAAATTGCTATTCTCTACTTTTCTTTTCCAGGATGCAATTACTTAGATTGCATTACGGCTTCAGAATAAAGTGGGGAGGGGGGAGAAGTCAACAGGAGCTACCACACACTGTAAATCCTCAAAAGATGCCCTTGTCAGTCACGCTGTGCCTTTTCCTTTCTTAGGAGGAGCTAGCTGCTGACTACCATGTTTTCTGTCCCTCCCACCTTCTTATCAGGATTACTATAATCATCTGATTATTCCTTTCTATGAAGTGGACAAAAACATCAATCATTTTAACCAAATGTTTTAGGAAGTTAAGTTCAGCTTTCAAAAGGTGGCTATTTCCGTGAAATATGTTATTATTCATAATGGCTTTAAACAGAATCTGTTTTCCCCAAACGCCTGAACACAAGTTGAGAGCTCTTTCATCTTCTTGTGCTCACCCATTTTATTTTTCATACACATGGCGGGCTGCATTCAGCCAAGCAGCTCTGTAAAATACAAGGGATCCATATACAATGAACCTGATTTACTGAGCAAGCGTAGAATCCTCGACTCCAGGAACACAGGAATGGCAAAGGCAGAGGGAAGAGGAGAGCAGCAGCTGAAAGCCAGCCACCAAAGGTAAAATACTGGACACGGAGAGAGAAACAAGGGAAGCCATAGGTCCCAGCATCTCTGTGGGAAGCAATTAAGCCAGTGAGTTAAGAAAGCAATAAAACAATCACGTGCCTAAGAGATGAAAACCGTGTCTTTGTCTCCTAAGGAGAGGCATCATTTCTGCAGCCATAGAATTGCCAGGGCTACAGCGCAGGTGGGTGCAAACACATCCTGCACCACGGGGCCCAGTGACACCAGGCCATTTTGCTTTGCTCTGCACAACTGTTTTGCAGCTGGAAAGACCAAGGCTGTGGCCTGGGCCAGGTCCCCGAGCCCTGTGGACAGGAGCAGGACAGTCAGCAGCAGCCAGACCATGGAGCGTGCTCGTCGCAGCCCGGAGAGCGTGGGCACCTCCCTCTTGCTTTAACAAACCCAGCTTGGCCGGTGGGAAATGAGACTCCAGCTCTTCCTTCTCACTAAAGTTTTCCTCTCACCAGTTTTTAACGCAATAAACACAAAGGAAGAGAAAAAAAAAAAAGCTACTTTAAGGAAAATCAATGTTTTTAAGAGAAAACATCAATGTAATTCAAACAGCCTTAGTCAACTGCCTATAGTAAATTAAGTTTAAAATTTTAACAAACTGTCATGTAAAGCTGGTGGTGTCTGACAAATTGAATTAGGATAGTAATACATCACTCACAAAAGTATTATTGATAGTGACAAGAAGATATTGCATTTAAATTATTCATTTTTATTGATTAAACGGTATGTCTTCACCAAGAATGGCACAAAACATCTGACAAACATTCGAGAGCCATATTTTAGCTCCTGGAATAAATATCTGTCAATCCCCTCATGCTGGGCTTTTGTGCATTCCCCTGCAGTGGATCGAGTCAGCATTAAAACTTCACACAGGAAGAACTATTCACCCACATTTCTTCCTGCAATCACGGAGCTGCAAAACACACTTCCACCTTCCCGAGAGCGTTTCACAAGCTGTTTCTGTGACAAGGCAGGGGCCAGATGCTACCTGCGAGCAGCTGCTTTCACCCACCCTACAGTTCAGGGCAGGCACCTGATGCAGGAGAGGCAGCTTGGCTCAGCATCAGCAACAAGATGCCACCCCCCTGCTGCTGATTCCCTCAGAGCAGCACTAATAAGGAGGTTTCAGCCAGAGACTGGACCTTCAAGTCATTCAACAAAACCGGGCTGAACTTCATTCCCTGCCCGCAGGAGTGAGATCCCAAACAAAATGAAAGGAGTAATTGCTTTCTGAGCTGGAAGACTGATCCAAGCCACACGGAGAATACTGACCTCAAGCAGCTCTAACACATGTATATGGAGAAGAAATATAATCAGGGAACAGAAAGTCATGTTGGCATCAATAACCAACATGCACCACTTCCCCTCAAACCTGTGAAAAGTCCTGGGGATTGTTATTTCATTTAAGCTCCCTGGTTTCCTTGGCCAACTTCTGTCTTCTGAAGCTTTCACTATGATGGCACTGAACATCATACATAGAATGGGAAAAGGAATCTAGGCCAGCAGGGAAGGTATTCTGGAAGCAAGAAAATAAATTTTAAAACTTCACCCAGCCCAAAAACCAAGCAAAATCTTGTATGGGAAGGAGGCCTCTTACATCCAAACCTGTGCCTTTTCTATTCTTTAGAGACTTTCAGCCACAGTAGCTTTCACATGCCCATAAAATCCCAGGCTGTCCTCAATCCTAAGAGAGGGAATGTCAAGCTGAGAGTTCAGATATATTTGTGCTGTTAATATTTTTGCCTCTGCACGGTCTTAAGGACTGAAGGAAAATAAATCAACATACATACACATCTAGGTGATCTTCATGCACAATGAAGGACTGCAGAGCTGATGGGTGCACAGTCTTCAGCTTCCTGCAGGAACTCGCTCTCACATCAGGGTATGGGGAGTGAAGTCATCTTCTCACATCTACATACTGGGTAACCTACCCGAATAAATGGCAAACAAGCCTTTCATCAGAATGTATTTTCAGTGCATTTATAGGAGAATCTAAAGTTCTACTGCCTTTGTCCATGTCCAAACATAACAACACAGTGCTGCAATGCCACACTGGGCTGAAGTATCTTACTGGGCTATTCCATGCCTACTTTTCTCTTTAAAACATTAGATTTGAGTCCCCATAGCTTGAGCCCACAATGTTACCAGCAATACTATCCTGATAAGCCAGCCTTTAATAACAAAATCTATTATTATCCCAGACTGGCACCATTTGTGTGCAAGTGCCAATGAAGAGAAGAGTTTGCATTTTCACACATTTAGGGTCTCGGGCCATGACCAGCAAGCTCTTTGATAAGCCAAGAGAGCAGCCTGTTCCCGGCATGCTGCACATGGTGGAGCTCAAGGCACAAGCAATTCATTAGCTGGTCCCAGGACACACAGCCCAACATGGCCAAAACGAGTCTGGGAGATTTGTTTTACCATTAGCCAGTGGTTCTTCCTCTGTTTAATGTTAAAGTTTGTTTTCCAAAGGGAATTATTCACTCCTGTTCTGAATTGTCAAGAGGAAATGGAAATGTAGCACAGCAGCTTTGTGTCAGTGAAATGTTTCACTGGAGCATTCATCCAGGAGCAGTGCCCTTTATTATTTTCCCTGGTCTGCAGAAAAAGATAGAAGTAAATAAAATTATATTAAAGAAAAGCTCTACAAAGTTAACAAACTTGTTTAGATACTAGGCTGATGTAAAGGGGGTTTTGGGCTGGGGGTTTTTTTGGGTTGCTTTGGTTTTAGTTTGTTCCTTTTTTCGCCCATCAGAAAAAAAAAAAACCCTCTTCATCTGCCTCCACTTGACATTTTTATTTCTTTTACATGAAGAAAAACTGTCTTTTAGTACAAGAAAGTTCAGACTACTGCCTGTATTACTTCTGTCTACTTGAAATAAAAAGGAATTTGTTTCATATATTTGACCTTTGATAAACTACTATACAATAAATCCTTTTCATTTCCCTCTCCCTGCTGAATGGGTATTTGGGCACCTTGCAGCAGCTCTCAGAAACTTCAGCAAGAGACCATGGAAAATTAGTTTGTTCCTAACGTTACTATGCCCTTGTTTAAAAGTCCTCTGTGATCCATCAGACAAATACATCAAATAAAGAACCTCAGTGTTTAAATGATTCACAGCCACTCTACCGAAAAACAATGAATCCAAGATGTTTCAATACCTCTTAACACCTTAACATCCAGTTTAAGTGTCCACTTCTTAGAAGTCCTAGTTTAAACACATTTCAGTTATTCAACAGAAAGATTCTGAACCATGAAATCAAGTGGAACTTCCCAGTCCTAATCTCCCACCAGTGTTTCACAACTCATCCCCTTCATACCAAATACACAGCAGAAATCTATAGGAGAGGCTTTGGATCAACCTCCCAACGTCTACAACACTAGGACAAGATTTCCAGATGCCTTTTTAAATCCAGAGGCTAGGCTCTCTATTTTGTGGGGGGCCACTGGATGAAATCTGGGTTCCTATGATTTCCAGTCACTGCAGACTCCCATTAGTGAGCCTCTCCTATTAGCAAGAACTCAGCACAACCACCACCAAGTTACAGCATCACACTGGACATGGCAGAAAAATGAGCTCAGGAAACCTAAACATGGACAGATAAAATGTTTTTCTGCTAACAAGTGATAAGAGAATCTGTAACTGCCAAGAGAGTTGAGCAAATGAGACGAGATTTGGGAAGTAAAAAAAAGTTGCATCCCAATCCTCCAAACTGGGAGAAACCTCCTGTCTTTTTTTCCACAGTGAAGAATTTCCAGGTATTTCTGAATGTACTTGATTTTTCAGCAAACTAATGTGGAAAAGAAGCTAATCATGCTGATAAAGTCCCTTTTATTTTTTACCTAATGCAGACCTGCCTTGTGCCAATTCTTCTGCACTCCTATAAGAGAAAAAATTCAGCAAGCCCTTCCTCTGCGTGATTGTTTTGCAACCTGCTAGTTAGTATTTCCTGAATCTTTACATTTCAGTAAAAATGATGAATTCCAGGGAAGTGACTGTAGGAAAATTTTTAACAATTTTAGATAATTTTCTCAATTATTCAACAAAGTGTTTCTATTGTGTAGCTTTACTTTTCTGCACATCTGTCTTATTATTCAGTGATCAATGCTAAACAGAAGTGGTTCTCCAGATCCTCAGAAAGTAAGTCCTACATAGACAACCATAATTAAAAAGCCATAAACCTGCTGGGTGCAGCACTCAGATGCAGAAATGTCCAGCTGAAAGCATCCACAGAGGCTGGCCGCATCAGTGTGCCTCTAATTTCATCATCACACAAGACTTCTGAAAAGAACCACTTTATCTTGAGCTCAGGCAAGTGAATAAAGCAGCATGTAAGCACTGGCTACGGTTATTTCTGTGCTGCTTACGCGCTACCTGCTGCCCAGGCTCTGTAATGCGCCAGCCACGTAGTTTGGGCAGTTTGTGTGCTAATAACCACTCTAAATCAAGGCAGAAAAAAAATGCAGTGTATGATTTTGGAATGCAAATAACGAGAAGGACCAAGACTGCGTAGCAGAAAACAGCAATTTTCTGTTTTGCTTTAATCACTCTACCTTACCACCTCAAGTTTTCTTAGTGTCATCTGTTATTTCCACAGTTCTTATTTTTTTTTCCCCCAGTGATAAAAGACTTTCCATCACACAGAGCTATTTCCTAGACAGCAGCAGATGCTCTGTCTTGCACTGTGTGCTCCCTGCAAAGTCACTGAGAGCTGCAGGTCCCTGCACCGACTGGGGCTTTACCTTCCCTGCCAAACCCCAGCGATGCTCTAACGCGATGTGACTCTGCCCTGGCAGAGACCCTGCCCTGTCATTTCATCACGAGGAAAACCACGGGGAGGCAAATACAGAGCTGACCTCTCCCAGGGAAGACCAGCCCCACCGTGTCTCCATTAGGGTTTTACAGCAGAACAGCTGACGAGCACAGAGCTTGCACAGGGCACGGGTGAAGGAGGCAGCTGCCAGGATGCTGCCTGTAGGAAAGGACAGCCTGCTTGCTTTGTGTTTGCCAGAAGAGACCGGTATGGACTCTCTCAAACCGGTACAGCCCACCTCTGTGAGAAGAGGAGACACGCAGGGTTGGCACAGGGGACAGCTCTGCCCTGCTATAGCCACTGCATTCTACCCCAGCCCTTGGGACTGCTTGTGTGCCAGCCCTACACCACTTGTTTTCCTTCCCTCCTCTTTTTTTGAAGCTGTGGTCCCTTCCCCAGCAAGCTGGGAACACAAGAGGAGAATGGGGAAGAATGCTACTTCTGCTAGAGATGGAGGGCTGGACACAAGGCAATGGAAAGTGGGACTTCTACAAGTCCCAGAGAGATGAGATGGTGGAAAAAAAAAGAGAAGCCCCAGTGTGGTAAGAGGGGCAGAGAGACTCCCTGCCAAAAAAAAAAAAATCCCTGCACAGCACCCTGTTCTTAGATGGAACTGTGCTGGTTTCACTGGGATAGAATCCCAGGCCAGCCATGGTCCGCAGGCCATTAGCAGCTGCCCCAAGCTGGCTCCAGGTAGAGCCCAGACCAGAAACACTGTGCTCAGTATAAAGGGGGAAATTTGCTGAGGATGGGGGCTCCTGCTCAGGCTCCTCCTCATCCTGCTTCTCCTCATCCCTGCAGGGGATCACTTACTCTGTTCCCGAGGGCTGTGCTGTCCCGTTCATTGGGACCACCACACATTCACGGGGCTGAGTATAACTTTGGGTACTATATATTGGCTTTGGTATTAGTTTTGCTGTTTCACTAATCAGACTTGTTTGGGTTGGAAGGAACCTTAAAGATCATTTAGTTTTGATCCCCCTGCCATGGGCAGGGAAACCTCCCAGTAGACCAGGTTGCCCAAAGCCCCATTCAAGCTGGTCTTGAACATACCCTGTGATGGAGCACCCACAGCTTCCCCAGGCACCCTGTTCCAGTGCCTCACCACCCACACAGCAAAGAAATTAAACCCATTTTCATTTTAACCCACAGGTCTCCTCTCCTTTTCTCAATCCCCACTCTCTGCTGGGGAAGGTTTATTGGGTGCCAGGAGAACCACTGTAGTTTAGCCCCAGATATGGGGTGAACGTAGACAAGAATTCACTGTATTGCCACTGCAAAGCCCAGTCCCTGTGGCTAGGAAGCCAGGAGACAGCTGTGCTTGCACTGTGCTGACAGCAAGCACAGCCACACACAACACCTTTTCTGACAGTGGAAACACAGCTAATGCTATTCTTATTTAGAAGCATAAATGTAAGGATTGTGATTGGAAAGCACCAGCAGCAAACGACTTGCCAACCTTCCCTGCGTGCCAGCAGCAGCGCTTTCGCGAGCAGACAGTGCCCTCCCCGTGCCTGCGGCAGGGCTGGCAAGAGCAGGGGCTGCACAGGGCTGGATTTACCAGGGCACGGAGCTGGGCAACAGCCTTTGCTTTGTTTACCTTCCATCCTTGACACCCATGCTATGAATGATATACTTCACCCCTAAGGTAAGAGCAACGTGCAATCCAAATTGCCATAAGCAGCCAGAGTGAAGTTAGAGAGCGCGTGGTGCCAAACGGAGGAGGAGAGACAGGAACCCACCGGCTCACCCCGAGTGTGCTGACCCCACACACACCTTTGGAACAACTGCCAGGTGCTGTTCCAGGGCTGGCACAGACCAAACTGCTCCCCTGCTGCCTTAGCCCCACCAGCACTGCCTTTAGGGTTTCAGATTCGACTTTGAACAAAAGCCAAGAAGAAAATCTTGCTCTTCAGGTAAGTAGAAAAGCGGCTTTGCCCAAGTACAAACGTAACTCAGTATCCTTTATTGGTCTGGACACATGTTGAGTTTTGGCAATTATTAGCTGGGAAAGTGTACAAAATTGCTTAACTGTTTCAGAGGGTGAAATTTCTGGAGATTCCTCCTGTTCTTTCAAAAGGATCGTGTGAAATTGCTCTTGATTCCACCCACTACTAAAGCCAAGGGAATAACAAACACTAAGAAAGCTAAACAGCAGCTTATCCACTGACAACAGGTTCTCATTGCTGATGGAGATACAACCAAGGGTGCTCCTGAGCTTCCAAGAAGTTTAATCAGCCCAAGCTGATAGAAAACCAATTCCAGCATGGCTTGCACGAAGGACTCACAGGAAGGAACAGAAACTACTCCCCCTTTTCAAGGAACCCTCACCCCCAAGAACGTGTCAGCCTGGAGGTGTATGAAAGGTCCAGCTATCCCAGAAAAGGAACCAAATGCCAACCCTTGTTCCTGCTTTCCCCTACTGTTTGCCCACACTCCCTATCACACAATGGCTACACATGCCATTTTTTGACCTGTGCAAGAACTCTCTTAATACAATTGGCAGCTTCAGATAGAAGCATCCCTGATATACTTTGGAAAGTTAATGAAATCTGCCCACTAGAAAGGGTGAGAAATTGTTGTCCTTCAGCTGTGTCATATTTACTCTCCAGGGCTATTTCCTTTCCAAAGCAGTGCGTGGGCAGGAATAACTTTCCTTCTTGTGGCAGGAGCAGGTACAAACTTACACTCCATGGGCAAATTTATAACAGCGATTTAGTACCAAAACATAGAAACTGGAAATTAACTCTTACTGCCTTCAAATCCACTAAGTTCCTTCCTGCTCCTCTAGGTCTCTAAATCTTCTAACAATCCATCCTTGCAGGCCAGCCTGGGTGGGACACCAAGGTCTCTGCTGGGGAAGAAAAAAAAATAATTAAAATAAAAGGTTGCTTCTTAAGTAGGCTCTCCTCAAAGACGCAGTTATTGTCCTGAACTGGTCTCACATTGCACACCAGCTAAGAGAAGATGCCCAGCTGGTGATAAAAAGTCCATCCCTGCCCCCAGAGAGCAGTGGAAAGATGACCAGGTAGATGGTGAGACCCTACAAGAGACAATCTCTTCACATTCATCTGAATTCAGACTGCTCAGTCTGCCTGCCTTATCACCCTGTTTTATCTGCAACCTGCAAACATTTCCACCAGCAGATTGGTGTGCGCATGGATGTCTGGGGAATAGTTGTTCTTCAGACACATTTGAATGAAAACAAGGCAATATTATGCACAGATCAGAGACTCACAGCTCATCAGCACCTATTATCATCGCTAAGCAGGGAACTGCAGGCAGACACAGAGACACAGATGCAGCTGCTCCAGCAGGACAAGGTGCTGCAGTGACACTGAGGGTACCAGGAACTCTACACCACGTGGTGACACACGACGAGAGGTTGGAGCAGATCAAAGAGGGGTACCATGTAAATGCAACCATTGTATCTACAGTGATAAACAGCTGCCACGGAGGAACAGCATCATAAGCATCACAGCACAGTCATGAAAAATTCACCTTTATTTTTTTTCTTCAGTATTTTTCTTCCTTTCTTTTTTTGGATGCTGGTCTTGCTGAAGTGAGTCCCATGATATCAGCCAGAGCGTTCCAGTGGTCTGCAAGCAGGGTTACACCACCAGTCCTAACATGTTATGAACAGTCTAAGGAAATCCTTTATTCATCAACTCACAGCCTTAAATAGGTTTCTATAAATAATCTCATCAACTAATACATGATTTGCAAAGAGGCTATAACTAATGAAAAAGGGCTAAATTCACAGAATGTTATGAATTAATCTGATAGCACTTGATGACACTCAACAAGCAAATTGGCCACATTAAAAATGTATGAAGTCACTGTCAAAGCAGAAGATCTGGCAAAAGAATGAATGTTGAGAACTCTTCCACTTTTCATGATTAACTTGATGATTTGATGGCCAGATCAAATCAAACCCATAAATGGGAGCCCTGACATGATTAAAATAGCCATGAGAAGGTTAAGAGCTGGTTAATTGTCTTACAACTCAGCATAAGATTTAAGAGAAGAAAGTGTCACATATGAAAGATGAGCAGTAGAAGCCATCTAGAGTAGGGGTCAGGCTGGCCTTTTAATCAATATATCAGGGCCTGAAGCAAGGACTTGGCACAGATGTGAATGTGATACAGTAGTTTTCTGAGAAGACAAGATCCATAAGGACCCTCCATACCCACAGTTCTATTAACATCCATCTTTTTCCTCTGGTTCTGCATCTGCAATATTCAGGAGACAATTACTTACCTACCTTTCCAAAGCGTTACGAGAACTATCAAATGCAAACCACCATGCAATCTTCAGGTAGGAGATGGCAATAAACATCTTCAAAGTACAGGCATCAGGCAAAAGAAAAGCAGAGATTTTAGCATTTTTAATTTATTGGCTAGCAGGGAATGCTATCATGGGCATCTGACAGCAGATGGAATAGCTGCTTCAATTCACTGGTACAAACTGTCAGCGCTGAATCCGTGCAAAGCGAAAAATATGACACGTTTCAGCCAAACTTAATAGGAATATAAATGGGATGAAACAGAATTGCAATCAGGCCTACAATTGAAACATCTAGGTGCTTAGAAAAAAAATATTTATTGTGATAACGCAGTAAGTGTTATATGAACCAATAAGTCACCAAAGTCATCACTGTTTAGGAGATAATTTAAAAATATATAGCTCTGCATTTGTTTGGAAGTATGTAATGGATTTTTCTTTAATACCACCTGACAGCCAGTATATTGTGTAGGCCCAGAAAAATTTCACATTTATTTCAGACTCATTATTCTAAATAAATCATAAATTTTCATGCTGCTTAGTTATCTAATAAGCAAGAGTGTGCATATAAAAGGCCAGATTGACCCTTCAACACACCAGCAATTGTTTTCTCTCCTTTCGAGTAAAAGTTCACGCCTGAATTATGTATATCATTAGAAACATACCTGAAAATCCAAGTAATACTTTTTTTTTTTTTCCCCTTCTGCAGAAGATCTTGGCACAGGGAAGTTACTTCAAGTCAGGAGGGGCACAAGAAGCAGAAAGGCTGGAAGAATACACAGGAAACGAGTCATGTTTAACCCTCCATCCTTAACACAGAACCAGCTAGAAGAACACAATCATTCCTGACTCATCACTGTCTCAATTATCTTAAAAAACCTATCTTTCAGCATATAGACTCCCTACCCAGGCAACCTATTCCAGTGCTGTGCCAACAACTCCACCTCACCTTGCCAAATTGAATCGCTTAGAAATCCTGTGTCAGGCTCGAGCTTTAAAATGATACATAAATTGAGTTCTTTCCCTTTCCACACCTTAGCTTTTGAACGCCAGAAGTCTTTATTGCCCAGCCTCTCTGAAATAGGATTTATTTTTTAACATAAATTGATAGATTTTCATAATCATCTGAGTCTAGATGGTGGAACTTCTGAAGCAAAAAATATATATACCTTTTCCAAGCATTGGTGCTATTCATTTAATTTCTTGCAACCAGGCTGAAGAGAGTAACAGTCCATTGCCCTTTAACCTCCCAGTGCCCAAAAACCCATACAAATACTGCCCTTTGCACAGCCCCGGGCTTTGCTGGAGCAGGCCAAGGAAAGGTGTCTCTGGGAAGTGGGCCCCCAAGCACCCTGCTGCACCCTTCATCCCTCCCAGTGGCACCCAGCTCCTGTTTGCATCTTTCTCTTTGCTACAGGGGACCATGCTGCAGCAGTTTTACTTTCCTCTTTCCCTCCTGTCCTTCCACCTCCTTTAAGCACACTGATCCAGTGAGTATTTATGTGGTCCTTTGCTCCACCTGCTGCTCAAATATTAAATGTGAAAAATGCCAGAGCCCCTGGGCTAAAGGAAACCCAGTATTTAGGGTACGCTGTTCCTGCAGAGTTCACTTGCGTTACCACTCCGAAATGAAGGCAAGATTCATTCCAGAGGATTTCAGGTATTCAAGATTGAACTTCACTTTCGTTTGGATACAAAAAAAGCTCCCAAACCCCAAAACAATCAAAGAAACAAACCAATTCCTTAGGAGAAAGGGCAAACCTTTTCTGATTTACGGGGTTTATTGCACATACACACAAGTGACACAGCCACCATTTGCAGGGATGAGCAGAGCCAGGGCTCAGCACCACTGCCCTCACCTCCAAGATGCCAACTGGGAGCCCACCACCCTCCCACACTGATTCTGCACCACGTCAGCCCCATGGGGACCAGTGGTGGTTGAGTGGTGTCAGCCCCTTCCTCCTCTTGAGACCCAGCACTCCAGGAGCTGCCCAGACCTGACCCTTGTTACCTTTGCAGCAGCACACACACACCCAACAAACACCTTGCAAAGGTGAGCTCACACTTGGTGCAACCAAAGGTTTCACAAAACCACCCGAGAGTGCCCAGCAGGATCCCAGGAAGGTTTCTGTCATGGGGAACAGGACCTCCTGTTATTTGCTAAGCTCTTTATCCCTTGCCCTAACCTGCAAAACTCAGTCCTGCATTAAAATTAGTTTAGATACCAGCCTGTGCAGCAGCAACTGAGATGTGAACCTTGCTCAGAAGAAGTTTGTCTTTGTTGGATTTAAGGTATCTGCTGGTGGTGACAGAAACAGGAGGGGTTTGCTGCTGGGAGCAGGGAAGTGAGCTTCCAGCAGAAGAGGTGATGGAACAGGCCAAGAGATGCAGCTCAGAGCCACGCCTTGGGAAAAGCACATGCACCACAATACTGACATTTTGCTAATAGTTTCTCTGTCTTGACAGGCAGGCTGAGGGATATTTTGTTTCACATTTGTTTGACTCAAATAGAAATATGCCTGCTTGCTGGAACAGCCAACAGCACTTCGCCCCAGGTCGTTTGCCGACCAGTCTCCAGCTCCCACTGGTGCCAGTGACACCATCCATGGCCAGCAGGATGCCCCTGTGTTCAGACACACAGTATCTGTGGGTTTGCCCAGCAGTCTCACAGGGGCTCAGCCCACAAAGAGAGTGAAGGTTTCAAGCATCCAAATGATGCAGCACCAGGTCCTCTAACGGAAATAAAGTTTGGGTAGAGTGAAATATTTGAGGTCAATTACAGCAAGTTAAAAATTTACCTGGAAACCTGTGAATATTTCCTTTTACCATCTCCCAGTTCTCCAGACATTCTTTAATTCCATGCCAGGTTACATTTTACAGAAGATTTTATTTGGTTTGGTTTTTTTCCCCTCTCCAGTTGGGACATTATTTTTTTTATTTTCTGATTCAGGAAATAAAACAGAGGAGCAGAGCAGGTCAGAAAAACTTCTTCTCTTTTACTTCCCAGAATGTGACCACAGCACCCCCCGACTCCTGGATTTTTGGTTCACAGTGGTTTGTGCAAAACAAATTCATTCTTCCTGAAGAAAACCTTGGCTATGTTGCTTTAGTCTTTAGAGGAAGCAGCAGCTCTGTACCTTTACCACTTCTCTGTTTAAGGGGTGCATACAAGGCAGAGGAATTTTAGCCACATTTTTGTGCAATTATGCTTCTCCTGCACAAAAGGCTGTAAGATTTTAGTCACAGCCTCGTGCATCGCCGGCCTGATCCATCTTACACTGCAATCAGTGGGAATATCTCCACAGAACTGAACCCATGCACCCAGCAATTCTCTTCTAACCAGGCTAAAAATACCAGAGCGCTTGGATGAAACTAGATATAAATGGATACCAGACAATACATGACTGTAATAAATAACAGCAAGAGAAGGGAATGGGGATTCAAGTCAAGCTCCAGATTTATAAACTATAGAGGTAAAAGATCTAGCTGCTGTGCAGAAACAAATGGCTATGATTGACTGCTTTGTTCCATTTGCAGATAAACTTTTCAGTTGCAGCTCCAGCTAAATAAGAATGCAGGAATACTTCGCTGTAAGCACAAAGGGAACAAAAAAGGAAAAAAAAAACCAAAAAAACCCCAGCAAAACACCAAAGTTACAACACACAATAGAAGATGGAATTTGATGCAGCAGGGCTTTGCCTCCTCCTTCGCTTGGCAGGGCCATCCAATTGGCACAATGATTTAGAAAATAATGAATACATAACTAAAACTATGTCAGAATAATCAGGAAGGGAAAAGCCACGGTTTCGCTACCAGTTTCTCTCACTGCTAATTGCTGATTTTGGTAGCTTTGCATTTCTTAACAGGCGACGCAGGGGAAGGGGAGGGAAAAATACTATGTTTTATTCAGTGCTCAGTAAACGTGCTGCAGCTTCGCACTGCCATGGCTCTCAGGACAAAAGCACTCCACTGTGCCATCCAGCAACTGAACTTCTAGTCCTGCCTTGTCAAAAAAACCCCCAAAAAAACCCCCAGCAAGTGAGACGCTCCTTCTCCCAGTCAAATGACACATTAGTTGCTGTCACTGTTGTCAAGTTTGAGTTATAATGATAGCACTGCAGCTAGTACAGCCTGCAGACAAACCAAACAGCATCAGAGAGGGAGCCTGCCAGAAAGGTGCAGGCACAACCTCATCTGCCTAGTGAGAGGAAGCATGTTTTTTGCAAGTGATATTTCCCAACAAGCAACGATCCTAGAAAACTGCCCTGTGAAACAGCCATCCCCTTCTGACCTGTCTCCTTTTCATTCTAGGGATGCAAGAAATCAACCTTCACACCCCCAGCTGATAACAGTATTTTCCCTCGTCAAGCTGAGACTACACCAGGCTCTTGCTGTCACACTCAGCCCGTAACGAGCCGTACCCATCCTCCTATGTTTTGACAGAGTCTCTTGGGGGAGGTTTCCAACCTCCTTGTGCCGCAACCCAGCTTTGCCCACTGGGCTGAAGTGCATGAGAGCTGCAATATAGGAATTAGCACATGGCACACACAGAACACCAACCTTCATGGGGATTCATTTCTGCCCAAATCAAGTCAGGGTTGTGTCCTGATATGACTGTTACCCCGTCACGCTATTATCACACTGAATAGTTTCATTAAAGAGCAAGTATTTAAATTTTCATCTGCTTCCCCACACTATCCCCCAGCCTTTCCAATTCTGCCAAACTGTTTGAATTCCCACTAGCAGGCCCCAAATTCTTCCCCTTCTGCCAAGTGATGCACTTGTGGTGTTTGTTTGCTGACAAACTGGAGCTTGCTCTTGGGTTTGCGGGCCCCCAGCAAAGAGCTGCCCAGGTCCTGTCCCAGCACTAACCAGCCTGGGGGTGAACTGAACAGCAGGGACCAGCCTCACCTCTCCGCAGCGCAAGGAGCTGCAGCAGCAGCACCTCGTCAGAGGAGCTGTCCCACCAAAGCTCATTAAGGGAAAATAAGCAAGGAGTGCTGGGGAAGGATCTTGTCATAGTTAATAATGTCAGACCCATTTCTGCCTTGTCTTTTCATGTTAAAGATTTCAGAAGAACATGGAGGAGTCACACTTGACAGGTCCTACAGTGCCTTTGATATCCTGATCAAACTCGGCACCTACTACTTTATCTCTGGAGTAAATGATCTTTGGAGCTCACATACACATCACATATTAGCATATGTAGCATTTTTATATCTATTTAATATGTATGATTCTGTTTAGTTGTATATGGATGCGCAGATAACCTACTCCTTGGCCTATTTTGATATCCAAGGAGATTCTCAGGCAAATTCCTACAAGGTTGGCCTCAAGGACAGTAGCTTTCTGCACTCCACAGAGCCACAGCAGTTACTCTGAACAGCTCATCAGTCTATCACAGCATTAGGTGACAGATTTAAATCCACTGGCAGAACATCCACACACCGCGACAAGCTCTTACATTCGGATACCTTTCTCTCATGAGCCTCACGCCGCCTTCCCTCCCAAAAATGAGGTTCCCAAGGGATACAGACATGGTTATGGTGATATACAACCCACTCCCAAACTCAGCTCTCCGGTTTATTTCCACAGCTCCTGTCTCCTGGGCAGCATGAGAAGTACCAGGCTCCTGAAAGGTTTGCCACCTCACTGATAACGTTGTGCCTCCTACCTCAGAGATTTTTACCCCGGACTCCCCGTGAGCCACATTAACTGCCTTCTGGTTTGAAATGACACCTGCCTGACCCCACAGTCTCTCCCATATCACCAGAATGCACCAGTGTGGTGACTGAAGCACGTGCTACACCAGCTGCAAGCACTTGGCTTGGCAGGGAACACGCCTGCACCAGCCTGCAGCGTGTTCCTGACTGAACACAAGAAGCAAGTTCTTCAGTGAAAATAGTGGCACTCATGTCAGCATCTCTAGCAGGTGCCACTAGCCCAGGTACAGCAGCTGCCTTCTCTCACCAGGATGCCTAAAGTCATCCTGACAACGCTGCTCTGCATCCTGCTGCACTCTGTAAACAGCCTTCAGCTATCGTGCAGAGTATCAAAGAGAAGCTTTGCTGTCCATCTCCCATTATTCTCGCTGCAGACGTAAGGAGAGGTGGAAATGGGCCTTGTTTATTTAACGTGCACAAGCAGCAGTCTCAAGAGATGCCAGCCCTGTAGCCCCTCTCCCTCTGCACGTCCTGTACAGCTCCAGTACTTGCAACATGTCTTTCCAACTCCAGCTCCAGCATGTGGGTCAGAGGAGAAGGTCCCTGCTCCCAGACACGGGAAGAGCTGGAGCACCAACATTCACCACCAGCACCATTTCCTGGTGCCTTCAGTGACCTGACTCCAAGTTTCACTAAGTTACTCCAGGCCGTGCATTTACTCAACTTTCTCACTGCTATCAAAATGTGCTACGTAAGACAACCTTTTTTCCTTTGATGCACTGATTTGTCTATGGGGAACTCATCTGAAATCTCTTCCCAGACCCAAACCAGCACCGAGCACACTAATTAGATTTAATCCAAAGACCTAAGGACTGCCCATGGCCTTCCTCAGGGGCTGGCAGCTCTGGCTGCCCCACCTCACCCCTCCTCACCTCCAGCCATCTCACCTCTGTTGCTCTTTAACTACCAAGAATATTTCTGGTGCTAGCTGTCTAGAAGTCTCGAATATAGCAGAATCATCTCCCCATCTTGCTTATATTACGAGACAAATTAGAGATATTGAAGTGTGTTAATCCAGTAATTATCATGGTAATAATGAGGCAGTTTAATGATCTTGCTAATTGTCTGTTCATCGAGACTGAGTTGGAAAATATTCCTTACCCCATCTACCCTTTTAATTCTGCTTAAATCAGACATTCCCTGTAAGTGAAGAGTTGTAACTGCCTGTATCACTACCCCATCACTAAACAAATGCTTAAAAATTGCTGCAGGTCTACCCAAAGGCCAAGTATTCTATTGTAAGCAATGCCTAAGTGGCCACAGTCAGTAGCTATTCAGCTATATATTAATTCAGACAAGATTGCCAGAGGAAGTAAAAGGAGAAATAAAACATCTCTGTGAGGACTAAAATTTTGCTTATAGAATGCCTGGGAAGGGTCTTAAAATTATCAGCTGAAATAAGCTGCCTGAAAGTTGTATCTGCCTAATCAACTCCCCCTCTCGTTCACTCTGTTGTGCTGCAAAGCACTATCCACTGCGTGGCAGTGGGAGCTAAATGTGGGTGCTGCCTCAGAAACCACCAGGAAGCTTCCAACTTGGGCTCTTCTTGGGAGTCAGTCAGGAAGGCCCTGCATGGGTCAAAAAATGAAAATAATGAAGAACAAGCAGGTGAGTAAGTTATTGGTAGTGAGTGCTAAGCATATACTTCGAGCACATCAGCTCCTCTGCAGGAGTTGTCACCCATGTGCTAATTCTGGAGTGCACCAAAAGCCAGCTGAGGTGCTGAAGCAGTCCATTTTCCCCTTTCTCCCATAACACAGCTAGTACAGCCATGATTTCCATGCCATTGTTTCTTCAAAACCCCAAGTCTCATCTTTCCAGCACACTCAGTTACAAAAGAGGTGCACTAAGTGTAACTGCAATAGGTGGCATTCCCATTTTGAGGCCGACACTTGTGTTTCCCAAGCAAGTGATGGCACAAGAAGGGAAAATGAAGCATGGTTTGTCCATGTATTCAAACACACACTTCTGATCTACTGAGACAACTGGCAGCATCTCTTCCTGCTACCAGTCACCTCTTCAAGGAAGGTAAAACCCTACCTCTTAGCCTGGTGCTCCAAAGCAAAGGTGACTTGCCACCAACCCTGGCAGTAACAGTGCTGTGGTCAGCCAGCCAAAACTCCGAGGTCAGATTTAAATTGAGATTAACTCAGTGAAGCTTCACCAGCCAGAAAATACAATAATTACGTGCAATTTGAAGACCCAACCTCAGCATCCAGCACAGGGAAACAACCCACCACACATAGGCTAAAATATCCACCGCTGCACAGAGCAGACAAAAATCAGTAATTATCTCTTACTGCAACCATATCTATGCTTAGTACCTACCAGATATTGTTTCTAGTACATTTGACACGCTACAGAAATAATGAATAGTAATTAGAATTAATCATTGCAAGTTCCAGTGCAATTAACAGCAGTGTTTAGCATGCCAATTATTTATGAACACAGAAGTGACACACTGGATCAGCCCAAAGATTTAGCTAACCCACTGTCCCGTTTCCAATTATCATCAGCCGCAAACGTCTAGAAATATTTAGGCAAGAGCAAGGCAGGCATCAAGCCATTCTTTCCCAGAACACTCTTCCAGCCTTGCACAACTCACAGCTCAGGCATTTCCCAAGCCAGACTCACCTTCCAGACATTCAACCAGCCGAAGTGGATCTCTCAGCAGAACAGGCATTGGAATCTGCATAAGCTGTGAGTCCTGTGGAAAGGTAGCCCAGGACAAGATGGGGACAACCTTTTCAGCAGGGCCTGTTGCAATCAATCAAGGGGTGATGGTTTTAAACTAAAAGAAGGGGGATTTAGACAAGACAGAAAGAAGAAATTTTTTTACAGTGAGGGAGGGTGGTGAGACCCTGGCCTCAGATGCCCAGAAGTAGTCGATGCCCTACTCCAGGAACCATCCAAGGTCAGGTTGGCCAGGGCTCTGAGCAATCTGCTCTAGTTGCAGATGGCCCCGCTCACTGCAAGAGGTTGGACTAGATGGCCTTTAAAGGTCCCTTCCTACCCAAAACTTACTATGATTCTATGACCTGAGCAGCTGTGACCAGCAGCACCCACCAGCTCTCCTACTGCTCTGCAAAACATCCCTGCCTGCACCTCAGAGGCCAAACCCCAGAGGATACAGACAAGTACTGCAGGTAGCACTCTATCTTATTTGATACACAATCCTTCCTTCAGCATCACTGCATGATCTCAAAACAGCACAGGGCTGGAACACCCCATCAGCCAAGTTGTAAGTGTGGATAGTTTGCTGGGTAAAGAGCCAGCAAGCGAGACAGCTTTCACAACAGCCAGGTAGTAAATATAACATACTCTAATGATTTTCACTTAAAAATACTGCCACTGCAGCTTTTGGCCCCGATAGCCAGAGAAGGCTTGTAGATAAGCACCGGATTTCATTAAACCAACCAACAGAGATTAAGAATAAAGACAAGACAAGCTTATCAGGACACATGCCCACTTCCCAGTTCTATCAGCTCTTCTATTAAACTGTATCATTTCTCCCCAGAGACCTCTCTTCACTGAGCAGTGGCAGGAGCGAGCGCAGCAAGGCACAGGTCGGGCAGGCACCTCCTGGAAGGCCATCCACCCTGCTCCCCACCGCACAGGGGCCAGGGGAGGATGGGGCTCATGTGCCAAGCAAGACCTAGGGATGAATGTGGATTTACCAGCAATGGGATAATATTCCCTTGGTGGGAAGAGGAGGGGTCAAGCCGTAGTGCAATCTACTAAAGGACTCTGTGTCTTACCACCTTTCAGACAACAGAGTGGGAACAGTGGAGTGAAGACAGTAGGTGGAATCATTGCTGAGACGAGAATGGAGCACGTCTGTAGGCAGATGGGTAAAAAACCCAAGGGGATAAGGCTGAGCTCATTTCCTACAACAGGTATTGTTGTTGTGTGCAGCACAACCCTGATAGCACAGCCACAGCTATTTGCAGGGGTCAAACCACAGCGCACTCAATTCAAAGAAAAGTTAGTAACTTCAGGCAGGTTGTGGCTTAAACTCCAAAAGTCCTTCCTCCTCAGTAGTGCAGTAGCAGCTTGTAAATCAACTGTTGTACCTGAAGAAGGTAGCCTTGTGTGAAATGTTAAATAAAATACATATTGATTTCCAGACATATGTTACAGCATGAGACCACTGGAGATGGAGAGCCTTGTTTTGTTGTTCGGCTTTGTTTCGGTTTGGTTTTTTTAAGCAATTTTGCAAGAACCACCACTCCAAAACAAGCTCCCACACATCAAGTGGCAGACTCAGTATTACATTTTAAATATAACAATTATGTAGTTCTCATTGTGCCTTCAAAATTATAAGCTTCTTGATTACAAAGCCCCAGTCTCAGAAAACCTCAAATTAAGAGGTATGTTGCTGCCAGCCAAGGAAAGCAGCAGCTGGATTATCAGCATGATATATACCCCATCAATACATCAGCACTGCAAATAAATCTGCATACCATAGATAGCTGGGGCCAAACACAGCAGAAACTGCGAGCTGCTCCTGAGCTGCAACACGGCTCAAACCATCCATCTATCCAACATCTATCAGTCCACCTTCAATATGAGCAGCTGGTGGAAAGTTTGGGGTAAAAACTTTTCAGAGATGAATTTAAATCAGAACCAATACTTATTCTGAGATTGTTCTGCAGTCCCCTCAATCTACTTCCTGGCTCTCCACAATAAATCACTTGGTCTCCCCATATGCTGCACCACGTCAGATCTCAACAGCGTAGATCAGAATACACAACTATGTTTATGGGAAAGATAAACTAATAAATGAAAAATTATAAGTGGAAATTGAATCTGCTAGACGAGTGCTCAGCAGTAGATTAACATATGCTGCATTTGCAACAAGAAATATAATACTTTAACTCCAGCTTATATTAAATATTGAAATTGCTGAGTTTTCCTCAACATTCTGCATGTCTTGATATATTGTATGCAAGTATATTTCATTAGCTGCATATATCCATATCTCTCTAATAACTTTCAAATTCCTGGACTCCTGTCATTTGGAGTTATATTTGAAGAGACACTTGAGACCTATAAAAGAAAGAAAAAAAACCCCAAAGCTGAACCCAATACTAAAAGCAATGTGCTTTCACTGCCTTTGTCAGCGGAAACTTTCCTTTGAGCTGTATAATTGAAAAGCAATGCAGGAGCACCAAATATTACATGAGATGAGGAACATTTCAGCGACAGACTCGCAGCCTGCAAACCAAAACATAATGCATTGTTTATCACAGATAATTGCAGGCTTTCCATCCCATTTTAATCCTTTTGTTACTTTTCAGACAGACTCTCTGTCCGTTTTAGAGACAGGAAATAAGAAAAAACATTTGCATTCTCTTCTGAAGAATATTCATTATCCAGGGTAACAGAGAGAATAAACTGGAGCTCCTGAAGCACATGCTACCCTGCTCGTGGTAGCTACCCTCTGCAAGATAAGATACAAGCCAGTGAACCACCACAATGCATTTTCTTTATTTCACTCTTAGGAAGCTGTAACTAAGCTGTAAGCTCCTCTGTTTATGTCCCTTTGCTTTGAATTAGTTTTCTTCCCTATTTTAATATTTTCCACATTGAAAAAAAGACAGCAAACCAACCCAAGTCAAACCATTTTCATGCAGATCAGGATGTTAGGAGGTAAATCAGTGGCAGATTTACCCTTTAGAACAGGAACCAACTTGAAAAGGCATATCTCTATTTTTAATCATTTTTTACAGACTAAGGGAGTTTTTTGGGGAGATATTTTTCCTGCTCTGAAGAGCAGTGCCAGCCTATATAACATGTGAACTGCTGAAAAATCCACAAGAAGATCAGCAATGCAGTTCTGACACCAATCTTAAAGCCTAATTCATACAAAACCACTGAAAGGAGAGGGAAAAAAACAAAAACCAACCTAAACAACTTAGTGGTCAGTACCCAGAGAGAACTTTAATAACCTAAGGGGAGGGGTCCAGTTAACTTCATGGGCATCAACACTGATGGCTATTCTCATTTTCAGTTGGAGCACAGCAACAGGTATCCGTAACACTTACAAAGGACCTAGAGCTTAGTATCTCAGTGCAGTACTAAGACAAGCAAATAAAGCAGGTGAAGAGAAGCAGGGTGGCACGGGGCATCACTGAGAGAGTGGCCACATTAGCCACCTGAAAGGCACTGAAGGGGTTGCTGATGTCAGTGCCACGATGAGGCTTGGGGAGGAAACTGCCAGAGACTAAGTATGAGCAACTATTGATAAGGAGATGTCAAAATGGGCAATCAAGACCTCATTGTTGGCAAACGACAAGCAAGTGACCCCTCAGTAGCATGGAGAACAGCCAGGTCTGGCCAAGGCAGCAGCCGTGGTGGGATCTCAAGTGGGGCTCAGCCCCTGGGGTACCCCCCTAGGTTAAGCTGCAGGACCTGGCTCGAGCTGCCAGCTGAGGTGCCACCAACTTCCCTGCTCTGTATGCTTCCTGCACTCATCCAGGAGCCAGAAGGATTGCTCAGCAGTAAGCAGCCATTGCTATGAATGCTTGCTAGGTGCTAGCTAGTTTTCAGTCAAGATAAAAGCCTAAAGGCCTGGGTCCCTCGTGACAGAGGTCATCACAAAGAACTTCTTTTCAACACAGCCATCCCAAGTGCATGGTCTGACACCAGGCCGTGGATTGTGTTCACCTCACAACCATACATAAGCTTTGTCTCCCATAATATTTTCCCCAACAGGTATCTTAAGCAATCCACAGAAATATGTGAATTCTCTTAAAAATGATGGAAGTTAACATCTGAGGCCTCATTCCTTACACGTACATCCATCTTTGGAGTATTTGCATGTATGACTGATCCAACTCATCTCAAAGTCAGTCAAAGACTACTAACACTCACCTGCTACCCCTGGATTAAACCTACCTACCACCATTTGATACCAGCTCCTTTCTCGGGGTGATCCAGTTTGAACTTTATCCACACATTTAACTCAAAACCAGTTTGCCTCCAACGAGACACTGGTTTAGCCATATTCTGTAACTAGGAGGGCTAGCTAACACTGAAAAACTCAAGGCAAGCCAACGTGGTTTGCTGACACCACTCAGATTTTGTTGTTGCAAAGCAGCTGCTATAACAATGTTTGCAGTACATTTTGGTTTTTAGAAGAATGCTTGGTTAAATTAGTACCTGGTAACTACAACACGACACATGCATAATACAGTGCAGCAGCTCTGAAGATTTAGCAAGACTAAACAGATATGAATCCAGAGTCTTAAATGAAAAAAAATTACATCTTTTCAAGATACAAACCTTATGTCTCAAGACACCTGTTATTTACAGTCAGAATTTGTGAAAAACTACCAGAAATAAGATCAGGCATTCTCATTGTTTTTCATTTATTATTCTCTTCTGGAGAAAAAGCAGAAAAGTGGAAAAGCAGAAAGTGGAAAGCAGACCACTCTGGCTGCGCTAACACTGTTGCTGTCCCAAATTCATAGAGGGGGAGGAAGTCAGGACAGCAAAACCAATCTTAACTTGCCCAAGGTGTACAGATGTCTCAAGGACAGTCAGAAGAGGATAAAAGACATTAAGTGTCCCAGTCATTCACATGACACTAAGCAGGAGAGTGCAAGGTCTAAACAAATAAACTGTGACACTGTCTTGGACTCCAAAGAAATTTCAGCAGTAGAAGGGTAAAACTCAAACCCTTGTGCTTCAAAGGCATGAAGCTCCTGCTGCTGAACTGAAGAAGGGACAGTCCTGGAGTTCTTAGTAATACCTGAGCCAGCAATTTTTTTCAAAAGACAGAAAAGCACAGAAAACAGCAATGCAGAAACACGACAGGGTTTGAAGTCACAGGTTTATAAAATTCAATATTAATCAAGTTAAGGTAGAGCTTGCTATTAGAGACTCCTGCTTTCAAGTTGCTTATCTTGGTGTATTTAATTTGGGGCTTTTAAACAATTTTCTATAGAAAACAAGAGATTGATTTTAGACTTTTGGACTATAGCCTGTCCTACTTTACTCACTGTTTCCACGGAGCTGCACTGAGCTCCTGAGTGCTCCAGACTGAAGCTGTCTGGTCAAAATGCCAAGGACTGTTTTGGGGATCACCAGTAATAACGTGCAAACAACGACTCTGCATTTGTAACCAGAAGACAGTATGAACTTCTAACTTGCATCTTCCTGACTAGGACCCTGCCACCATTAACACCACCACACAGAGCAGCCCTGTCCATACCTCTTTCCCTAAGACTGACTCTCTGCAGAGACAGGTAAGCATTGTCCTCTCACACCAACAGTCTCCTACAGTTGACAGTTCCAAAGAAAGAGGAGCCTTTAAATCATCAGCCAGCCATTTGTGCAGCTGAAATAGCAAGAAGCCAAAACCATGGTCGTGAACCAGCCATTTCAACTTCTTCCTCATTGTAAACGGGTTGCAAACATTTCTACTTGCTCTAGTATGAAGGTGGAAGTCATGAGTGAGCAAAGCAATTCCCACTGCAGCTGGATAAACCCTCCCTTCCCAATCTGTTGCAGCTGTAACAAGATGTACGCAGAGAAATAATGTTGATCAAGGTGGAATAATATTTAGAGCAGAATGTCAGCTTCAGCCACAAATAGATTTGCTTGTGGAAGCAGCTGCTCCATCCATTAGAATTTTCTAATAAACTGTTATGAAGATTGACACCTTAGAAGTAATTAAGTATTAGGTATTTTTAGGTAATTACTGCAGCAATAACAGAAGACGTGCTCGTTTTCAGAATGAGGAATTATCTGTAGCTCCCGTTGCTGTGCTCCTTTTAATAATTCATAATAGTTTTGACACCAATGATTATTTTTGATTACTCCAGCTTTTCAACTTTCCAAACAAACTAATAGGGGTAAAAGCAATTGTTTACACTCTGGGGGAGATCCCATCAGTCTAACTTTAGCAGGTTATATGGGACTTCTTGGGGAAAGGAGTCCACAGAAGGCAGGATGACAACACACTGATGAACAGCAAGAGACACATATGAAAAGCAAATACCTTTAAGCCAAGATCCTGTGTGGAAGGGCAGGTACAGCAACAAAAGCAGCCATCAGAAAAATGATTTCTTGCTAACGGGCATACTCCCACATTTGTTAGGATACTCAGATGTTGACTGCAGTGAGGAAGGCATGTTTTCATACAGTTAGTGCTAACATTTCTGGGACCACCACCCACAGCAAGCTCATCACCTCCTCCCTTCCACTGACTCCTCAGCTCAGGGCTCAGACTTGTTCTGAGTCTCTTGAAGGGCACAAAGTTCATCCTGGATGCCTGCTCCCCACGCTGCATTTGCAGAGTGAGCCATCAAGCAAACCAGCTCTGACCTGCTCTTATTTACAAGGACAGAAATCAGCAGCAGTTTCAGTTGGAGCCACAGAGCTCCAACTCAGGCTTGTGCTATTTCCAAACAACATGTTGTCTGGGAATTGCAGGGAAAAACAACCAACCAAACAAAAACTAACCCACAAACCCAAAACTTCACACAGATACGCTTACTTTTGTTATAAACTGCTCAGCTAAGGAACAGAATTTCTGGGAGGTGGATCTCAACAAACGGAGGGGATTTTTCAGTTTAGGAAGCTTACCAGTATCACTCTGCAGAGGAAGTGTGTCTATCCCCATGCTATTTTTAAGAGAAGAGCGACCAGGCAAGATTTCAGTGCTGTCCCACTCCTACAAGGTGTCACAACTCCAAAACTCATCGAGCAGCAGTGTCCTGCACCCACCACTTGAAGGAAGGGACCCAGAAGTGCTTGCAGGCTGGGGCATGCTGCCATTGGGACCCTGGCAGGATGAGAGGAGCTGCTCTCAAAGAAAACTGCTCTGCCATTCTAGAAGAAATTCTGAGAATTAAAAGGAAAATAAAAATCAATAGTCAGTTAGGCAAGAAGTCCAAAAATCTACAAAATGCTACTGGGGAAAAAAAAAAAAAAATCAACGGAAAAAGGAAATGGTCTTACTGAAAGAATTTGCTTCAATGGTTTTATAACTTCCTTAACATGGCTTTGGTCACTTTTCATTAAAATCTGGATGTTTGTTTTGTAGTATAACTTAAACATCAAGTCATAAATGCAATTTGAACTGAAAATATATGAAAATAATGTTTCAAAATGGGAAATTCACTGAATTTAACCATTTTCCCATAAACAGCCTTGGCTTTGTCAGAAAAATGGAAACGTAAAACAGGCCCATCAGCTCCATCCTAAAGCATGGGGACCCCTAAAGTCAGGATATTCCTCATTTGTCCTCCTCAAAACATTCCTGTAGCACCTCACCACCCAGGGACTCGCAGACATCCTTTTTCAGGAGCAGGGCCAGCTCACTGGTGTTGGTCACAGTCGGGATTTACAGCCATCACCCCACTTTGCCCTCCTGGCAGAGCTGCTCATCAGGAAAGCTCAGGCTCCTTCGCTGCATAGACGGGAGTATTTGTGTTGGGAATGGCTACATGTAGTTAGATTAATTCCCACTTTGTCTTCATTTGCCCCCACCACACTGAAAAGAAATCTCCAGCCTGCGCACAGCCCCTGCCCAGCCCCGTTAACACTTGGTTACAATAGGCACCGAAGGAGAAAATAACATTTCCTCATTTATTTTAAAGTGTTTCCTGGTTTGTTTTTAAAACGCACCATCTGTGCTTCCACCACGATGCTCTAATGAAGCACAGCTCTTGCTTTTTGAAGGCACAAAAGCCATTTTAAACACACCCGTTGCCAGGAAGCTGAACCCAGCAGTTGCAGCTGCGATCGTCGGTACGCTCGCGGGACGCTGGCCCGCCAGGACCAGCTCATCCCCACGCTGCCGGGGCCTTTCCCAAGGAGGTTTTGCTTCACAACAGCAACATCCAGCCTCTTTTACAATTAAGACATAACGAGGCCAAAGAGGTTTCAGTATCCATAGATTTCAACTAACGGTTGGATTCAAATGGCTGGGATTGAGGCAGGCTCTCGCAGAGGGTTCTTATCTTTGTTTTAACCAGCAGACTTCGGGATAAACGTTTCTTCAGGATCCCAGGGCTCTAATAAAGTTGCATTTCCCCTCAGCTCTATTTCTGTTTGCATTGCTACGTGAGGTACCTTGGCATCTGCAAGACAAGACAGAAAGGCTTAAGAAATGGATCAGAGTGTAGGATTAGGGCACAAGTTGACTCTTCAGATAAACACACAAAACCTGCAACTAAACTGTGCTTTGGAGAGGAATTTCAAATTTTATTAAATCTCTGTTTGGTGCTCTCTGCCAGTGTGTACTCTAGACAGAAATCCAAGATTTTTATCGTGCTTAAGCAAGCAGTAGAGGTAGTTAAATCTCAGACAAATTCCCTCAGACCAAAGTCTCACAATCACATCTCCACAGGAGATAACCCAGATTACGCTAACAAAGCATTAGATTAACTCTTTTTTCCTCAACTGGCAATACTCTTCAGAATTAACAGCATTTGAAAACACAAAGCCAAATGACACTGTCTTGGCTAGCAAAAGCCCATCACTGTTGTGCAAAGATTACTCTTATTAAATAGTAATATCTCCGTCTGCTCAGAAATTACTTTCTTCTGGGGG
>JANVCC010000073.1:4259736-4410837 GCA_025345505.1 Todiramphus chloris collaris | reverse complement strand
TGCAGCTTTACACGATCCACTGCAGCTTTACACGATCCACTGCAGCTGCAGGCGAGGCGACGTCGGGACTCTGGGAGCACTCTCAGCACAGGGGGGGAGAGAAGGCTCTGGCAGAAGGGAAATCAGAACGGGATATTAAAGAGGTTTGGACTGAAGTTTCAAGTCACTGTAACTACTGCACATGCCAGCCCATTAGTTTCCTCCAAGGATTTGCTGTAAGATGCATTAGTATTTACAATAAGCTTCTTGGCAAGGGGTATAGCAGGACCATTACAGAAAGAATAACGCTTGGAGTAGCTACCTGCCATCCCCACTCCTCTTAGCACAACACACCAACAGAGACCAAGTCCACCTTTTAGCAGAATATATTTAACGTGGCTTATTCTGCGCTAGAGACAGAGAAGAAAGGAGTCCAGAAGTGGGAACAAGAGAGCACCTATGGTTCCCAATCACCTGCTCTAATATACTCTCAATAAACATTTCATCTCGGGACCCAACAGACAGTGGCTCCTCTTTGTTTCTGATTCACAACAAGTGAGTATTTGTTGTGAAGAAATAAAGCAGAATAAGCAGGGATACTAAGAAAGCAGTGTTGCATATAACTGAAGGAAGACTCCCAGCAAAAAACCAAAGCTTTCACTAAAAGCACATTACAAAAGAAAATCCTGACAGTTGTACAAATGATTGAACATAAGCGATTCAAGGATGTAGGCTGCAGACCAAACTTCTAAAAGGTACCTAAGAAGCTTTTAAAATACTTATTCTACTGGTTTGGGCTCCATAGTATATTATTAATGTAGAGGAGCCAATGCTTCATATTTCTTTTTGTCCACTTCCAATCACAGTGCCAAGTGCACTTATCTGAAGGACATTATTTTAATGAAGTCATTTATGCCCTTAAAAATTAATATGTCAGAGCAGTTAAAGTCTAGTGACTGTAACCAAACCAAATAATGCATAATGGAGAAATGTAATGAGAACAAAAATACAGCCTCAAGTCAAGGTTAAGTAGTTAACCTTAGGAAAAAAGTAAGAAGGAAAAGAAAAGCCAGCACCAATTATATGCCCCCTCGACACACCATAAAGGATACCATTACACTGTCATCACCCCAAAGGATACAGTTGTGAATTCAGAGTTTTAGCTGTCACTGGAGGCACCAGGAGTTTTTATCTTCATTTGAGGAGGTAAAAAAAGATGCTCTTGGGGCCTAGGAACACTTGAGAGAAGCCCCTTTAGCAGCACAGCACCAAAACTTCTCAGAGAGCCATGACTAAAACTATCCTTTCTGTAGTAAAGAGTTTCATGCAATCTCAGTACACTGCAAAAATATGAGCTACAGCTCACATAGGGGTTGATTTCTTCATTATTTGCTGCAAATGTTCACAAACAAGGAAAGCATAGTTGTATTTGCAGAATCTATCACAGATATTTATGTGGTGCTCTTCCTGGCCCATGGAATTTACTGGTTTGTTAACTCCTTTCCCCTTTCAAAGCATCTTAGCAGTCTCAGAGGTGCATCTCCAAACTGGGTTAATGCACCTCCAGAACACTCACAAGGTAAAGAAAAGTAATTTAATTTATGATTGCATAAGCCAGTTGTGGAAGCCTCCCAAGAAGCCTGAGTTTTCATTTCTTTCATAGTAGATATTTAATTATATGATAATTACTTACAGCTTGCAGCTCAGCTTCTGCTTTTATGAAATATAAATTGCACTTCACTCAAAAGTGCAGGATGAGCATTTAAAAGGCTTCATTAAGTAGGTTCTAAGATTTTCCTGACGACTTTCTTTAAGCCCTGGAATGGAAAGCAGATGTACCTGTAAAGTGAAGCTTGCTTCACAGAAGAACAAAGTAGAATTGCTAATGTAATACCAGGATGGATGAGCCTTTACAAGGAAAAAAAAACCATTAAAAACTAACTTTCAACAAATACATTTTTTTTTAAATAGCAAACAAAATATTTCTGTCAAGCTGCATGATAAAAGGGACCAGGAGTGAAGAAGCAGTATTGCCAGCTCTCAGATATGAAAAACAAGGCTCTTTACTCCAAATTTCCAGTGCTTGGAAACCTGAGCTTGTTTCAGCTCCACACTGTTATTAAAGTAGATGGACCAAAGAAAACACAAAAAAAAAACCCCTTCAGCTCATTTGTAGCTTCCTAAAAGCCTAGAAAACAGGAATTGTAAAAGCAGAACGATGAAGACAAGAGAAATAATTTTACCTGAACTTACATATTGTAATTTTGTGTTTTGACCTCCCTCTTGACTTTAGACCATTAGGAGCTGATGGCACTGATGCTTCTGCTCTGTTGTATTTTCACAGCACTGCAAGCTCAGACCTAGAAAGAAACTAAAGGGTGTAAGGACACATATCAAAGGCAGAGGTCTTAGCTTCTACAAAACACTGTGCAGGTGTTACTGTTATCTGGTGGCCATACCAGTACCCTCCAGCGATGGCAGAGAAGTGCCATTTGTTGCAAATCCTGGAAGAAACCATTACCCAGGTAGGCAGAGCAGCCTTCTGTTGCAGGGTTGTGGCTCTTTCCATCCCAGGCAGGTGCAGTGAGCTAAGAACAGTGCTAAGAAGTGAGCTCTACCTTTTGAACCTCCAACAGGTAAGACTTTCTTAGTTTTGTTTAGCAGTTGGGTATGTCCATACTACTAATTACATCTGGATTCACAAAGCATGAATATACAAAATGAGAAAATAAAACTAACACACACAATGTGCCTGTACGTTCTGAAGAGAATCTCTTCCTGGAGAAAAAGACAATGACTGGAACAGAACACGTCCCTTCTGCAATTGCATCAGGGTGCCAAAGGCAAAACAAGCAATACAGTTGTTAAAATTTGTCTGTGATTTTTAAAGACTAAAAAAAAAGAGGATTAAAAAAACCCCAAAAGTTTAAGCAACCTTTTGAAGAAAAAGCAATAAAATATGCGTTAGGAACAAAAGTTATTTGAAAATGAAAACTGAAGAATTTGTGAAATTCACAAGCCAAGTCCTGCCCACCAACAGCTGAATTTTAGTCTTCTGCAGTAACACAGCCACTGGACAACTGGCATTCACACCAGTACACTGCAAGTCAGAACCTGGCCCGTCCCTTCTCCCAGCTCAAGACGAAGACAAGAGTGAGAAGTCCCTTTTAGCAGATTATAGTTGTTTCCACCACCCAGAGCAATAAATCCCAACTGAACGTGGATGCAGAGCTTCTTGGTCAACTGAGATGCACCACATTCTAGAATTAAATGTCACTAGTAGCTGTTAATGGCATTAGGCACAGGAACAGAAATTTGCATAGGAATTATTATATGTTCCCTGTAACAATGATGGTCCTCCAGTGACTTTTGCAGGAGTTTAAATGATTTGTTTGGAAACAGATCTAGATGGTGCAATTGTTCAACGGAGATGCCAGAGTGAAAACAGACTGTTGGCTTCAGCTGACTTGGGAGGTCTATAAACACATGCACTATTTCATAGTAGCTGAGTGGCTTAAGTAGTTCTGAGATGTTAAACTTAAATATTTAATACACTGTCAAAGCAGTTCTGTGCTTTTGTGTATTCTATTTTTAAGACTGAACAATTGCTTAAAATATGTTATCCAGCATCTTACTCTGCCCAGCAAACCAAATGGTTGAGCTCAAGTGACAGTCTATTGCAAAGAAGAATGATGCAGCTATTGCCTGCCACCCTCCAAGTCGATGCTGCAGTGGAGAAGATAAATTCTCTCTAAAAGAGAGGAACACAAAACTGGAGACTTGCCTAGTCCAGGGCACTCTTAGGGAAGCTAAGCAGATCTAAAAACAGCCACCAAAAAGCTTGATAAACTGCATTAAGTCACTGCATGGACACTCTCACTCAAAGTATCTTTAATTCAGTTGAGGTTTATCAATTTCCAAGAGAAAGCTAAGCTTACCAAAATTTTAGGCACTGAAATTTGGAAGGGGTGGGGAAAGGCTACCCAGAATTTGTTCATTTGGTGTAAAAGCTACTTAGAATAGTTTTCTGAAGGGCTCCCATCTAGAGCAGCATTTGCAGACAGCAGTGTCTTTAGAGAAACTGCAGTTCTGAGCACTCACACTACCCCAGAGTCACCTCTGTGAAGCAAGTGAGTTCAGTTGACTATGTTTGTCCTTCCTCTGGAGATGATGAACCCCAAAGAAACAATTTTAAGAGCAACTGTGGGCAAACAGCCCCACAGAGGCTGATCTCTACTGGGAGCAGTGCTCCTATCTCCCTGCCAGCTGGAGTCAGCCATGATCCATAGGAAAATACAAGAGTCAACACCCCGCAGCAAGGTGTGCCTTGTCTGGAACAAGCAGAGAAGTTCATCTTTATTTCATATAGTTTACAAAAGGGCATAAAATGCCACACCATTTCATTCTGAACAGCTTCTTCCATTATCTACTGCAGCACGTAGCACTTAGCTGCTAAATAACAGCAAAGGAAGGAAATTAAGAAGAATAGAGGAGAAAAAGGAGCAGTATTTCCAGCTGAGACGTGAAGTGAATTGAGAGACAGTGGAAGGCTGCTTTATGTAGGATTAAACATATCTTCTGTCCCCTTAATCACACCAACGCAGTCTGCTGGGGTCAGGCTCTCACATACACCCTCTCATTGATCAGCAACATCTCAACCTGCAGAAATTAGCTTAGCAGTGAAACAAAAGTTATCTGCTGAGCTGCAGTATATAAAAATATTTTGTGAGCACAAAAGCTGTGCTGAAGGGTGGTGGCCCTGTGGGCTCCCTGGCAGCCTGGAAGGGCCTTTCCCACTAGGAAAAGGCCACCAAGAGCTACTGTGGAACCCAACGCACTTTCAGACACATACATTGAAAGGGTACAACTCCTGCCTTGAGAGGCTATGACTTGGAAGGATGCCTATGTGGAACTCCATGTCTGGAAACTCCCTGGGCATGGCAAGGCTGAGCACTGGTGCCCGAGGAGGAACCTCACACCCACTCTGTGGGCAGAACTAAAGCCTAAGGAAACAAGCACATCATGGGCAAGCACCTCTCCAAAGCCACATCCTGCTTATATAGGCATTTGCTTCATCAGCAGAGTACTTTGGCCTCTAGACCATATTGTCCTCCACCCAGTGCTGCATCACCCCTCACTTACATCTTCCATAGATGCTCTTCTGGAACTTGTCTCATGTCCAGAGAGAGAAGAGGTGGGTCAAGGGACAGGAGGACACCACTGCCTTCCTCTGTCCTGGCCTCTCTGCAGCGCTCCCGTTTCCATCATAGCCCATGAGTATACAGCAAAACTGATCCTCCACCAGAAAGATCATCCAGGGAAACATTCTGAAGCCTGTGGGGAGGTAAGGAGAAGGTCTGATCACACAGCCCCATAAAACTAAAGGGTTTCACTTGATCTCAGCTGCTGCAGCTCCATTAAACCCAAATGAAATGTTGCATCTGCAACAACTGCACAATTAAGGCTATAAAAGATAAAGTTGTCGTTTCAATCTATAATTAAAAGAAAACTTCTAAAGAGCAACCTTTTATTCTTCCCAATCTGTGCTTCTAACTTTTTATCCATGCTGCTAACTTTTTATCAGTTTGGGGCATTTTCAGAGCCCATTGCACCACGTAACAACTTCCTGGGAGCAGTGTGGTAAGTGGCAGGGCCCCAGACAACATCTGGGATCAGGCAGCTGCACTTTGTGCTCCAACGAAGAACGTCCCATTTTTCATAGCTGGGTACTGCTGGGGAACCTCATTAGAAACCAAATTACTACCTGCATCAGGTTTACACTAATGTATTGACATCTACAGCACTTGTTAAATGAACCGTAAATCCAATACACTGAAGTCATTTTCAACTGAATCAAATCAGGTTTCAGTCAAAAGAATTACAATTGTTATATACTTAATGCTTGGCACTTTCCTGGTGTCTCCAGCTCGATCATTTCAAGACACAGAGAGAAAATTGTAAACCTATGAAACGGTGCAAGCTAAATTGGACACACTCCAAGCATACTAAACATGGTGCTAGGAGTTTAAGGATGATAATTAGCTCTAATTGACTAGTTGGTAAAGCTGTCCAGGCATCCACGGGCACGCTCTTTTCTAATCTGTTTTCAACATGCTATTTTCTTCTCCTTAGTTAATTTATACTTTCTTATTATAACTACATTGTTTGCATTTCCTAGATTCTTTGCTTTTTAAACCTTTAACTCTTTGTTCCCCTCAGAAATAATGGCTTTATGGGAATATGGTCTGAGCTGCAATACATAAGGACAAGGCAAAGCAGCAGCACCTCAGTCTCAACAGGAATCAAAATGCCTTCCAGGCCTCGGGATGCAAAGTCACACACTCGTGTTGTTTCTTCTCCTCTCACACACAACTAGTCTTCTTGTAATACTGATGTAGAATAATGCTGTCCTCAAAGCAACCCCTTATTTCCTCTTCACTCAGGGAAGAGATGATTTCTCAGTAAATCCAGGACTACCACCCAGTGCCTGGTTGGAGCCATGTGCACTGTACAAAAGGGGATGCCACTGGAGAGGACAAAGCCAGTTTCCCCCTGCCCCTACCCTCAAAGGTTGTTTAAAACAAAGACATTCGAAGGACCCAATTCATCTTCAGTACAGCTATCAATTTGAACTAGCAGATTGTCCAGCTACATTTTCTTCAAGCCTCCTATGGACACTTGCCCTAAGTGGCCTTAGTTCTGCTTAATTTGTTTCCTAGAAATGGAAAATGACAAACTGGAAATTAAAAAGGAAATGTATATGAGCCAGGTCCTCTATCAGCATAAAGCTATCCTGGTAGCAGTGAATTACACAGCCATTTGCTGTCATTTACTAGGCCAGCCTCTAACCAACCTTCTCCAGTCTCTTGCTAGCTAGATCCCAAGCAGACTATCTGCACATGGACCTCTCCTCCCCTTTGCTTGGCTCAGTGCCCTCTCCATGGTGTTCTCCTGCCCCTTAGAAGTAGCCACACCAAAGAATAAAAGACCACGTTACATTTCTGAAGCCTGGAAGCAGTTCTGCTGTTTAGCCAGAAATCAACTGGTGACCTTCTATTCTGTGAAGAAATAACCTCAGTAGAAAGGGTGGAAACTACTGTGTGAACTGGACTGTCTGGAGAGGTAAAGGTGTCCAGTTGGACAGTGCTCCCACACCTCTGGCCCCTTTCCACCCCCATTTACATCTCCCACAGTGCTTGTATTGGTTTTGAGAGTCCACTGTGTTTCCAGAAGAAAGTCATCCTGCCAATGTCTTCAGGGACACTTTTTCAATATGCTGTTACTCACCTAACACGTTTACAGGCCAATGGCAACAGCACACATCACCCACACAGTGCATTCCGTTTCCCTGCAGTTGCTCGAACACTGGATCTTCCTCTAGAGTGGGGCTCGTTAACCTCCCAAGTCAGTCAACCAGCAGTTGACCTGTCCCCTGAAAGGACCAAAATCAGAGCACAGAAGTAGGTCTTCCAACAGGAAAAGCTGATACAACTCAGCAGAAGGTAGCAGGCCATTTGCTCACTATGATTGCTATCAAGTGCAGGGTCAATTCACTGGGGAAAATGCTGATGAAGTCAGGTAAAACCACAGCCCAAAGCAGAGTGAAGATGGTTAGAGTGGAAGATCACCCTCAACATGGAAGACATTTGTTTTCAACTGCTTTTTCCACACTGATTCTCAAATTCATTCTTGTTCCCTTTTGTTTCTTCCTCCCCAACAAACACACACCATGCACACAAATTTTACATAGGCGTAGCTCCTTTTAGTGGCTTCCCTGGACTGCTCACAGTTTGCCACAATGTCCATCAGAAGGCAAATGAGAATGGTGTGCCACTGCACAAGGGTCATCAGTTGACTCTTCAGAGGTCGTACATGGGAAGGCTCAGCCCTCCTCACCTCATCGGAGCTCCTGACAAACGAAGGGCATTAGTCCAGAGTCAACTCTCCTACACTTCACCCGTGGTGGTTTTCCCCTCACCTCAAACACAAGAAAGCAGGTGCTGATTTACCAGCTGTGAAGTTGCTCAGCACCCTACAGAGCCAGCTACAATGGGGTACCAAACGGGATGCTTAACAGACAAGCAAAACATCAGTGGGATAACCAGCACCGAGGCCAATGCCCAAGTTAGGAATGGGAGCTCTCTGTCACTAAATACAGAAGCTGCTATTGCATGAGGAAGAATAAAGTCTGGGATTTCACTGTAGCTGGATATATAACACACATCACTAACCTGGACCTGCCCCACACATTCTCCAGGGAATGAGGGGACTGCATAAATACATTGGGCTTCACTTTACAGATGACAAACAAGCTGCAGGGCAAGTGGAGAAGAGATTTCAAAGAAAGCCTAGTCCATTGGGCAGGGGGCAAGAGGTTCAAACTGTGTACCAATGAAAGGGCAAGACCAAAAATCTCAGGTTCTGATCCAGTTACAAAAGCTCAGAACAGGGAGTGACTGTATGAGACCAGCAGCAGATCCAAACAAACAAAGCCAATCCTAAACTGTAAAGGAAACACATGAAAGCCCTAACATCATAACAGGTCAGAAAGGTTGTTTCAGTGCAGAGGTTTCCAAACATAACAACAGACAAGATGGTTAATGCTGTCCTAAAAAAAAAAAAAAAGGGTATTTTTCTGTATCACAGCGTCTGTGCCCAACTGTGGTGCAAACCAGCCAGAGCCAACAGTTTAAGCCACATAATCAATGCAGGAGGATCAAAACACCTTCCTCAAACATCACTGATGGAGGTTTCTGCCTTTTGAATTAGCTGCTGTGCTTCAATTTATTATTTTTGATGACAGTCTTTTGTCTTCGTCCAAACTAATTATGCTTAAATCAATGGTAATGGTAGATTTGGCATTGATTATCCTTGTAGATGCTCTCAACTTAAATTGTCCTTTTGCATACAGATAATTCCCTTGGCTATCTCCTGCCAGAGCATCGACACCTGAGTATTTATTTAACTAATTATTTTAATGCACATGTCGTCACTGACATTTGATATAAACTACAGGAATACAAACATTTTCCCTATCCTATAATGCCCAGAGACATCAGAAGACAAGCTCCCTTAGCAGTGAGCCACTCAGAAGTGCACTGAAACTGGGCTGTGTCCACAAGATCAGGTTCTTCAGCCACAGACCCTGTACCAGCCAAGGTGTCCAAGCAGATTGTTCCTGGAGTCTTACCAGTATAACACCAAATGTACTATGTAATAAACTGATGTGTCTGTATTTACCTTACTGGAGTGCCAGCAGTTCAAAGAAGCTGGAAACTGTTCGGCTTTTTGACATAATAAAGACTTCTGCAGCCTCTCTAATTGTCCAACTCTCCAAGTCTTCCCTGGCCTGAAGGGTGATACTAGATTCTGAAAGAGAAGCAAAGCTCTTTTCTGAGGAAAAACAACCCAAACAGATAGATGTAAATTTCTTTTTGTCCAACATTTGAAACCCAGAAAGTAAAAATAGTCCCCAGTAGTCCCTCTACATTTGAAAATTGTGTTTACTTCTGAGACAAACAGGATTAGTCTCAGTGACAGATTAATTTGCTTTTTGATACAGAAAAAGTGCTCTGCAGGCTGAGCACGAACACGCTGCAGGCTCCAGAGGACTGCAGTAGTGCATTTCACCTCCAGGTCACTGGTTCAAATTCCATCTGGGGGTAGGGTCTGAAATTTTTTTAAATGTGTAATGGTTGTTCAATGGTCCATGTGAAATGAGTTTTGTGGTTGTGCCTTTGCTCCAAGTAACACTACTGACAGAGGATGTCATGCGGCTTATCAGCTCATTCCCTGCCACAAAAATTAAATTTGTTTTAAGTGAATGTTCAATGTTGGGCATTTGTAACCTAACAGCACCTGGAAAAAAACCTAAGATCTTGATTCAGTGGTGAAGAGGCTCCTCCCTTTTAAGAGTTTCTCTTTTTCTCCTATTTGCAGACACTTGGGTTTCTCTAAAGAAATACATACCATCCCAAAGCCTGGGAGACTGCAAGTTTGGAGCATTCCCAGATGCACCAGACAAAACTCACTGCACCTGGAAAGGTCAGCTGTGGGCAGATGCAAATAAGCAATAAGCCATTTTTCCTTTATGTAGTCCCACATCACCAATAACACTGCCCAGAGGCCTCATTCTGTACCTAGCATGCATGTTAAGTTACTTTTCCCTCCTGTGAGATAACACACTTACTGTATCTTAAAGGCAGAAGGCTACTTGAGATTTCCCAAATTGGATAACTGTTTGTAAGGCTAGAACTTGAGACACTTTCTCTTAGGCACAAGACTACTACTCTCAAAGGCTGCTCTAAGGATTGTGGCAAAATGACAGCACTAATACAAGCACTGCAGGCAGGCAGTGAGACCAGCTCTGCTGAATGCAGTGGTGCTCTACGGGAAGGGAAGACACTGGAGAGGGAAAGCAGAGAGGCTGCTGCATGCTCCAAGCTTCAGGGCCACCTATACACAAGCTTCAGATACTAGCACGATGCTCAAAGAGCTAAGAGCTGCTGTGAGGCTGTTCAGATCATCATCTCCTACAAAATGCATCCTTTCAGGACAGCTCCAGCCACATCTCTTCTCCCAATCCATGCACACAACACAGGAGATGAGAAAAGCAATGTTGCCCTTTGCCTGCCATAAGAAGAGGAAGCAAAAAATGAACTCACCTATTTGCCAGATCTTGCCATAATTCTATAGAAACTAAAAAGCAGATAGGGAAAAGGTTCTTGCCCCAGTTACCCACCCGTAACAATTTATAGCAACTGATTTGGGGGCACTAACCTGCAGAGGCAGAACGTGTCAGTCGTTATTATTGACTGTAAATGTGTCATAAGCATGGAAATATGCTCAGCAAGGCTACTGAGGCTGGTACTGAAATTGTAAGCAGCCCATTAAATAGAAGCAGTAAATACTCCAACGCACTGTAGATCTTGGTCAGTTAAAAAGCACTGGACAGGCTTTAAACCTGAAAAAATACTTGGCTCCAACTAAATCCCCTTTGAGGGGAAAAACAACCAGGTAAAAACAAACACAAGGGCAGCAAACAGATGAACACTGCAGTGACTGCCAGCTTCTAGAGCAAACACCAACAGTCAGCATGAAAAACAGGCTCTGCTAAAGGACAAGAGAGGGTTGAAATGCAGGCAGGGCATAGGAGCAACACATCTTGGTCAGAACAAAGGTGGATCCAAGTCAGTTCAGGGAGCTGAAACACTAAACAGAAGGCTTCACTGGTGGCAACTGGTGATTTTGCATTGGAATGCAGGACTGTGCAGGAGGCAGAAACAAACACAAGCCAGTGAGATAGGGGGAAGAGAGGAAGAAACCCAACATCTACAGAAATATCATCAGATGATCCCGAGTAAAGAGACAGCAAGAGAGCAAAAACTTTTGGAGAGCTTCTTGGCTCTCTGGACGCTGCCAGAAGGAGGCTCAACACAGCACTACAGAACTCTGCATTCCTTGTCCCACCACCCACTGTACATTCCAATGGATATAAACCCATAAAACCTTGATTTCTTTGGCTATCAAAAGTAAGAACATCGCTCGTGTCTTGGAGGTATTGTGCTCAAGACGAGTGCAAAACAGAACTGCAAACCTGCCGTGAGTGTAAACAGTGGAGCTGATCCCTCCTGCACATATCCACAGCACTACCAAGGACACCCAACTGCCAGCTCTGGATTTCTGGGAGCTGATGGACATCCAGACAGTCACAGAGCCAAGCAATGCCCCATAAAAAACAGAGATGGGAATCTTCAACTAGGACATGTCTGTGGCCCACATTATGCCAAGTGCTTCAGACCTGCATTTAACTTGAAGCAACTCCCTCCAGGGGCAGATCCACTCGAGCACTTTCCCTTTTCACTACCTGCACGTATTTTCCAGTCACAGAAAAGACAAATTGTCTTATTTCTTTTTTTTTTTAAGAATAGTTCTGTTGCAGAAGTAATAGTGAAGAGTCCAGAAGTCTTGATAGCATATCAAGCCAGGCCCAATAGATCAGGAAGATACTGGTGCTGGGGATGTCCAGAGAAGGCTAAGCCTTTTCTGTATCAGTGCACAGCTGGCAATTGGTCCTGGGACACGTGTGCCAGTGCAAGTACCAGTGTTGCCAGACCAAAACCAACTCTTCTCGTGAATCCCAAGTTTGTATTCATAGGGACAGTACAGAGTCTAAGACTTTATAGATGTATGCACTGCTTTTAACCCCTGCATTAGATTATTTGGGTAAATCGAGTCATAGGCTTAAATTCCAGCCTATAAGAATGACCTCAAGCTTATAACAGAGATATCAGACTCCGGGGTGTTTCAACCCAACTTCAGCCCAACCTCTTGTTTTGGGAGGTTGGGATATGTGGTGAATCTGCCGCATGGAGCTGAGAAGTAAATTTTTCATTACAAGGCTCCCCATTTGATATAAATAGCTTCTCTAAGGATTCGCTATCTAGTTCACAGGAATATTTTTGCTAACAAGAAAACACAAACATGTAACCCAGCCCGTGCACCAGTGCAGACACTGGGACAGGATGGGGACTTGTCTTACCACTACCTGAACAGATTTTTGTAGGGCTGAAGCTCTGCTGTGCCTCACAGTAATTTACACTGCTATCAAGGATAGAACCACATGCTCCTTTCTTTCCCAAAGACCACAAAACCGTATTTACTCCCCTGATTGCATTAGCCAATATGAAACAAAGTAATTTTTAATAAAGTGTGCCATGGCAGAGAAAAATTGATACAATCACAGAGCTGGTATAATAGGATTTAATTCTGCTTCAGATGTGCTAGTTTTAATAAAAAAGGATTGAGCAAATCTAAAATAAATTACACTGAAAGGTCAGGCTTATTGCTTGTACAGTTATGTTAACTCTTCCACAGACATTTTTACAGACTGTATTTATGAGACCTTTTGATTTTCAGAAGAGGTATAAAATACATCTGCAATTTTCCCATTATTTGCAGCAGCATTTCTTCTGCAAGTGTCATTTCTCAGTACTGTAGTGTAGATTTCTTTAACCAACATTTATAAAAAATGATGAGTTATGTCTGGGGCAGTTTTGTTCAATTAGTGAAACTGTAATTCCCAACGGAAAGTGAAACCTAGCTGGGAAAAAAATCATTTAAGGGAATGAAGATTCCCATTTCTGTGCCAGTGACACTTGATTTCTTATTCATTAATCATTCCACCAGTATATCATTTATTCTATAGGAAGCAAACCAATTACTTATTTTTATATGTGAACTATTCAGAATGGCCAAGAATTGGGAAGAACTGTAAACACTGGATGTTATTACAAGGCTCTTATTAATATTACAGCAGCACTGGGGGACCCCAGCCAGGATCATAGCCCACTTAGCTTAGCACTACCGTAACACGGAGGGAAATATCCATCCTAGCACAGAACAAACAGACCTTTGCAGAAGAGGAAGAGCAGAGTCTGCTAAGGAAGGAGGCCATTGTGGTCACAGAGGAGAGCTGGAGATGTACGGCAGCGTCCCGGTCTGTAGTCCTGTGCTGCTGTTCAAAGGACCATGCTGCTGCCTTGCCAGGGCACAAAGGTTGCACAAATCCTGCGGGCACAGACAGGGACCCTGCAAGATAATTACCCAGATTCTAGTCTTACTGAGTTTCTTGCCACTGCTGTGACTGCACAGGTCTATCACACATGAACACAGATATTCTCTGCTTTCTCTGTGTTTAGCCATCTTGGGTGTATGTTAGACCTCACACTTGGAAAAGGAGACACCAGTTTCTACTTCAATCTTGAGATAATATCAAGGCACAACAAGCTCAATTCTCTACAGTCACCACCGGAGAAATTATGATTAATTTGATCAAAGGAAGTATTGGGAAGAACAGAAAATCCAACCCCCCGTTGGGATCTGTCTGTATCCACACTTTCAGGGAATCCAGGTACAAGTCCATCAGCAGTGAGCACAGGCAAAGTCAGCTGAACTGTGTCATCGCACTGAAAAGCCAAATTAAGTCTTGGGTTCACTGTGGAGTTCTGCTCAATACTCGAGTCAGTTGAGAGTTGCTCCAGTGGCAGGAGACTGCACGAAACCACCACCGGCAGTGGTAGGATAATAAAGATCTGCCACAGTGGCCAAGGCCTTCCCCAGGGGGGTCTTGGGTTTTAAGAATCACTTTAATTGCAAAACATTGATTTTTTTTTTTTAATTTTTTTCCCCATGCTGATAAAATAAACAAGAAATGATTGCCAGCTATGACTATGAAGGAGCGGAGATGATACCTGCTTTTTGTGTAGCACAGAATTCAAGGAGAAATCTGACTGCCCCCTAACTAGGAACATAAGCAGCTGGTGTCTGAAATGAGAAAGGCACAGCTTTGTGCTGTGGGCTACAATAGTTCAGTTGCTGGGGGCTGGCAGAGGAGATTCTGTGAAAACACACATATCAAAGAGCTGCACAGGCATAAACAGCAGCTTCTTTGCATAGTTTGAGCTATATGAATATGCAAAACAAAGGCATCCTGGGAACACCTGTGAAGCCTCTTGACAAACTCTGCTTAATTTTATCAACATTTCTGCTTTTGACAGCCAAATAAAAAAAAAGTTGAGGTAGAAAGGGACCCAGAGTGAAAAATTCTGCCTTCAACAAATACAAAATGGACAGAACACATCCATTAAAGGAGCGGTGCTTGCAATACAGAAGAGCTGTTTAGCTTTTGGGGCTGAAATATGGTTAAGGAACAAGTCCACATCCTAGCCAAGGGCAGTAGCCATGGCACAGTGGGAGTAAAAGACAGTCCCAGTCACAAGAGAGTACAGTGGAGGAGATAAAGGAGGTCAAGTTGTACTGAAAGCCTTCTGGAGTATGCCAACAGTCCCTCCAGAAGGAATATCAAGTGGCTCCAAGTGAACAGATAAATGTCATAGCTTTGCTGCAGTCAAACTGCAGGGAAAACAAAAAAAGCCAAGAAAAGTTAAGTGTGGTCTTTGTCTTTTGATGACTATTAGTGGACCAGTAAACTGGAAGAGGATGTTGTCTTCATTTTTCCATTTGGAAAACACAACAAACAGCAGAGGTATCTCCTTAACTTTGCTTCAACAGGTAAAACTACCACCAAGCTTTTATAGATCAGTTCACCTCTGCTTTTTCTTCTGACAGCACTTACTCTTTAACAAGATATCTGTATCTATTTCTACCTATATAGGGCAAGAGACACAAACTACAGCCTCTGAACAGGTCCTACCACATACAACCTGAAATTACTGCTGCTGTGATTGTTGTGAATCCTCTGATCTCCAACAGGAATGTGGTCCCCATCTGACAAAACTGACTATCTTATTTTTGCCTTTTAATAGGTTTCTTACCGCTGGGCTCTGCCTTCATTTGACCAAGGGTAGGATGTCCTTAACTCATCTCCTTGGTTTTTCTTCCCCTCTATTTTTAAAAGCAGTGCCCAAATCCATAAAAGCAGTACAAATATTGTATTTTCTCAACTTTTATTACTAAAGCTAATTCCCAATGGGAACAATGATTTCTATAGCAACCCACAAATGAAGGGCCTAAAGCTCTTTAAATCAAAAATAAATTATTTATGTAGACAAGCTGGCAACGCTGCTGCTCTCAGGATGTAGGCACCTTCATCCAAAAACAACCCAGAAAAAACAGGTAATCATAACATAATCCACTAACACAGTCTTAGCAAAGCTGTACTTTAATACAAACTCATCCTTTGGCACTAATTACAAAACAGCCTCAGCTCTCCTGCACCTTGGGACACACAGTCAGGCTCTGAATGACAGGTGACTCACGTTGCTTCCTCTAATCCAGACATCAAGGTTTGAGTAAGGAATACCACATCCACTCAGAACTCTTGGAATAACTTAGAGCACAATGGTTTAATTCCCGCCCAGGAAAAATATAGGAATCATTTTTATGTGGTGTGTTATGTTGTGTGGCGTTATTAGCTCCTTGTCACTTCCTCCACTGCTGAAGGCTTTCTGACCAGGTTGAGACACTACATTCAGCACTGCGTGGAGCTCTTTGTGCACAGAAGATGCCAGTAGCTGAAGAGTGATGCAGTCAGCCTAAGTACAATATCCAAAAGGCAGATATACAGAGGTAGCTACAGGTGTGTATGTGTGTATATATGTATATATAGAGAGAGAGTTTTCCAAAGAGTTTTGTATCTCAGAAGATAGAGATCAGAAGATGCGATTTACTCCACCTGCTACAACTCAGTAACATGGTACCGCTGCTTACAATGTATTTTTGCCCATAATCCCTGTTTTCTGCCTCTGCACCTAAGATTCAGGTAAGCCTGGAACACTGCTTACTTAATACACAAAGCACAGAAATGCTCATGGGGCTCTGCAAATAGTACAAATGAAACTGTGAGCAAGAGGCAGCAAAGCCTCTGATGCAGAACTACAGAGATCAGTATGAAAAGAGTCAGCAATGTCCTGCTTTAGGTAACGTCTGACTCTCCAGAGCCCTTAGTAGACACATTTAGTAGGTGTGTTATCAGAGAAGTAGAATCAACATTGGTAGTTTCAAAGGCAAAGCGACTGTGGCAATTGGTCAATACAGAAAGATCACTAAGGTTGGAGGTAGCTCTGCAGTAAGAAAATTAAAAAATGACCAATGCACAGAATATCACAAGTCACCTATAGCCATCACATTGATGTCTCTTCTATCTGCTGCCAGAGATTCAGTCTTCTCAAAAAACCATTATACTTGTCTGTCCAGTTCAAATCCCCTCTATGATTTAAAGGAAACACCGCCAGAAGAGAACAAGTCCTGCCACAGCGTATAGCACCTATGGGGTTTAACATCAGGAAAAATGATTATGCAACAGTGTTCTGGTTTTCAGTTGGTTTTGGTTGATTTCTTACTTGACCATCAAGACACTATTTGTAAGGATCCATGGAAAGAAAGAGCCATGCTCAACTGTTGGGACATGAAGCTCCTTCCCTCCAGTTGGGAGGGGCCCCTGAGTCCCCCTAAGGACAGCCTCATGCTTTTGATGGACAGCTGGCTGCTCTGCAACACCACTGACAGAAAGGTACCTGCACTTCAGGGGGGGGGGTCAATGGCTTACCTTAAACAGTCTCCACTGCTGCTTGACTTTCCCAATCTCATAGCTACGGCATTTTTAAAGGGTTGTGGAAATAGTCACCTCCTCCAGCCCGCACCAAATCGAGACGTCATTGTCCATAAGGCGAGAGGCTGAAATCAGCCCTGAACTGCTGAACCAGCACAGCCTGGTCATGGCTCTACCACCACCTGTAATTGAGCAAATTTACATAAAAAGGCACAAAACCATAATTAAAAGGATTATATATCAAGTTAACTTCTCACTTTTCATCCAGGCCCACAGAAAATTGGATGGGCATCAGGGCCTGTGATCAGACAGCAAAGCCCAGTTCTAAATAAACTTCTGAAATGGGATGCCTGTTAGCCAGCATTTCAAGAAAATCCTACCAGCATCCCAGAAATAAAAAGATTACTCTTTTGTTTCTGCTTTTGCCTCAGGTTCACTACAAAGTGACTTGCAGCTCAATAAATTTGAACATGTTTTCATGTTACAAAAACAAAGACAAAAATTCATTTATTCACTTTTTACCTCATACATCCCAAATCAATAATTGCACCTATTGATTGATGACATAAATCAAAGCATTAATTTACATTGAGTACTGTAACCTAATAAGATGGGAACAACTGAATTTGTTGAAATTGATTTTCCTTTTGTTTCCAGCAGAAGATCTTTGGGCCCAGAGAATAATAAGATGCAGCGCACGGAGCAGTTAATTACCAATGAGTATCACAAAAAGCTAAAATTCTTTTTCTTTCTGAATATTGAAAGAAAATGTTGGGTCTGCAGGATGGGTGTTTAAGCAAAAGAAATTTATTGTACCTCTTCCACCTGTACATTCAAGCAATGTGAATCATGGAAAGGTGAATTTCAGTGTATACTAAAATCACTTTATAACATAAATATGTAAAACTGTAAAGTAATGCTGAAGCATTTTGTTTTGAAAGGGGTCATATTTACAATATTGCAATTCCAGTAATACAGTTTTAATGGTAAGTCACTGAAGCAACATGCTGTGCCACCAAGTGATGATGGTTTTGTGTCCAAGGGCAGCGGTTGAATCAGATGAATACAGAGTCAGCACAGCTCTTGGAGCCTGGCCCAGAGCTGCTCACAGCGTTGTACGGAGCACCACAGCCACTAATAACTTAGAACTTTGATAGAGGCATTTTAAACTGAACATCATGCATTTTTTTAGACAGGAAGACCTACCCAAATCACCTCTTGTGATGATCAGCCAGCCAGCCAAGAACTCTGCAGGTATGTTTGGTACGGACTGGCAAACTCCAAGGAGACAGAAGGACTATGCAGCCCAACCAAAGAGAGCACCTCAGTTTGCCACTCCATGTGCAAAGGGAGCAGCTCTGTCAGAAGATTTCCTCCTTTCAGATCCACCAACGCCTGGGGCCTGAAGAGGTAAAAGCAGGAGAGCACTACAAACCAGCAAAGTGAGAGGGGGAAAGCCCAAAGGTCCTCACAAGCTGTGTTCCGTCCTGAGACACATGTACGATTCCAGGGCCTTCAGTGGTAACTCTGCTCACCCAGCAGCAAGTTACAGTGGCTTTGCTTTACATTTCTGTTTACTACCAATAAAAAGAGATAGATTTAGCCATCAATCTCCAGTTAATTACAGAGTTTCCCAGCCCAGCTCTCACCCCAGCCTGGCAGAGGTGATTGTTTTCAAGATTCAACCTTTTCCCTCTGCATTTCAAATGTCAGAAGAGGAGCCTGCTGTGAGAGAAGCCTTTGCATAATACTTGGGAATTGTGCCAAGACACCCAATCTGTTAATCTGGACAGGTTTCCAGGAAGCCTCCTCATGAAAAAACCCATTATGTCAACTGACCCAGCAGGATTTGAAGAAAGGTTTAGAAGCAAAGGCTTCCCCTCCACTAAGAGCTGCATTTCTATCAAGCACATCATACATACCTGTGCATCTTCTTACTCCTTCCTGGGACTTGACCACCCTTCTATCCAAATACCAACCAATATTTAAAGCAGGATACAGCAATAACTTGCAACTTCTCGTCTCTTCTCCATTTTCCAGCCTTGCAAGCACAGAGTGGCAAGCAGCGGCACAGCCTGGTATCAGGCTTCAGGACTGTCTGGAGAGGTCACAGACTCCACCCTGGAGAGCAACCAGTGCCTCCAAGGAGGTTTTGTGCCTAGCAGATGGTGGCTGCAGGGCAGAAGGGAAGATCAGACAAGCAACAGCCTCATTTGCACCAGGGTACAAAGTACTGAATGAAAACACCAATCCACATACTTGAAATCCTATGGGGCACTCAAGGCTCCCAAGCCCACAAATAGCCTTGTTCAGCTCCAGGACCAGGTACAAGTCTCACCTCAAGATAGAGAAGGCTGCCACCAGCCCAGAGGGCTTCTCCTACCACCCAGGGTGAAATGAGGCAGCCACAAGCCACATCAGGCTGAGTTTTTTGGAGAGTTGACAGAAAGAGCAGGGAGATGGTGCAGCGTAGGCAGGGGAACACACACAGGCACATACAGACAGCAGGGCAAGAAGGTCCCTGCAGCGTTGGGGCTCTTGAAGCAGACATTGTCCCACACCTCCCAGGGTACATCACACCCAGCTCAAACAGCCTTCTAAGTCAAACTCAACCACCAAGGAAACTTAGTAGGAAATATCTACCTGTTCAGTGGCATCACCTAAATCAGGTAATCAGTGCTCTGGTTTGATACTGCCAAATCAAGTTATGAATCTATTTACCAGTGCATGGAGTTAGGCCCCAAACTTGTTGATACTAAAGTACTGAACTAATGAAGTGTTTGTCTACAAAACCTGTCTCAAAATCTCTGATGAGCATCTAGTCTTTTCAGGAGAGGACAAAAGCACTTCACTCACACAATCTATTCAGATATTTTGACTAAAGAAAAACTAAGACTCAATATCAGTGAGGGGCTGAAAATTAACTTCTACTTTTCTATGCAGTTACCATGCCTACTGCCATGGAATAAGAGTTCATTTAACCAAGTATTTAGTCAGTGAACATATATTTCAGGCAGGGGAAAAAAAAAAGACTAATTAGCAAAGTTGTCAACATTTTATCCCTCCATACATAAACAATTATTGACACAGAAATAGGAGAAGAAAGTTTATGATCTACCAATATGGTAATTTACTGCTGATGTTATGATATTTTATAGACAGTTCCTCAAAGTGAATGACAATTAGAAATTTCTATCAGCCAGTTCCTTCAAGAACCCAAAACTGTAATAAGTTACTACTTGAACAAAATGCTGGATTATATTTATTTAGAAGGAAGGACTGCACTGCTAACAGCATGGATATACCCTTGGGATTTTGTAAAAGTCCCCTGAAATTCATAAACCATCAGTGTGCAACACAGTTTGCACTCACTTCAAAGTCTCAGCTACAATTCTATGAGTTGAAGGACTATCCTCCTTAGGATTATTTTAGTAATTTGAACACTCAGTAGTCAATACACTATCTTTTCTTAAGGAGAAATACCAAAATAAAAGGGGGGACACCCCAACCAAAACCCACAAAAAAAATCCCTGAAGGAAAAAAGATACGTGAATCAAAACAGTTACAGATTGAGAAGGCCACCTTAAGAAAATGTAAAAGCAATATTTCTAAGGAAAGAGAAATAACAGAAGCCTTACTGGACTCCAAAACCTTGCTGCAAAGTGGTCTCCTGAGGAATATCCACCTGTTAAGCTAGAGAAAGAAAACACATAATGAATGTTATTTACCAAACCACTGAGTGGAATTTAGGATTTTGTGTCCACCTAATTAACAAATGAGAAAATCAATGAAGATGACTTTTTAGCCTGTTTTCTTATGGCAAGGAACTGCCATGCGGAAATAAAAAGGTCTGTTCTCTGAAAAGCTGTCTATAGCCTGACCCTCCCCAAAACACTGACTGCATAAGTGAGAATGACCATCACATGGCAATACCACAGCCCACCACAAACTCCACAGCTACTGCATAGCTCTGCAAGTGGGATCCCTGTACCAATTAGAAGTTTAGTATTTGAAAAATATCTTCTCCAGAAGAGCAGGAAGATACTGCTCCTGAGAACAGCAGGCTTTAGTGCTGTCAGACCACCATAGAGACTAACAGAAACTAGCTATGGCATCATGTTCAGCCTGGCACTAAGCAAAGGTGTCTGGAGAAACAATAGTTTTTGCAGTGAACCCAACAATTGCTTTGTCCTGCTACTGAGGACAAGGTTAAGGCCATCTCCCAGGTCCTTCTTCCTGGTCAAAGTGCCTCGCCTGAAAAAGTGATGTCTATCAAAGTCATTGAAGCAGACAGAATTGCTACCAACCAATGTCAGGATAAACTGCTCTTCCAGAGCTCCTTACTGTTTTTTTTCCCTAGGGGGTTGTCCTGAGAAAAAAAGTGAAAAACTGAACATTGATTAAGGGCAGGCACCTCTGTAAGCAGAGTATCTAGCATGTCTACTAGTGATCAACAGCTGCAATGACAAAATTCCTGGTCCCCACCATTCTGTGTCTCCTAGACTTAAGTTCCAGAGTATTTTTAGTAACACACCAGAAGTATGGAATAACAGAAAACCAGAATTATACTTTAATACAGGATCAACATACATTGTATCATACCGTTTTAGGAGACAACACAGGCAAGGCTGTCACAAAAATACAGGCACTACTAGTATTGTATCTTAGATTACAGGAAAGAAAGTTTGAAAGCAGATATGAAACAGCCACACAGGCCCCTGACATTGAGCTACCATCACCTGAAGGTTATGAGAAGTACAAGAGCAATGAAAACAAGTCAAAATGTTTTGAATAGTATCCAAGTGCATGGGCTCAGCTGTACCAGAAGCATGATCACCAGAACACTTCAGGTTTGTATTAATTTTTATTTTCATGTATGTACAACTAAGAAACAAATCTCCATTTGAAAAAGTTCAGAAGTTATCTTCCAACACCACAATGTAGACACACCTTTCAGGCAGCAAGTATTACTCCTATTAAGGCTCTTATAAAAGGATGGATATCATGCAAATGTAATTAAAGAGTACATTACATTTCAAAATATGCAAACCAAATTCAACTTTAACTCTTTCCAAAAAAGAACATATCTAACATTATAACTGTGACCCACCAAAGCATTTACATACATGCTGAAGCTAAGTACACGGACTACAGAAACTTAAGCAAACAGAACAACTGTCAAGCCACCTTAACCAGGTCAGAACTACAGGCAGTGATCAATCCCTTCTGACACCGCAAGGGCCAGTGTCCACACCTACCCTGTCCTTTTACATTCACATAAACCACTGCTGACTGAAAGATTCCAGATGTTTTTTTTTCAACCTGCAAGGCCCACATTTTTTAGCTTTGGCATCGATTTGTGATCACTGAAAGTACTTAATCCCTCCACTGAACCCAGGGAAGAGGCATGCAGAGTGCCTGGATCACAGCAGTGCACAGCAGGAGCCACCAATGGAAGTTATGTCCATTGGGCGTTTAGAAAGATTCCAATTTCATTTCTGTTTGCTGTACCCCTTGCTTATGACCTCAAAGAGTGAAAGATGTTTTTTTTTTTTTTTAAACCATAAGCAGCATTAGCACTAAATCAAATAAGTGATGCTAATCTTCAAGGAAACAATTCTTACTTAATATTTTAGTACAGTCGTGCTACTTGTGCAAACAGTATCTCAAGACTGTCTAATATTACCAGCAGGGAGGACGCTTCATTCCTTCCCTCTGTCATTAGAATAAGTGGAAATTAAATATAATGAAGATGGTCAGCTGTATGACTTCATTGTGATCACTAACATAACTCAGAAATAAGAGGACTGATAATTTCAAAGTGATGAAGATGAAAAAGGCAACTGTTGTGACCTCTCCCAGGATGTCATGTGCACTGCCTGATGTGTGAGAGGTACTAGCTGACTACTTTTTCTTTTCAAGCCTGATGCTAACATTAGCAAATTTTTGTTGTCTATTCAAGAGGAAACCATTTTTTTTTCTTCTTTTTTTTTTTTTTTTTTAAATCACATAACTTTTTGGCAACTATCAAAGCACCCAAAGGCCCAGGCTTTTCAGAAGTTTTGTATCACATTACATTCAGTGCTTACAGATTTCTTACAAACAGTATTCCTCACCTAAGAATATAGTACTTAAGAAGTAGGAAGACTCCTTTATTTCAGTCCATCTAATTTTGAGTCATAGCAGCATATCATTTAGATACTGCCAGGCACACACTGTGTGTACATCTGCAACTAGACGAACAGAAAAAAAAAAGGAAAAGAAAGATCCATTTTAGTTTAATCCTGACCAGCAGCTGTTAGCAATTTTCTTTAGTTATCGCTGTGGGATGTGATGGATGGCAAGATTCAATATGCTGAGGAACTAGTATACAGTGTACAAGTGCTTTCAAGGACTGTTGTTCAACAGCACATTCCTTTTAACTAGGAACTACAGACTGTAGGAGATAACAGATAGCTCCTGGGAGCATCTATCATCCTTCAGAGAAGCTGTCTGATCAAGAGGATAGGAACTGGAAGAACAGCCACATGATCTCTTGCTATATAGCTAGTATATCATGTCATCAGAAGAGGAGAGAAGTGAACATTAACTGAAGTGGTAGCTTAAACCTAACTTAAACCAAGAATTCTGCATAAAAGAACAAGTGGAGATATTACCATTTTAAGACTTTCCATACAATTTGCAACACAGAGAAACTGGATACACAAGAACATGCAAGTCAAACAAAGCTAATCTACAATAAACAAAACCAGAATACACTTATTTCAAGACTTAAAACCACCAGAATATTCACCCAATGCTAAGCAGGAGCAATGGAATAAGATCTGGACCTAGTCACAAATGCAATAAAAATTCAGCTGCGTCTTCCAGCTTTTATTTCCCTCCTTTTTAATTGTTCTTATAATTTCAGGCCATACACTTACTGAGTGACAGGGGAGCCAATACACAAATGTAAATAAGGCATCTTCCTCTCTCTATTAATAGCAATGCTCCAGGGATTTGTGATTATATATGTATGTAGCTGCACAGCCTTTTTCCAGCCCATAATTACACGAGATGTCCTTCTCCCAAGGATAAAGCAGGATGTCAACTACTCCAATACCAAAACTACTATTTGAAGAGATGCCCCTCTTTCTGAGTAGACATCCCACTGGGGTTGGACTCATTTTAAAGCATGCATTGACACCCACCATTAACCTTCTGTCTGAAAGTTGTGTCCCATCACTTTTGTATGTAGCTCTCAACACAGATGAATCTCAGAAGATTAATACACCCTCTCCCCAAACCCCCCTTGTTTTTTAACAAAAGTCTTACAAGTAGTATATAGTGAAATAATTAATAACTTGGTCCACAAACAAAAACTCCATTCCAAAGTACAAAATCAAGTTGTCAAATTATTAATCTTCCAAAATGCTCAACCAAGTCATCACACGCATTTAGCCCCAAACCTTAAACACAGGCTAGCAAAAAAGGCTGGAAATTACTCATCAAGCTTACAGAAATTAATTCCAGAAAACTTCAAAGTCATTTCAATATATTTTAAATGACATAAAAGAATATGGGCAGAATGCCATCCTAAGACGCAAAGAACTTTCTAAGAAGTCCAGAATTTTACACATACCAAAGAAGGTAGCCAATGCAAAGCATGAAATACAAAGTTTTAAGAGGTTTATTCATCTCCAAACACCTCGAACCACAGAAGGAAGCAAACTGCACTAGAAGAAATGTACAAGTATTCTTCAAGGGAAGTACCACGTAAAGCACATTGCATTAACCTAGACTTGACATTATGAGGGCATGGCTGTAGCAAGGTCCATACTAAACACCAGATCAGAGACAGAAGATTAAAGTAAAACATGAGATGTCACAGTCACTGTTCTACTGATCTGGGAAAGGCAGAGACTCCAAGGTGAACAGAAACTGTGAACCTGCTTAATAAAGGCCATTCTTGCAAAGTCAAAAAAAAAAAATCAGACATCCAACACTTTCATCCCTTCATTAAAATAGAAATACTAAAAAGGAGCACTCCATAACATATCCCCATAGCTTCTGACTGACATGTTGAAACCAAGGTAAAAGCAGAAAGTTAGCGGAGATAATTAGAGCAGCAAAGATCTTTCAGCACAAGGCAGCGTCGCTGAGCCGCCTACCAACCAGAAGATGAATTATTTTGTTTGTTACTTAAAAAACAAAGCTGTTAGTTGATCACTTCAGTTTATTAGGCATCGAAAAGTTTTCATCTAGAGGTCATGCAGAAAAACACCTCACCCTGTGTGCAAGGATGTACAAAGCCTAGCAGAAACCAGTGAAAAGAAGGAAGAAAAAAAAAAAGTACTATTTGCTAGCTTTCCTTTCAGATATTTCAGAGAAAAATGTCAATTTAATGCTGACAACAAACAAGGATGTCAGTCTAATTAGATTTTTTTTTGTTCTGTCATGCTCCTGATCATGTTTAAGTACTCCTCTGAAAAAAAAAATCTGATCAATGATGAAGGCACAATTATACAAACCTCAACATTCACTCTAAATGTAGCTATGCAAAAAAAAGGGAAGAGAGGGTAGGGAAAACAAAGGTGAAGTATATTTCTCTTCCTATAATTAAGTCAATTTATTTTCCAACAGCCATATAAATTTAAAATATGAAACAACAATAATACAGCTATAGAATCTAGGTTTTCTTTCAAAGCAGCAGCATATAAAACATATAAAAGCTAAAACCTCAGCACAAGCTTCAAAAAAACAAGGACTGAGTGAATTTTGCCAAAGACATTAAACTCACAAAATACAGTACACAAAAATACTGGAATGCATTAGATATAAAGCTACACATTTTAGGTAAAGACAGACATTGTCATACAAAATTTGCAAAATGAAACCACGGGATTTGGGGGAGAGTACCATGAATACAAAGAGGTTGGCAATTAATACTTGTAGATGGAGAGAAGAAAGTGGCAGTTTTACATTTAGCATTCAGTTTTCAGGTTCACGACTTCACTTTCTTAGCATCTTTTTTTCCACAGTTCTCAGCAGCCAAATCTGCTTTTCTCTTCTGTGACTAAAAAGGGGGGGAAAAATAATTATAAATTCAGTGAAACGGTGGCATCATACAAAAAAAAAACCTGAAGTATGTGACTATTCAAAAAGATGATAAGTGACCCTGATGTATTATATACTTCAATTCAGCTTAAAAAATAGATCCCAGCCTTAGACACTTATCTGTGCTATCCTTTTTTGTCATCTTGAAATCGTTGCATGGTCTCAATGATACAGGTACCACACATACCATGAATTGGATGAAAAGATCAGGACCTTGACTTATACACAATTCTGTTCTAACGATGACAACTCCTCAAAATAAAAGAAGCACTTCTTATGATTCCTTCTTTCATGAACTACTGTGTAGGGGAGGAATAACAATCTGGGATTAAATTAAAGTAAACATATCACGTAAATATGTAGGTAGAAGAATGCCAGTGCTATAGTTTCTTAAAAGGCTTCTTCTGTCACTTAAAAAAAAGGCCCTTCTCAAAACCACAACAAAAACAAACCAAAAAAAGCCCTAAAATATTATGAATTGGGAATACCTACTAAAAATCTAGGAGACCTAAGCAATCTGGCTACAATTATCTTTTCCATTTCCTAACAAACTATGATTGAATTCTGCCCCACTTGAAGCAACGTGCTGTTAAACGTACTGCTGTAACTTTCGCTCCTCTTTTCTTCTTTTCAGCTCGCTCTTTTTCCTCAATTTCCATATTTTCTTTTTCTATTAATGATATGAGAGTATTGCAGCGTCTTTGAAACTCCTAAGGAAACAGAAAACAAAATTCTCTAAATAAATTATAAAAATTCTCTCATTTACATAAACATGTTCAAAAATACTTGAACTCCAAAATCCTCGTTTTCCAAAAACATTCAATATTCATGTATTAGTAAGATTAGCTTAGTTATTGTTCATCTGCCTCCCCCTTAGTGTAATCTTCTTTATCAAGAGAGATTTACTGAAACATTCAGCTTTCTGACAAGAACTTTTCAGGACTGTCTGTATCTTCCACACTGACACCCCAGAAGACTAATCTGATCTTTCATCTTGTTTAGATGAAGCAAATTATAGCCTGCCAGCCATACTAGGGCCGATTTTTAGGAAAAGGGGTCTTCAAGTATATCCTTAAAGCTGAGAGAAAAGGGAGCAAAGCCATCTTAAAGTAATACTTTTCTGTAGTACACAGACTAGTTCCTTGTGATAGGACACCGTAGAGTTCCAAAGGGACAAAACCTGTCCAGTCTTAAATGGTGACCTCACCATTGTAATTTTAGTCAAACAGCACCCTGAAGGTAGCAGACCCTAAATGTTTTTAGCATCAAGACTTCCAAGCCACCTGAAAGTGATCAAGATTAAATGCCATAAGGTGATTTAGATATTCAAAAATATTTCCAATGCAATCTAGAAGTATCTGCACTGCAGTTAGTAAGTCAGCTTAGTTAATACAACTTGTTTGACTTCGACAGCTCCTTGTACCACGTCTCCAAAAAAAAATCTCTTCTCAAATATGTAATAGTACTTGGTTTTATTATAATTATTTTGTACATTCTATGTAACCTGAGAACAGTGATTCCATAAGCATTTTTTCCAACTCAAAGCAGGAAGCTTTCTTCTGAGGGGGTAAAAAAAAAAGCTCAGAAAAAGATGTCTTATCTCTATTAAATTCAGTGAAGCAATTTTGGAACCACAAGCATAAATCTTAACCTACAACTGGTCTATCTGCAATGAAGTGGACAGGTGACCTTTTTGCCCGGGAATTAGTCTCTATTTTCTCAGCATCTGTAACCTGTATATTGCCTCAGCCATCATGTTACATGATGGCAAACGATGCAGCCTGAACACTTTCTTGATCCTGAATGTTCTGAAACAGTCAAGCATATGACTCATTGGAGACATTAATACCCTCAAGTTTAACCACATCCCTTAAGTCCCATAGTTTCCACAGATTCCTCTGTGAAAGGTGCTCCGTGGCCTTGGGTGAAAGCCGTGTAATTCAGACAAAGAACCCTGCCATCGTGCAAATTTTTTTAACCACTAAACCCCCCAATTCTTCTGGACATTTTTCTTTACAGCTCCCTACTGGAAACAGTCCAGTCTCACGTGTGTAGCTTTGCAAACAGTATTATAATGACTCATTTCTTCCACATGCATGTAAAGGTAATCCCACAACCCCCAGTACTGGCTCAACCATAAATTGAGGTGCCATGCTTGTGTCCTGGAATACATCAGTCCTGCTGGAGTTAAAATACTCACTTCAACTAATAAAACCCCTCAAATCCCACCTACACAAAAGTTTTCAGATAAAAAGGCAACGAGTCTGAGAAAATTTGAACGTAAGCCATCCCACCACACACTGCATCCCCAAACATAGAACAAGAGCCTCTGTCCCAAAAACCTGCACTCTACAGATGAAGAGAGATGATAAAAAGACACAAGCAGAAAGATGATTGTCAATATGCCAGAAGCATTGTAGATCATTTGATTTCATGTGCATTGCACACAAAAGACTCAGAAGCTGTAGGTAAACACTGATGACAAGCTGCTCCGTAACAATCACCTCAACCTTTTCTAGTATGAGAAACTGGTTTGTGTTAAATTCGAGACAAGCAATTAATCAGAAAGGACTAAGAAATAACCTTCATCTAATTGTGCAAGGCACTAAGAAAAACCACCTTCTTTCCTGAGGAAAAATACTCGCGTTAATAAGTTTATTAAAGTGTAAAAGTTCATGCTTACACTTTCCAGATGGACTATTTCTCCAGAACAACATGCTGTGGACAGAAGATGGACTTAAAAAACCAATTTTCTCTGGAGAATCACAGAAACCATTGCCCATAAGATGTGACATGCAGAGTGGTTTCTTCTACCCCTGCCATACAAAAGAATCCGCATGATAAATCCTGCCCTGAGCTACTGAAATTTCAATATGGGCTGATCCTTTCCATTTTTTTTACTATAAAGATACAATTAGAGTTTAAAATGACTCGCACCGCTAGAGATGAGATTTTACTCAGTGTGGCCTGATACTTTTCTCTTTAGGCTGGAAAGAGATAAGATGTACTTTGCTCACCCCTTCATAGCTATAAAGCCTAGCATTGCAATAAATAAGATGGGAGCACTGAACCATCACCTTCTGCATGACTGAAGGCAGAGATGCTGACTTGGGAGTGAAAGTAGTCCTAAGCTCTGTCAACAGGCCCATCTATCCCTGTATTTACAAAGGAGTCATTTGTCTTATACTGTGTAAGGTTTGCAGAGAGGTAAAAAAGAGCATGAATAATTTAAGAGTCAGAAAACAGATACATGATTCATGACTGCCATGATATCTTGCATTCTTCCTACACTGAAGGAAATAAAAGGGCAATAACAACTAAACTTACAAATTCAAATCTCTGTGCCCAATTAAAACAAAAACCCCAACAAAACAAACAAACTACAATTTTAGGCACTCTCTATCTCTGAGAAATCACATTTTGGGTAAACCATCTGATTTTTGGAATAAATAAACAAAGCAGAACTTTTGTTTTCCAAAGAGAAATCTTCAGAAGGAGAAGAAACAGAAATAAGATGGAAGATAAATTAGCTATTTCTATGGAATTCAAGAGACATCTAGTGGTTAGTAGAACACAGTTTTCTCCAAGAGCCTGGTAAGTCCTCCTCAGAATAATGCTGCCCTTTACCTTGTTTCATATCAGTTTGAATGTAATAAAGGGTTTGAGATCAGATGTTAACTTCAGTATCCTCAGAACTTTTATCCTTTATCACTTGTCCCAAACTTACTATTCACCCCTGAACAAAGACTTGCATTTCTGCTTGCTTCAATTATTCTTGGTATCAAGTGACTTTCTAGCACATTTCTTCATAAAAATTACCAAGCTAACGCAAAACAGACCGAGAGAAATTAGTACTTTCAAAAATGTCAGGGTAGTTGAATGCATAAGAATAATTAGCAATTAGCCCTAAATATTTAATTGTTATGATAACCAACTAAATTTATAGTGAAAGATTACTTCAGCTTTCTATTTTCACAATATTTTTTTTCAATAGTGCCATAGCAGAAAGACTGAAAATATTAATGGATAGAATGTGAAGAGAAAACATAAGGCAGAAAGATTCACTATATTCCCAGTGCCTTGACTGCAGCATTAGACACCACAGAACATATTTTTTACACTTCAGCAAATGATTCCTGTCCCCTTTAAAAAGAGAGTTACACTGAATATAATGATCTGCAAGAAGATTTAAATTGAGTATTTAACTCTACTCCTGACTTAACTATGTCAATTAATATTAAACTTTCAGCTGCATTTTTAATTTCTAGTCCACATTCCGATGATTTACGTAAATGGATTCCTCCATAGACAACTTAAAAGAAAGTTCATAACAGACTAAATATTGGAGGTTTCTCTCTTAATGGACTTAATTTTTAAATCCACTATTTCTTCAAGCAGACATTTTAGCAAGGAAAGCTTGTAATTCTTTTTAATTAAGGGCTAACTGCTGGACTACCCAGAAACACTTTAATTGCCAATACATCTAGGAGAAATCGCACTACATAATTATAAGAAACACTGGGAAAAGCAAATATTCCCACCTGTTCAAATACACATTTAAAATATTTTATCTTAGGTTTTATTTATGCTTAGTAGAGTACCCAGAACTCTGAAAGAACATTTTATAAACAACTCCTGAGGCCAGGAAATGAAGACAGTAAACAATAATACACAGTGGTTCTGTAATTCCTAGACTATACTACAGAAACACAGATTTGTAAGTGAAATTACATTTACATTTCATGACTCCAGAAGAGCATTTAATTAGAAATTTGCTTACAAGACAATGGGGAAAATCTATGGCAGCTATGTAAGGGAGAGTGTGCTCCACTCTTGTATCAGCCATGACCAATGTGGTCAGTGTTCCAGCTCACACTCATCACAAGTAAGATGAAGTTATTTCTGGTATTATTTTTAAAAAGTACATTTTTTCCCATATAAGTGCTTGAACATGAAAACATGTGTGTGTTCCTTACAAAAGGTGCACATACTTAAAAATTTTACTCATAAAATAAGGAACTGGAGAGATCTGAGCAAAAATTCCAGGGCTAACAGCTTTTTATCATTAAATTAGTCCTATTTTCTGAGATGGGTACCTATATAGCTTATTATTTGCAGCCACCAAAGTTTTTGTTAGTGCTGTCACTTCCCACTTAATTACTAAATTAAAAAAGACTGGCTTTGCTTTTCAGACAGAATAAGCAGGGGAAAAAAAGTACAGCCAAAATTCAGAATATTAGCCTGTTTGCTATAAAACTTGCATTATATTCTTTAAGTATGAACAAAATCTTCAAAAAGCATAAAAAAATGTTTATGCACTTGCACATGACAATCCTTATTCACAAGTAAGGTTCACTTTAAACCTTTAAACCTTACATGAATCACTGTTTCCTCGTGCTTTCAGAAAATAATTAAACCATTATTAGAAAAGCTGTTCTTTTCTCTGAGTATATAATTCAGATGTTTTCAGTCTTTAATATTGTCCAATAATTCTCAAATCAGCAGCATTTTAAGAGACCTTGTTTGGTAAAACTTTTAGTTTGCAATAAAAGTAACAAGGATATTTGTAACGACACTCTACTTCTGCAGTAATCCCTCTGGGTAACGTGGGACTTCAGCTTGGCAGGTTTTCTAATCTGTTTGTTTCACGAGTATTGTGTTTGCTGTACCAAGGGAAAAGGTTATTTCATTAAAAACTAGAAATGAGAATAAAACCCCAGGTTATTCTTTCAGCACTTGTTTCCTAGACTCCAATATTCTGGCACAAATCCAAATTTTATGTGATGGTGCTTAAAAAAGAAAGGAGCAAGACACTTAATGACTTATTCCATGTAACTGATACATACCATTGCAGTTCTAGATTTGATAAACCAGTCAAATCTGAACTGAGGAGCGTTGCGCACACACTGCCTTAGCTCCTCGTACACGTTTTCTTTGTCAAAGCCCATCTTGTGTAACATGCATATCAAAAACCTGTCTTCCTCTTCTGTGTAATTCTTCCCTTTGTTTGTTCCATACTGGATACGCAACTGATGAAAAGGTGCTTTATACCTTGCAATCTGAAGGCAAAACAAAAATAAGGACGATTAAACATCCAGCAAGGATTAATTCCATATAGTGTAGATTGCTGACACATGGTGTAATATATATGCTACATAAGAAAAAAATCCCAACCCCAAACTACTCCTTTTCCAAAGCAATTTGGAAAAAGTCAGCTACAGAACACAAAAAACCCCGCAACAATTACTTTGGCATCAAGGGCTTTCTTGATACTGATCCTCCTTTGAATTCTTGCCTCTCCTCGTTCAATCTGAGCCATAATCCTCTCAATGTCCTGTAGTTCATTACAACGTTCCCAGAAAACAGCTAAAAAAAGCAAAACATAATGTGTAGAACAAAATCTTTTCCTTTACTCTTTACTTTACTTTTATTCCTCTGCAACTTTACTCAGTTCAGGTGCTCCAGCAAAAAGCAATGCAGCTTGTGGTTCCATTCAATCTTCAAAGATTTACTAATACTCCCCTTTTTACTGTGCTAGCCAAGAAATAAACTTGCAGAGACCCATTATTCAACATCTTTACAAGTAAACTATAAACAAAGGTTTAGTTACAACTACAACAAAGTTTACAATCAACATAATTAACTGTAATCATGTAAAATTCTGAAAAAAAACTGGTTTTAAGGCTAGCTTTTCTAACAATGGTGAAACAGGTCAGGAGTGCTAGTCTCACAGTGAAACACTTTTCATTAGCTGTCTCTAAGGTCAGAGACTCCTTAGTCTATCTGCTATAAAAACACGTAACTTCTAACTGGAGAAGCCACATTTTAACTAACTCAAAATAAATTCAACACTTGGAAAGGAACTCTTGTGGACCTCTTCCTTTTTAACCTATACAATTAACAGGGAAAAGATAAAATTTAAGACATTTTAATAAAACTAAATCCAAGGATGAAAAGAGGAAGAGTTCTGTTCAAATTAATTGTGTAAATACAAAAGACAGAATGTACTATTAAAATAGCATATATAGTCACAGCATAAAGAACCAGGTTGCCACTAAAAAGCAACTTCATGATTCCACAAGACCATGTTGTCAATGTAAATTAACCATGCCCAGTTCTAAATTCTGACTGGGGAGGGACAAGGGCAGGTGAAGGTGAATTTATATGCTGCAAACAGAATTAACTCTTCTGAAAAGAACCAACTTGTACTTAAAAAAGTAGAAATACATATATTCTTATACACATGCAAATTCTACCTCTTGTGATTTTAAAAGAGCACGTAGCAAAACCACTGGTGATAAGAAACAGGTTTCAAAATATTACAGACCTGAATACTCAATGACCTCCTCAGGTGACTTTCCCTCCACCTCACGGGCAATGTTGTCTATATCATCCCGACCATATTTCTCATTAGCTTTAATAAACTGGTTAAAATCTCTTTTATTCCAGTTTGTAAAACCCTGTCAACAGCAAGAGATCAAGAAGGCATTAGTAGGTAGAAGGGAAATATTTTGCTGAATTTTGTCTTGTGTATCTATCATTTGCTCCAATTTGCAATGCTTCTGCAAAGTCACATAATTAGTGGTTAATGGTCTTTCAAGATTTCCATAAACTTGTACTACCCAGGGTTTATTACTTAATCCTTAAGAGTCTAAGGTGTTATTTTTGTGCATGACTCCACATGAATTACTAAGAGCTTTTTACATTACTTTAATATTTTTACGTGGTATTTCTCCAAGGAAACAAGCTCAATGTCGCGTTACTGTAATTTTCTTTAAGTCACCTTTCAGCAGCTAGAAACACTAAGTGTCTTAGGAGTAAAGGGTGAACCACCACAAGTGTCACTGCAAGTTCTTGGAGTAGTGCAAATATCTAAAGCAAGAGCTCCTGCTTTGGACATTTACAAACCTTGAGCCAGACAAACAGTTGGATGAAAGCCTAAGTACGTCAAGAACCTCTCTCTAGTCCCAACAGATGCAATCCAACGGAAACTCTACAGCGCTGTCAGACAGAAAATTTGTTATCTACTGAAGAAATGAATCCAAAACTGAACAATAGTTAACTGAGATGCAATGCACAACATCATCATCCAAACATGAGACATTACAATTTAAAGACAGGGAAAGGAGAAAACATCAAGAGCAAACAAACAAACATGAAAATCCCATGCCTGAACAGCAATTTGTAGTACACTGAGCTTCTTTCATCACAGAAATACGTTTACAAGGAACTCTGTCAGTTCTCCAGCTGAATAAGCTCACTCCACAATTAGACAGCATCTTTACAAGCAGTCTAACATACACAATACAAAAACATTTCTTTTTCATCATTAGCAGCAGTACTGACACATACCAGCATCAGCTTAAATATTTTCTCTGCTGTCAAGAGGTGAAATTAACAGTGAAATTATGACCTCACATATTTCTTCAAGGTACCTCATGTCCAAATCTTTTACAGAATATTTTCTGAATCAAAAAACTATTGCTTTGAGACACACCTTCCTCCTTAACTATTAGCTTTTAACAAGCCTACTCAGCATCATAACAGTCCCAAAAGTCAAGAAACTAGCCAGCGACAGCGATTCAGTCCCAGTATAAAAAGAACATGCCTACTAACCCAACTGGGACAAAATTAATGGATGTGACATGTCTTGTACACCTGTGTAAATACCATGTACATTGACAGAGGCTTGTCCTCTCTGATTCAAATCCTTTCTGACAGAAAACAAACACGGAAGGTCAATGCAAATACAAGAAAGCCACTGATTGAATTTCTGCATGTACTGCAGGGTAATGCCCCTACTATACAAATCCTTGCCTTAAAAGTGGCGCAGTCATCCAGGGAAACAGTAGGTGAATAAGACACAGACTTATTCAAGGAGAGGAAAGGTTCCTCAAAGCAAAACTAAGTAAAATCATTACATGTTGTGTGCTTTCTTCTTTCCATAGCATCAGTGTAGCTTTCCTGTGTTTATTTTTCACTATCAGTATTTATAAACCATACTCGTAAGGAAAAAAAAAAGATTAAATACTTCACCTGGTTTTATTTTACCTGTGTTAGAAGCTTTTCTTTCTCTTCAGTTTCCTCAGTATTCAGAGGCATAGAGTCATCTATCTTCTTCTGCTCTTCTTTTTGTACTTGAGCTGCATTCGGGAGGTCAGGATTCCTGGGGACCTGAAAGCAGGGGTATGGATAAGGAGCAGTGCAATTAAAGAGACACCACACTTCTCTATCAACCTTGATTTACAATTCAAAAGCACACATTAGATCTCAAAAGACTGATATAGTTCACACCCACCAAGCATTTTTTGTCCAAGATGTATCCAAACCCAACAGACAAAAAAAAAAAAACACACCATCCAACCTCTTGGTTACCCAGAAGAAGCAGAACCACAACTAATTTTTTAATTTTTTTTTTTTTCAAAAAAACTACCAGAATGTTTTCATCAGTATACAGGAAACTTTTGCAAAATTGAAAGGATTATCCTCCAAGACAAAGTGATCTAACACATTTATCTGTGCTTGTTCCTTGTCTGACAAGCTCTTAAAATTTATCTTCACCAATAAATAACAAAAGGGTCGTATTCACTTTTTCTTAAAAATATATTTTCCTAATATTAATTTTACTCTTTTGCAAGATCAGTTTCCTATCTGTTGCTTTGTATGACAAGTTTACCCTCTCCAACACATTTTATATGCCATTTCTTCTGGCTGCAACCTACTATTAAACACGGGGCTTTCTGAAGTTACACATCTGGAAGTACAGGATCCATTTGCTTTACTCAGCCAGTACGATGAAAATCAGTCATGAAAATCAACATTGAAAAAGAATGTGTTCACTGCTTTTCTAGTGATATCAGCAGGGTACAGGAAGAAATTCAGCCAAGGCATAGTAGGAAAAAAAAAAAAAGGGCAAGTCTGTTGTCTGTTTTCCTTTTATAACAATAACACATTGAGACTTCTCCATGCCTTTAAACATTTTATATCCAGCAAAATGCAAGGAAAATTGATGTCACTGTACTTACCTTCATATGGACACAAAGTCAACTTCAATGTTACCTTAATTTACTTTCTGCACAAGATATACAAAAGCTATAATGAAAAAGGTCATACCCTGGAAGGTGATCTGTTAGCCAAGAACTATTTTCCTCACCTTAGACCACACATCACACTTTGTTTTCTAAGGAGTGTATGAAGCATCAGAACTCTCTTTTCTCCACTCTACTTTGTTAGTAACCCTCAACAAAATACAGCTACACAGATCTGAAGTTTCTAATGAAGGAAGGAATTAGATTACGCTTTCTGTTCCGCAGTGGAAGAGAAACAGGGGAATAAAAGTTTTAAGACACTTCCTTCACAGTTTGAAACTCTTTGCGAAAAATAAGACCGGAATGATGTGGGTTTTTAGTTGCCATCTCATTTACATCTTTTAGCCCTTGTCAAGGTTTCAGTAAATCTTCATACAGGAATACAAACACATTTCACTGATTCGAAGAGGGGAAAAAGAAACCCCAAACATTACCTTATATCCTATAGTCTTACGATAATACAGAATTTCTTTTTCCAGAAGTTCAAACAACCGTGGTGGGAAAAACTGGAAATCCTGAATATTTGGTTGTTTTGGAGGTCGTGGAGCCTTCAAAAATACACAGATACATTAACATTATATAAGCTTGTTTTCTGTGCACTTAAACTACCACGATTCAGCAGCAGTAGCAACCTATCACTTCACAAACACTTTCACTTTATTACTGGTACAGGGCGTGAGCAGGGGATGCAGCATGGGAGAGAAGTGCAAAAGAACAACAACCCCCCCCCCCCCCCCCCCTTGCCAGCTTCTTACCTTTGGGATTTTTGGTTCACTAACACGTAGAGCTTCTCTGAAATAAGCATCAACTGCATAATTAGCTTTGCGTTCTCGTTTTGGAGGCTCTATCCATTCCATCATGCTCAGCTACATGCAGAATAGAATAAAAATAAGATATTAAAGTAACTGCTTGCTTCTCTAAGGTTATGAAAATAGTAACCAACATGGCTCTACGAAAAGGAATGTATTTTTGCCCAGCAAATGTAATGGCTGTGCTCAACAACTGGATACTACAAAAGAACTCAAAAATAAGCTATAAGTTGCAGCTGAGTATAATACGTATTTAAAAGATAATGCACAAATAAGGCAGGAGTGGCACGGACACATCCTTTTATACTATTCTATTTACCTCAGACACCTGAGAATGGTTATGATTCCATCTACCAAAACATAGTGGAAGGACTGGGGACTTGGGCTACGAGTTCTCTATTAACTCGCGATACGAATCAATTGCTTCTCTAAATACCACAGCAAATAACCTCTACACAGGCTACAATACTGGCAAAAAAATAATAATCCACTAGCACCAAATTAATCTTACCTAAATTAAAGTTACTGAAGTGTATTTCAAGACTATGCTGTATTTAGCTGGCTTCTTACATGAAAAAAAGAATCTTATGTATATGTACACCCCCCCACACTTAATCATCATTAAATATTTTATTTTTCTTAATGTTTTGGGTTTTTTTTTTTTTTAATTAGTAAAAAATCTGGGTTAGGAGGGCATTTTGTGGTTATCAGTAGTTGACATATCTTATTCCAGAGAAGATCTTAAAAGATATCTTCACTATATGTGCCATACAAAACAGAGGTGCAGCAGTAACACTGTGGGATTCTGAGTTACACCTCTTTGTTTCGATGATCCTTCCATAATCAGGTAAACCACTGTACAATCAGTTCACATTAGTGCTTGTGACTAAAACCTCAGCTGTAAAAGACCTAAGTCCAAGTTCCACATATAAAATTATTATCAGGCCTGTATTCCCCTCTCAGTTGTGGCAGCAAAGTAATGCTCACTTCAGCACTGTAGTAGGATGCAACATGCTATTTTTGCTGCAGAAGGATAACATTTGAGCCATATTATCAGATTTTAATGTGAAGAAAAACAGTGAGGCTGAAAACTAATTTAACAAAAATTCAGAATGCTGATGCTTCTGCAGAACTAAGTGAATTTTCCAGTAGCTCCTTACTTGTCTAGAATAAGGAGCCATAACATTTCTAGTACTGCTTTCACGCTTACACCTCTAACATCTTAGCGTCTTTAAGAAAAAATTACCTTTTGTTTTTCTCTATAATCTTCACCCTCAAAGTTGTATAAGCTCATCTCTGTGTCCATAGTGAAATTCCGTAAGGAGCTCTCCCCCATTTTCTGCAATCGTTCATTCATTTCAGCTGTCTAAAAATACAGGAAGATACTTTTAGGCTCCCTCAAGCTCTTTTATCTTTCTCAAAAACAAGCAAACAAAAAACCAGCTTTCATCATTATTAAAACATTCTGTCTTTTTCTGCTTTAAACTTATGTTTTTATATCAGGAGAGACACACATAGTGCTTTTCAATTTTGACCAATCTGACTCCCAACACTTTCCATTAACATACATTTATTATGCTGGGATGTAGCCCTACAAATGTATGATTTAACTTTTAAGCTTAAATGAAATTTATGCCAAACTCTTTGGAGCTGAAATGGCAGTTCATTTTTCCACAGAGATACGTATTCTATAACAAAGTTCCGTAAAGATTTTGTGTCAATTAGAATTGCTGGCATAAACTTTACATCTTTCTGAAAGCCCACAGAACAAACAGTACTTAAGATCCAGTGCACATAGTCTGAACTTTGAAAGTAATTATAAATCATTAATTCTACTCCTTCAAAACTTTCATAAGCTTTAAAATATTTACAAAGAGTAAAGTAATAACTGAGGACAAAAATAAGATTTATGTAATCAGATTTCACTTCATTTTATGCATATATATTTAATGTTTGACACGTTCTGAATTCTGTACAAAACTGTTTTCTAACCTTCTTTTCACCTCTTTCTAAAATTGTGCTTATATCTTCTTCTGTCAGCTCACTATCTTTGGAAGCAAAAACATGCGTTGCTCCATGCCGGATCATCTGCAGCATTTCATCTTTTGCCAGTTTGTTAGACTGTTGGTCTATGAGCCTTCCTAAAATGGAAAGAAATGTATTTCAAGTTATAATACAGAAGTTCTAGTAGGACTAGGAAAACAGGGGATTTTTTTTTAGTTCACTGGCAGAACAAGAATGGAAAAACAGAAGAAACACACAGAAAAAGTACATTTTGCTTGATCTGAAGATAAACAGAAATCAGGAACTTCAGGAAAAAAATTAAAGAATAAGAACTTCAGACCAAGCCATAACAAAGAATGATTCACATTCAAATAACCCAAATTTTATGTTCAATGCTTACAAAGTTAGCTGAAGTCCTAAGATCAAAATCTTATTTCAAGATTAAAAATGACAAAATAATCTGTAATAACCATTAAGAAGTACTTAAAAGATTTCTGAACGCCGACCTCACTGATTTTAAACCCAGACCTCTGAATATTCTTCCAAAATTCAAATTTCTGTCACAAAATTTAACCTCTATCTTATCTCTTCTCAGATCATAAAACTTTTGACCATTTCAGTGGCCCACCCTTTTGGAAATACAAACAACCTTCAAAACTGTACATCTATACAGTTATTAAACCCATACTTTAAGGGACTGAACAATTCTGTTGCAGACAAACATATACAGCAGTTGATACCTTGTTGTATAACTATAGAGTCCAGTCTCAGTTTTATTTCAGCTCTTTCAACAATCCTCTCTTCAACAGTATTATCAGTGATTAGGCGAAATACCCGTACTGGTTTCTTTTGACCAATACGATGAGCACGATCCTAACAAACATAAATGGATGAGTGTTCAGCAACAACAACAAAAAAGCAACAACTCACAAGCAATAGACAGTTAGCCTGCAAAAAGAGCAGATGGAAACTAGCACATATTTCTTGGTTCCTTGCTTATTTAAGAGTATACAAAAACACAAAACCAGTATAGTAGTATTTACTTATTCATACTTGGTAATTACACTTTAAGTTTGGGTCATTCTACAGCAATAAATGCATCTTACCTCATTGAAAGTAAAGCTAACAATGTCTGTCTAGACTGCATTTGGGAAGTGGAACTAGAACAGTATATACACACACACACCTGCACTGCTTTCAAACCAATTCTCCCACTTGACATAGGTATTTAAGCTTTGACATCCCTGGCGTGAGCCAATTAATTCCATGGGCCAAGTCCATCCAGCCACAGCTTTAACACCATAGCTGTCCCAAGCCAGCTACATTGAAGCATCAAGGTGCAGCTCACATAGTACAGATACAATACACAGCAAATGAGGTTATGTCTTATACTCATTTGTAACAAAACTTGTGTTTGTTCTCTCTGGAAAATGTGAATAAAACTATTTGTCCTCTTAAGTAAAAAAGAAAACGTTCAACAACTGGCCTTCAAGCTGTTGGTACCAGGATTTGCTGTCTGTCCTTTACACAAGTCATTACATCTTTTACTCGCCTCCATAATATTCATTTATTCCTGAAATTCCTAATAAAGCTCTCAAATCACTCATCAGTTTCCAGGAAGTCGGTCTATTATTGGTAGTCAGCATGCATATCAAAATGATGAGTTATTTACAGTAAGTATTTATTGTGTTTAAATGCAAAGAACCCCACCAAAACCAAACAAAACCACAACACACCAACAACCAAACCCAAAAATACAAACCACAGAACACCCATCTCCCAGTCACACAAGAAGGATCATGTGGTTTTTATTCCACAGGAAACAAATCATAGACTTGATTTTTTGATATTCAGCACTCAGAAAGAGATTTTTAGTATGTTTAACCCAAATACAAGGTGGGCCGTCCCCACCCAGCATCACCACCGAATGATTTTACACCTATATAGAAACAAAGTGGGTTGCAAAAACATAAGCATCCCAAAAGGGAGGAAAATCAAGCTGCATATTTTACTTTGCTATCATCTTGAGAACAGCCTTCTGTTACTTGTTTACTATTGTCTTCTGGAAAGATAGAATTAAAAATAGCTACTGATACAGTATTGGGACAGAGGTAATATTATTCAATTATGAGAATCATTAAGACATATTTACAGAAAAAAATTGACAATTTCTTCCAAAATTCTGTTCATGCCCTTCCCCCACCCCCCCCCCACCCCCCCCCCCCCCCCCCCCCCACTTCCTTAGTTTCTTGATATTAAATACAGAAAGTAAAGGAAAATAACAACAAAGCCAATTCTGGAAACACTTCTACAAAATAGAATAAATGACAATTTTAACAAATGAATGTGTATTAAGGAGTTAACTCACCATGGCTTGCAGATCTACTTGAGGGTTCCAGTCTGAATCATAGAGAATAACCACATCAGCAGTGGCCAAATTAATTCCAAGACCTCCAGCTCTGGTACTCAGCATGAATATGAATTTACTGCTGTTGGGAGCATTAAATGTGTCTATTGCTTCCTAAAACAACAAAAAAAGTGTCACTACAGCATCAGTTTTCAAACAAGCTCCCAATATGCTAATGGCTTTTCAATGAAACTTCTTTGAAATTGACAGTATTTGAATACTCAAATCAATTATTTTTACAGAAGTAAGAAACTAGGTTTTCACAGGTGGAAAAACCCATTCTAAATCCAAAAAACACTAAATTTTTCATTTAGTTTAGGAACAAATTAAATCTATTTTACTGGGGACTTTGGTTAGGAAAAACATGTAACCTTATCAGTCTCTAAACTGGAGCATTTTTGCTTTACTTCAGAAAAATGACATAGCCACTGGCATATATGTACAGAACTTCTTAATACTCTATCATACAAAACAAAGACATTTCTTGTTTACATACAACTCCCTCACCTCTCTCTCTTCATGGGGTGTCTGCCCATCAAGCCGGCAGTACTCATATCCACGCCACATGCAATAGTCTTCCAAAATATCCAGTAAGCGAGTCATCTGACTGAAAAGTAGAACTCTGGAGCCTGACAGAACAAGACAGAAGGTTTTGTCGTGGGTTTTATGTTTTCATATAAATCTTGTCACCGAGCCTACTATAGAGCATGAGTAAGAATTCATGTGAAATATTCTGTATTGTGCTTAACTTGCTCAAGTAAGTCTGTCTTCAAGTTATTTTTCTAGTACTGATTTAGCTTCTCCTCAAGACAAGTTACTTGACATTTTAGACAGAAGAAATATACAGTTGAAGAAACAGAACACTTAAAACCATGGTAAGATAGTTAAGTGCAGACTGACGTGCTGACTAATTGTCTCAGAAATTTTCTTTAAGAAAGCAGAAAGGAGGCTTTGCTCTTCCTTTCCTTCTACTTGTCTGTATTATTAGCCTTCCTCATCATTCCTGTAACTTCCTTCCCTCCGTCTGTTAAGATCTACAGAACAGTAATTTCCAGCAAAAACCTCCCTGAAAGCAATTAATGTATTCCCTGAAGGAAAGACACAAATGAATCCACACAATTTCCGGAAGGTAGTTTTCCTTACAGCGAGCATTCAGACCACTACTGTTCCTTAGCAGCACTCACCTTGCTCTCGTAGTTTTGCTAGCAGTTTATCCAGAACTAGCATTTTACCACTGTTAGTGATGAGGTGAGTGTCAGTGGTGTAAGGAGGGCCCGGCTCAGCACCATCGAACAGGTACGGATGGTTGCAGCATTTCCGCAGCTGCATCAGAATATTCAGCAGACGCATCTTATCCATTTTCCCGGCGGAATTCAGGATATCGATATCTTTCATTAGGATCCTTGTATACCTGAAGTTTTACAGTTAATTTTGAATAACTCCATTTTCATTAAACATTTAAAACATGAATGAAAGCCTGCAATGTCTCATTTATTTCTGGATGTGGGAGCTTGCTTTGTTTATATGATTATGAGCTTGGCAAAAATGTCTGACTGGTAATAAGGATTTATAAATCCATACCTAAACTTAAAAGGCAATTTGTGAGCAACAGTGATCTGTCTGGGTTATCTTTCACTTTTATTTTAGGACTATGAAGTGGGTTAAAGGTATCGTTTATTTGACTGAAGCTGCTGCACTGACCTGGCTCCTTTTCTCCCATCTCTTCTGATTATGTGGCTCCTCAAGGTTTTATTTTAATTTCAGTTCATAATTTACTGCTGCATACATACTTGAATCAAAGGAGGACACTTAGTAGGCATATGTTCTTACAAAGGAAAAGTTTCTCCTTTCTTCCTCTCAACCCTTTTCATTAACCTTCCTGAGCTCTTTGTAAACTTGTGCACTTTTAAGAAAGCCCAAAGACAGCTATAAACAGACTCTCTCCATCTGAATCGCTTCACATGTGACTACAAGAACATAAAAAAGGACCAAGAGCTGTAGTGCTCTTTATCAGAAAAGAATCTTACTTTGATGTAAATAACTCACCATTCCCTCTGCATTTTGCTGAGCCCAAGATAAATTTTTACTTCCTTCTTTGGAGGCAAACTCTTTTCTACTTCAGCTTTTATGCGGCGTAATAAAAATGGCTTCAAAACCTACACAAATGAAGAGTTTTTCCACAGATGAATTTATAAAATTGACTGCCTCAAATACAAAAAGTAACAGATTTAATTATCTGGTCTGTATTCAGAACTAATCAATATGCATTGCTGTCATGGTGACTCCTTCAGAAAAATGCTGCTTAACTCTGCAAAATGAAGTTTCCACTAGTAGGCCAAGTTCACACAAATATGTAGCACTACTTAAAGACTGACATATTCCTCGCAGCTATCCTAAGCAAGGGCCAAACCCAGAAGCTTATAAAATCCATTTACCACCTTTTAACAGAAGCTCTGTTTCACTTCCACTAGCAGCATATAAAAGATACACCAACATTTCAAATAGAAGCAATGTATGTTGTACTTTGTTCTGACTTTTTTTTGTTCCTGTATGATGAAAAATATCTTTTACATCACCCATTGTAAAAAAAAAAAAGGTAAAGGCATACCTTGACTCAGACTAGCATGATACTATTCAGACTAATAAATGGTTTCAGAAAAATTTCATTTTTATGTATAGATTTTGTCTGCTTCAAACAGTAATGCTACAGAAAGCAGTATCTACAATAGTAAGTTCCAATATTTAATTAATGAAAATTCTGTTGGGCATTCCTGTAATTAAATACCTTCATGTTCGTCATCTCAGCTTCAAGAGGAAGGGGGAAAATAATGTTTTTCTTTTTACACTGTGTATGCTAACGATGACACGTAATTACAGCTTTAATTACTTACAGCATGAAGTCTTTCTACAAGTTTCTGATCACCAAGACAATTTTTAGTGTCAAACCATGAGTCAAAATCCTGTGGTGAGAAACAGCACAATTGGTATGAACAGTTTTATCATCTGTAGTTTTAACAGACACATACTGACTCTTCCACTCCAACTGAGAGTGACATAAATCTTTAGACAAATGACTCCTATGAGTGAAAGTAAGAAAAAACAGCCAGTCTGCAATTCTGTGCCAGCTCCCCGGCAGGTTATAGCACTCAAGTCAACTGAGTAACTCCACAGAAAAAAATACTATACTCTGCTTAATTTACAATAGTTTTCCATGCTCATTATTGCATTGTCAAAGTTCTTCCCCTCAGTGTTTGTGTAGTGATGGGGCAAGAAGATAAAAAAAAGAAATCAGAATCCTTAAGTAAATGAGACAGACAACAAAGCAAAAGCAATGGAAGAGCTCAATACAAGTATAAGGAAACATTAACAGTAAGAGAGAAGAACTCAAATTCTAAATGAAAAAAGCTTACACCTGTTTGGACACTTCATATTCTTCATACTGTGTTGCCTTCCTGGATTTTGTTCCACTTTGCATAATACTTGAACTATTTAAAATATTACATTTGCTATCACTGGCCTAAAGCCTTGTCTGCAGTACAGAACACACTGGTTTAAGCTAGGTAGAGCAAAAGAGGTAGTCTACAGTTCCTCACCTCCATCCCTGGAAAGGTGATGGAACAGCTTGTTCTTGCCACCATCTCAAAGAACGTGGAGGAAAGGAGGCTTATCACGAGTAGTCAACATGGATTCTGTGAGGGGAAATCATGTTTGACTAATCTGATAGCCTTTTATGATTGCATAAGTAGTTGGATAGATGAGGGGAGAGCAGTTGATGTGGTATTTCTTGACTTCAGCAAGGCTTTTGATACTGTCTCCCATGGTATCCTCACAGCCAAGTTTAAGAAAGGTGGATTGGGTGATTGTGCAGTGAGGTGGATTGGGAACTGGCTGAGGTCAGTGGAGCAGAGTCTAGCTGGAGGCCTGTGACTAGTGGTGTCCCCCAAGGGTCAGTGCTGGGTCCAATACTGCTCAATATATTTATCAATGATCTGGATGAAGGGATAGAGTGGACCCTCAGCAAGTTTGCTGATGATACAAAACTGGGAGGAGTGGCTGACACTCCAGAAGGTTGTGCTGCCATCCAGCGTGACCTGGATAGGCTGGAGAGCTGGGCAGGGAGAAATTTAATGCAATTTAACAAAAGCAAGTGCAAAGTGCTGCATCTGAGGAAGAACAACCCCATGGATCAGTATAGGCTGGGGGCTGATCTGTTGGAAAGCAGCTCTGGGGAAAAAGACCTAGGGGTCCTGGTGGACAAGAGGATGACCGTGAGCCAACAATGTGCCGTCGCGGCCAAGAAGGCCAATGGCATCCTGGGGGGCATTGAGAAGAGTGCGGTCAGCAGGTCGAGGGACGTTCTCCTCCCCCTCTACTCTGCGCTGGTGAGGCCCCACCTGGAATATTGTGTCCAGTTCTGGGCACCCCAGTTCAAGAAAGATGTAGAGCTACTGAAAAGAGTCCAGCACAGGGCCACCAAGATTATTAAGGGAGTGGAGCATCTCCCTTATGAGGAGAGGCTGAGAGAGCTGGATCTCTTTAGCCTGGAGAAGAGGAGGCTGAGGGGGGATCTCATTAATGTGTATAAGTATATAAAGGGCGAGTGTAAGGAGGATGGAGCCAGACTTGTCTCTGTGTCATCCAATGTTAGGACAAGGGGCAATGGGAGTAAGTTGGAAAATAAGAGGTTTAGGATAAACATAAGAAAAAACTTTTTTACAGTACAGGTGACAGACACTGGAACGGGCTGCCCAGGGGGATTGTGGAGTCTCCTTGTCTGGAGGCGTTCAGAACCCACCTAGACACATTCTGGTGTGACTTATTATAGGTGATCCTGCTCTGGTAGGGGGGTTGGACTAGATGATCTTTCTTGGTCCCTTCCAACCCCTAACAATCTATGAATCTATGAAACCACAGAGCTTCTACTGAATCCAGGTCTTTCACATCATATGTCTCTTACTGGCTAGTCATTCATTTTGATTCATGGGAATCAAAACAAGGACAAGACTGTACTTCCAAACCTCAACTTACATCTGCAGAATTGAAGACATCAGGCAAAAGAAAATTGAGTAATGCCCACAGCTCGTGAAGGTTATTCTGTAAAGGAGTTCCCGTAAGCAGCAATCGATTTGTTGTCTTGAACTCACGTACAATCTCCGACAGCTAGAAATACAACCAATAGTTATCACCATCATGTACAGTCAAGCATAACGGATTTTCATCAGTTTCTGATACCTGCAACAATGCCAACTATGTTTAAAGACAGTGAGCTACCTAGGATAGTCATATTTACTACCCAATATTTTATAGCTTAAAAGAACACCATACCTAACACTTAAAATATGCTAAAATCAGATGGAATCTTGTGTGTCAAACTGTCTTCAGAGTATCAAATAACTCTGAGCTTACCTTAGACTTCTCATTCTTTATTCTGTGAGCTTCATCAATTACAAGGTACCTCCAGTTAAATTTCTTGAAGACTGATTTCTCTTTAATTACCATTTCATATGATGTAACACAAACATCCCATTCACCAGGCATCATAACATCACGGATAAAAGCGGCCTGAAGCAGAACAATTGAATCAATAAGCATTTATAAACATGAGCAATGTATATGAAATTCAGTGAAACCTATCTCTGCCAACAGTACTGATGTGCTAAGCTAGTACACAAAGGAAGACTTAGAAATGTTATTTCAGTAACTTAAAGTTCCTGTAACAAAAGCCTTCAATCCTTTGTACTTTAGACACAGATCATCAGCTGGTGTTAAGCAAAATACAATTTTTCTCCTATTAAAATTAAATAATTTTTTCTGTAATTTAGATACAGGTCATACTACCCAAAGGGAAGAAAACCTTCATGCCCACTAGTCCAAAGACACAATCCATAAAAAAAAGGTGTTTTAAAACAAATCACACAGCCCACACCCACTTCTCTCTTTCTTCTTCTCTCTTACCTCTGTTTTGTAAGGGATATATATCTAGCCATATAAATCCTTTCACATCAAAGAATATAATTTTGCATTTTCCACACTAGTGTAATTAAAGATTACTAAAAGAATACTGTAATTGAGGAAGTAGCTTAGGGAGCATTCCATATAGCCTAATGCTAGTTCTTGACAAATAACACACACATCTTTGAAAGGAAGAGCACTTACTCTGGCATCTTTATCTCCGATAAGGCAAACAGCACGTAACGAGGGAACCCAGCGTTTGAATTCATTCATCCAATTGTGCAAAGTGGATTTGGGAACCAGGACCATGTGTGGCCCGGGAATGTTTCGGTAATGCTTCAGATAGCCTAATAATGCTATTGTTTGCAGAGTCTTACCAAGACCCTGCATTGACAAAGAAGGGGGGGGAAGAAACCTGCTGAAATGAAATACCATACAGAAATAGTTTCAAACAATTTTCCTACTGTATAATTCTGACACTTAAGTTGTTTAAAGCAAACTACAGGACAAGTGTTTGTGATTTTTCATCGCATTACAGTTCTGGTTGTGACCAATCTAGCTGTTGTAAATGACACATATGATTCAATGTACATTAAATACTATAAGCACTTTAACGTTGAATTTTGTTCAATAATTACCACAAAAATTCCAAAAGATTACTGCTTACCATTTCATCTGCCAGAATGCCATTAACACCATTTTCATACAATGAGATCATCCAGTTCAAACCTCTAACCTGATAATCTCTTAGTGTTCCTCCTTTCACATCTGTAAATGTAAGATTCCTCTAAGTAGAAAAATACTAATTCTAAGTGGAAAATTTTAATTGTGATCTGCTCAGATTTTAATTACATCAATGCCATCAGAAAGCTGTCAATACAATACTTACATGAAGGAGACTCTTCAAAACGAATACACACATTAGAAGTTTTTCGACTCTCCGACAGCAGCTCTTCATCTTCTTCTTGTTCCGTGCGTCTGTGACGATAACTAAAGAAAGAATCCAAGATTCATGTTGATATGAAATTATTTCAGAATACTGGCTATGAAAACAAGAGACAAATGATAACAGAAACAATCACTGATCTACAATATGCGTGTACTGGTACCCCGACCAAAATCATACCCTGTTAATAAGTTATTCCTTATGGTTCATTCCAGCTTTAATTAGAAAGGCTGATATGAAGCTCTCTCCTCCAGTGCCATAACTATATTCTGACAAGCATCATGAGTCCTCTAAGGTACTTTTTAATGAGCAACACAGAAATAAAAGATACACATCAGTGGTGGCCTGAGAATCAGTTACTTGACAACTATATTCAAGGGAATCACATATTCAAATAAAAAACCCCACTCAGAAATACTACATGAGGGCTATGCCTACATTACTAACTAATACAGACAGACTGGTGGAGTGAGGCAACTGGTGCTGAGGATCCAATATCCCCACTACACACATGTTGTCAATGGGACCAGTGTTGAGCTAGACCAAGTTAAAACAGGACATGTCCATTAGCAGCTGGAGCACCTCAGGTGCATTTCTGGAGTCCGTCTTCTAGTACAGTATCACACAAAAGAAATTCAATTTGTGTGCTCCAGAATCACTCCACAATATGGACCAAAGCATGGTATGTGGCAAGAATCAGGGAATTTACTTCAAAAGTACATTTCTGATCCAAGGTCATACTAACATTGATGGCTTAGCACAAATATTCCAACCAGCTTTTAAAGAAATTATGATACACCATTAATAGGAAAAGTTCTGAACTTAAAGCACAATTTCTATGCTACTAACTAAATATGTTAAAATGCACAATTTGTTTGCAAGTTTATTAACTTGGAAATAGAAATAAAACATACTCCCCAGCTGAAATCAAACACTGTTTTTCATCTTTCTTCATCCGTGGTCGTCCTAGCTTGACTTTCAGTGGGGATGTTGGTGATTTTTGTGCTGCAGGCTGAATAAAATGTGCAAAAAGTTCTGTCTGCTTCAGGAGGAATTCAAACCTTTTTGCTCGATCTGCTTTCTGGTTTCCAAAGTGGGAAGAGAATTGAAAAAAAGAAAAATCAATAACTTTTCATTGGGGGGAAAAAAAAAATTATTAAGAAACAGAATTCAGACACTTGTCAGTCCATATACATATAAATTGTTTGCACAAGACCATCTGCCTACTGTCAGAGAGCTCAGAGGGCTACAAACATCATGAAATAGATCTTGAGCTGCTTAGGCTTACAGCTAGGCATGAACTGCTTTAGAGCACCCAGCTGTAAAGTGTCATAGCTCAAACAATCCTTCACAAATACCTCAACCTGGAAGACACAGCAGGACTTGATAACCTCATCCTAGCAACTCACCCCCATTCAAAACTCAAAAACTAGTAAAACAACTCAAAAAACTTTCACTTGTACAGGTTAAGTCTGCATGGCACACCAGTAATGGTGATGGGATGCTTTAAAGGACTGTCTAGAGAAGATAAATAACTAAGGTTCTGACTTAGGATGAAATCCTAACCTTGTCCAAGTCAGTGGCAAAACTTCCATCAGCTTCAAGGCTATCAGGATTTGATCCAAGACAATAATGTGGGAACTCTGCTCTTCTAAGTATGACTAAAGAAACAGCTGCCCCAGCTCAGTATGGCTTCCACTGAACTCTGTGAATGCTGATTTCAAACTTCGATCATTTCAGTTTTGCCATGTAAAGACTGACAGAGTGCAATCACTACCAGTTTATGCCATTTCTAAGCATCAGCTAACACTGTACCACTTCAAGCAGTTTTCATATTATCTCATTTATATACACCTTGATATAAACTACAGAAGTGAAACTGTACTTCAGTATATTTCTTAGAGAGCTTTTGGTACAAACAATAGAATAGTTTGTCACAGGTAACTTCTATGCAAGAGAAAGTGCTCTAAGAGCAGTAACGCAAAGTAGAGAGCAGTAAAACTGAACTTGACATGCAATACAAGATCTTGCCACGTGAGGGCAATGCATTTCTTTTAATAGTGAACCACTCAGCAGCTAATAAACATCTTGCAAGGATCTTCTGGAAAAAAACCTGCTGTTATTTTTCCCTTGCATTCATTATTGAACCATTCGTGTAAACTCCATATTTACAGTTTATTCGGTTTTCAAGTAAAACTTTCAGGGGAAAAAACACTATCTGAAGGGGGAGTAAAGCCATGGATATTTATGCTCATACAGGATAAGAACAAATCTATTCAGAGGATTTGTATTAAGCTAATAATACATTATGGTTTTGGCAAGCTAACCCTAACTCGTAAGGTTCTATACTGAATACCACAAAATACTTCTTTGCCTACAAGATTAACAGCTGCCTGTAAGCAGCGTGCCATGGTAAACAGTAAAGCTCTAGGTCATGACTGCACAATTGATGAAAGGTAGATTTTTTTATTTTTTAAAACCTATTCCCTTTGCCTCTTAGAGCAACTAAACTAACATTCTAATTTAGGAAATGTGTAAATTCCCCCAAGCTTAGTTGTTTATTCAAGACATTCTCATTGAATGGATTTACTCCTGTATCTTCTCTTTGTCTAAAAATTAAGTATTCATTCAAGTAGGTATCAGTTTCCCTATGTCTAACAGTGATACTCTTCCCTGGCTTCTACAGTGTCCAATTCTTTCAAGCTTTACTGTAATTATTAGGCATTTGTGTAACATTCAAGTTTAAGAAAAATGCAGATACCAGCTTAAACCAAGAATTTTCTATATGTATCATCCAAGAAAAGTCTTGTAATGTCCTCTTGGCTTCTGCTTCTTTGTAATATAGAAGTAACCCTGTTATCTCTTCTCCATCATAACAAGCTCCCTTCATGTCATGGACAGATCCTACTCTGCATTGTTATGGCACATAGTGATATGCTCCATAATATATTTAAAACCTTTATGGCTTTGTATGTTTTTGACAAACTGTCAGCTTTGTTATTTCTCTCATTTAAGAAGTAGCTTAAGGATGCCTCTGACACCACCCAAGGGGTCACCAAATAACAAGTAGCAGAGACAGAGTCAAAGCCAAGAGGGGAGTTCTAAATATAAAACACAAATGAATAGGAACTTTTTACCACAGGAGGGTATGGATAATTGAACCTACATGAGGGGCAAAAAAGCAAAGAGATAAATCCACGGCAAGGGGTGGGGAGGATGACCACAAAAATCCACTGACAACTACTGCATATAAAAAACACAGCCTCCCTACTCCAGAAATCATGCACACAACATTTGGAAGAGCAGGACAGCGTTTAACAGAACCATCACTATCTGCTTCCTCTGTTCTCTGCTAAATACCTACAGTTAGCCACTGTGAGAAACACCACGTTGGGCTAGACACTGAAATGAATCTCACGTTTTCTTCTCTGACACACCCAGCCTGCAATAACTCCTTGCAACTGTGTTGATGTATTTCAAGCAAACAAACAAATGTCAAAAAGCTGCAGTATGTTTTGTCCTGAAAGCACTTACCATCTTCTCTTCATATTCTGGGTCAACTTCTTTCTCAGGTCTGGCTGCCTTTGGAGGAAGTTTGAGCTGAAACGGGGGATCATTTTTCTGAAATTCAAATTTTAAACATTTGATAAGTATCAGCTTCTTTATTTATCAAAGCAAAATGGTAACAGACTGAACAAACCTATGCACTACAAGGTAAATATGCTACTATTTAAGAATAAGTATTTCAAAACGAAGAGATTGCATTTATCATGTCATTTCACCCAAAGCAGAATCTGATATCCATGATGAAACTGAAGAGGAGAGATGGCCAGATAAAACAGAACCTGAAGATCTGTCTCATCATCATGTTTATCTCTACAAATAGGATCCAACTTGAAAGCAGTGAAGGAAAGTAGTAAAATAAGATGAAGTTTAATCTTTCACAGAGATCTTACTTTAAATGAGCATAGCATGCTCTTAAGACAGTTAACAAAGAACTACCTTATTTACTGTAAGTGAAAGAAATGTAAAAAACTAACGAAAATGGCTGGCTTTTGTAGTTTATGAGATTCATTTCTGTATTCAGCTGCAAGCTCAAAGCAGGTTTCTACAACTTCAACTGCTACATTGCTGCATAAAAATAAAAGCTGGCAAAAACCATAATATTGGCAGAATCTTTTTTAAAAAGAGAATGTTTGGTGGATTTTTTTCCTAATTCAGCCTTTGAAATAGGACTTTTTACACACCTCCTGCAAAAAAAAAAAAAATTAAATGTTTTTGGTTTGTTAAATGGTTTGGAAAAGCACTGAATAATCTAAAACAAGCCGCCAAAGCGTGTGTCTGTATAAAATGTAACAGAGCAGAGTCTTCATCTGACAAGCACTTTCAGTATGAAGCTCCCATAAATACATTAAAATGAAATAATAATTAAACTCCTCATGGCCAAGTAGCAAAACCAGGTCAAAATGGGACTAAACATGTAAAAGTCTGTCAAGCAACATTCCACTTCAGTTTCAGAGCTGTTACTGATAACTATAAATGCCTACTTACTCTTTTAACACAATCATGCAAATGGGAGGAGTATTTTCTGAAGGCAGAGATTACTTTTTCAAGTTTTGGCCCAAAGGCATAATTCTGCCCAAAGCTGAACACGACTAAGTGCATAATGAAGTTGTTTGACAAGTTAATGATTTTATAAACATGTGAGCTCAGTTTTGCAAGACCAAACGATTATGCTGCAAATAAGCAGCATTAGGAATGTTCTGCTCACTTACAGCTTCTTCAATCAAAGAGGCAATTAGCTTGTCTCAGAAATTAGCATTAGGAGAGGACTGTTACACCAACGTTGACACAGAGAAAGTCATGCATATGTGTAAATTCCCACCTCTGATGCATCACTATATACCACACACACCAGTAAGAGACTGCCAGTGCAAAATCAGGCCGAATCTTTGTTTTTGAAGTGATAAAATATTCCTCCTTATAGGAAAACAAAACGAGCAGTAGGCCATTGCAGATGTCTCCCTCACTTCCCCTAGAAATAAAAGGCATTAGATATGTGCTACTGGAAAAAAAAAAGTTGTCTGTCTGCCTCAGGTAAATACAGAGTTTCTCCTGGACAAAGCAGAACTCAATATGATGAGAAACCTTTTAAACTCCAAGCTTTCCAAATCAAACGTAATTCAGTATTATCTAAGTTTCAAGGCAGTTCTGTTATTACTCAGATTTTCCCAGTAGAAAACTGATGGTGGCATGCAAATCAAATTTATTTAGAACAGAAGTATTTGTGAATAACACACTCTGAGTTAAAGATGTAAATGAACTGACGTGGAGAGTTACTGCAGCCACAGCAAAGTCACATCCTACACCTCACCTTTCAAGACAAAACACAATCTCCCTGCCCCACTACTCCTCATTGCAGTGTTTCTGTCAAACAGAGATGGTCCCAAAATATTAGAAATAATGAACAGAAAACTGTCAAAAGCCAATGAAAGAGATAAACAACACGCATCTCAATACCATTTATCTTTCTCACAACTTACAAGGGAACAGAATATGCTGCAGTTTCACTAAAATAATATTCTGTGCTGGTGGAGCTCGGTGGGTAGGGAGGACAAGCAGCATATTCAAGCTTGCTTCTGCACAATGTTCTGAATTACAAAAAACTGGACCTTGTCAATTAATAAACTTTGATATGAGTAAGAACACTTCTCTCTCAATACCAACTGTACCTAATACAACACTGAAATACAATAAATATTTCATCAAGTCTGAGAGTTTAACCCTAGAAACTTTACACAATGCATCTTCATCATTTGGCTGACTTAACAGGAAACATGAGGATGAGCAGAAGCCTCAGGGCAAACAATTCATTAACCAGCAAAGAAACAGTGCTTTTGTTTTGAACTCAGGAAGCAATCTGCCTCTACCTGTGAAAAGTTTTCCATTTAAGACTAAACCCTAAATAAGACAGTTCCCTGAAAACTGATGTCATTTAAACACCGTACAAGAATCATGACCATTCAAAAGTAACAGATCCTGAGTATTCCAAGGATCCAGAATAACTCCCCTTGAAATCTCTAATAACTAGCTTAAACAGAACAACTAACTTCAGGCTGAGAGACATTTCTACCTAGTAAGAGCAATAGTTAGTCCTGAATCGGGGTCATCTGAAGACCTAAAATGACTGGGAATGAGAACTGCTGATGCTGTAGTTGACTTCACTATTGTAACCTTGTGCTACTGAGAACTTGAAACAGATGCATTAAGAATAATTAGAGGACCTCTTTTATGTTTAACTATCTATACAGAGTGGAAACCACATTCCAAGCAGCCATTAAGACACTGTTTTGGTACTATTACATGAAAGACTATTTACAGGGAAGTAAAACAGTGGGAGAGGATCAGAGCCCAACGGCTCATAAAACTGTGTAGCTACGTAACAGACACGTGGGCCAACATGGACTGAAATACCACGGCCTGAATAAAAACTCAAACAGCAAAGTCTTGGGGTTTTTTTCCCTTTAAGAAACATATTGACCAGTCTGACATGTAGCAAGATTTTGATAATACTCAAAAATCATTCCCTGCTTTCAAATGATTTCTCCAGGCAGGCATTCTCTAAACATTTAGTACCAAGTTTTAACAGTTGCCATGTATAAAACGTTTCAGAGTAAGATGGATACAATATAGAAACAGCCCTTAAACTTTTTGCCCCTGGACAATCGGGTAATGTGCAGAGTTACACTGTACCGTATGTCGTAGCAGTTTGCATACATAACTAATGAATTAAAGAATCGAGTTTTCCTTTCAGGCGAAAGTGGATTTCCATCAGCTGGAATTAAAATTCTGATTGCGCTAATGTAAATATTTCTGCAGCTTTCTCCCACACCATAAATATATGACACACTGCCATCATTCTTACTAAGTTTTTCTAAGACTCATTCTTCAGGTTAAATCTTGTTCGTTTCCAAGGATACCCGAATACGTCACTTTTCACATTCCTTGTATCTTTGCCCGTAATCTTTTTTTTTTTTTTCCGAAAAAAAAAAACCTGCAGGGAGGAGGCCGGCAGCCACAGGCGCTCTCCCGAGGGGCTCATTCTGCATTTCAGTTGGGCAGGGGGGGAGGCTGAAGCCCTGCAGCCTGAGGTCTGGGACAGCCCGGTTCAGCCACAACTCTCCAGCACCCTCTCGGGCCCTGGGCCCTGCGGAGCACCCCGAGTCCCGCGCCACCGCCCGCACCCCGCTCCGGGGCAGCCTCCCCCGGGAGAGGGGAAGGGACAGCGCAGGGAGGGGAGCTCTGGAGGACAGGGCCCTGGAGGCTGCGGTACGGGGCAGAGCCGGCTGCACGGCACAGGCTAAAGGGCCGATGCCGGCGTGCCCGGGCTGCGGGGCTGTGAAGGGGACACCGGAGGGTCTCCCGGACCGTAGGGGTGGCGGCAGCTGCCGCGGCGATGCTGAAGGGCAGACCGGGGGGGAACGGCCCGCACGGTGGGGCCAGGGCAGGGGGTGTGTCCGGGCTCGGGCCGGCCTGCAGGGCTCGGGCCTCGGCTCCGGCCCTCCAGGGCCCCCCCGGACTGCAGCAGAAGGGCCGGGGCGATGCCACCAGCCCGGGCGGCCTTGGGACCGGGGCGGGACGGCGCGGCCCGAGGGGCAGTTACAGCAGGGGGACGGCGGGACCAAGGCGCGCTCGTCCCCGGAGGCTGCACCGCCCTCAGGACTCCCCCCCCCGCCGCTTGCCTGCCCGCCCCCCCCAGGGAGCGGTACCTCCTCGACGCCGGGCTCCTGCGCAGAGACCGCGGCGGAGGTGGAAGGTACTTCGCCATCCGCCCGAGCGGCGTCACCGGGGCCGGTGTCCATTTTGTGCGCGGCGGGTGCCTGAGCCGCGGGGAGGGGGGGGGGGCGGCCCCACCGCCCCAAACAGCGCGCGGCCCCGCCCCTCCCGCCAGCCCGCCCCGCCGAGATCTCGCGATACCGCCGCGAGCGGGGAGGGGGGTGCGGGCGCACGCGCTTCCCGCCCAGGGCGGGCGGTGCCGGGCGGGCTCAGGCGCCCTCAGGCCCGGGGCCACAGGCCGGGAAGGGCAGCGAGGCTTCTAGGGAGGCTCCTGGGACCGATTCCCGTCCGTTCCCCCCATGTTGCCGCACAAGGGGTACCCCGTGTCCCACGGAGGCTTTGCTGCCTCCCAGCCGCTGGGGCAGCAGCATAGAAGGGCGTCGGGGCTGCTGTGACCACAGGCGATAGCTGCGGGCGTGCCCGAGGGCAGGGTTGCGATGTATGGTGCCATCTCCAGCCCTTCCCGGTATCCACTGTGTTTGTCAGAGAGGGGACTGGTTTGGAGGAGCGTGTACTGGTGCGGCTATTGCCAAGGTCCCTTCCACGTCCCGCTGGACAACCATAATCACCAGAGGGCAGCTGGCCTGTGCCTCCTGTGCAAGGAGCAGGATGCTCTACCCTTCCCACATCTTCCCAAACATGTGTCCCAACAGCCCTGGCACAGGCACATAGAGCTTCTGGGCTCTAGACCTGCTGTGGAAAAAAGAAGTCTGGGTGCCGAGTTGGAGAGCTGACAAAAGGGTAAGGTGCTGCAGGAGTCAGACAAAAAGAACCCCAAACAACAGTGGTCCGGGGGCAGAAAACCACCTTTTCCTTGGTTCCAAACCCCAAGGCAAATAGCAAGTGTGTTTTCCTCAATACCCCAACATTTGCAGCAGTAAAAGGTGCCAGCGGAGCTCCCAAAGCAAGAGTAGCTTATGGGAAAACACTACTTTTTTTCTTAACCCATTTCAAATTCGGCAATGTTTGTGTATTTCACACTAAAAATTGCACTAGTGAAGCCACTCATTGCGGTTACTGTCAATACACACATTTCTTATTTAGATGTTCAGATTCTCAGCTGCTCAGTACTGCTGAAGGATTCCAAGACAACCCTTGAGACAGCAGACTTAAAACAGAGAGATCCAAATCAGCCATTTTGCCTGGTGATTACTTACAAAGGCAATCTTGTGAGCATTTTGTTGGAGAAATAGATGAAACCCTAGCCCAGTAGGCAGAATAAGCAATAAAAGCTTTTTCATTCCAGTAAAAAGCTCAGTAGCTGTTATCAAGATCTTTTTGTAGAACTCAACAATTAAGCTGAGCAAATGGGTTACTGCAGCCCACATGCGCTCCATTTAGAAAGACCTCCGAGACCTCTTTTCCATCTATACATCCACTCCAATAAGGTGCCATTTTTGAAGAGTAACTATACGTCTGAACTGTTTCCATGACTGCCTGATTATTCCGAAATTCAGTATCTGAATTATGGTCCAACACAGAAGATTTAAGCTCTAAACTCCCCTTTTTTATGTCATGAAACAGCTGCAAAAAACAGTGACTGTGCTGTTCCGAATTATTTAGCACCCTATCGCCTGCCACGTCTGTTGCATCGTTTGTGACAAAGCAAGGCCCACGTTGTCTGCAGTAGCCCTTCCACATGATTTATTTTTAAAAGCTTTGGGAAGTACATTTTTTCATAGCACAATTGAGAAGAGTGACATGACTGGTACTGCAAATAGCTTTTCCAAGCAGGGCTATCTAGAAAATGAAGTTTACCGTTAGCTATGCAAAAAGTCTCTACGGTGGGGAAAATTCCAGTCTATGATGTGTTTGTTCTTACCCTTTACAGCAAATAGCTCACTAACCATTTTTAATATTTGACTTTCCTACTCCAGTTTCAAATCCTTGTAGCTTCTGTTTTTTCAAACCACTCTCAAGTGTTTGTCACAGCTTGTTTTTTCCTTGATATTCACAGGAACATTACATGCTGTACAAAACAAGCTGCTGCTTCCATGAAGGATCCCTTTTAGATATTTTTTTGCTTGTGTGCTTAACATTTGCATTTGACACTTTGCAGAAATGTCCTTAGCTGCTTCTCCTAGACTATGTTGTGTACTCCTGTGGATCCACAGGCCATTGGATGAAAAAGTCTGTTAGTCATCCAACAGTATTACATGATAATCTAATTAATTATTAAAAAAAAAAAAAAAAAGTTACAAGTGCCTTTTATTCTTGCTTTATAGACTATTTTTTGTACTTCTATATTTGCTAATATAGTTGCAAAATTCCACAGAATTTGTCTAATTGTTCAGGGGTTTTTTAATGTGGTTGGGAGGCAGAGGGCTAGTTGTCATGTTAAAGTTGTAAATTTAAGTATTAGCTCTTTGTTTTCCCAGGTTTATTACTCCTTATTTTGCAGTCTGCCAGACGCAATCACCAGGGCTGAAAGCACAGCCTCCTACACACTGAGGTTTTGCAGCAATTAAGGCTTTCTCTGGCCAGCTCAGAAAGATGGCACCTGACAGATTGTATGATGAGAACGATGCTTTCTTGTCAGACACAAAAAGAGAAATTGTGTATACTTAGGCTCACTGTTACCCACTTTTATGTTTCAGACACTGCTGAAATACATAAAGAGTTGATGAGATATGGATCCAGGGCCATTTTCATATACTATCCAGGTAAGACAGTACCATTTTTGTAATCTTGGGCTCTAGCTACTCAACACTTCCCAAACAGAGAACTAATTGTAGTGGTCTTCATTTCTCTAGCACAGATATTTTGGGTTTGGGTAACTTTTTAAAATAAATCTTAGGATTCTGTGGAATTACTTTATAGGCCAAGTTCTTATAAAAGCCTCTTTTGTGTGAGTTTCTGTGCATGAGTTGTAGTTACCTACCTATGGGTGGGGATGGAGAAATGTTACCAAAAAGCAGTCTGAAGAAATAAATAATACATGGTGAGAGGTAGTGTGTGAAAATCCCCCAAGAACTGACAAGCTTTAGAGACCAGCAGGCCTGTTGACTTCACAAGAACAGATAAACTCAGTACATCAGGAGTCTGCTGAATCCATGCAAGGCCACCAGCATGCACAGACATCAACAGATTGTGCAACTTGGACCACAACCAGAAAGCGGTGGCTATGGCTGCTAAATGAAGCTGGCAGGCCTGTGTGTGCACCTGCTGAAAAAAGAGGAGCCCTTCAAAGACTTTCTAAGCACCTTAGTAAGTAGGTGAGGCACTGGAACAGGTTTCCCAGAGAAGCTGTGGATGCTGCATCCCCGGAAGTGCTCAAGGCCAGGTTAGATGGGGCTTTGAGCAACCTGGTCTAGTGGGAGGTGTCCCTGAGCATGGCAGAGGGGTTGGAATGACACGATCTCTAAAGTACCTTCCAACCCAAACCGTTGTGTAATTCTACAGGTTGGCCTCCTAACTGTTGCACAAACCAAGTAGCTTAGTGTGTGTATGCATAATGGAACCATGTGAACGCACTGTGTGGAGTTACCTGCTGCTAGCAGTAAAAACTTGATTCTATGGATAAGAACAGCTTAAATAATAATAGGTGTCTTAAATACCCTTGTGATTTGTCTTCTCTGACTTGACAATCCAATTTACCAGCGACAGTACCACTGTCAACTGCCACTAGATGGCAACACCGACCTGTACTCGCCCGAGCCCGGCCGAGGCAGTCTGACTTCAAGGTGATCCGGTAGCCTGTGTACCATTTAGCATGAATGTTGCTCACTCGTAAAACTGATTTGAAGAACAGGGGAAAATAAATAAATTAGATTTGTGAACCATCTTTTACTTGCTGGTCTTTACTTACCTCTAGGACTGTATCATGTACAGTCAGTGCCTTCCCTAGGAATGGCAAAAGTGTCCTTTTAAGAAGGGCCTTGGGTAGGTAGAATCCTCTGACTTTGGGATCTGTTCTTTCCCTTGTGCACATTGAGGAGGCTCTTCATTAAATGCCATAGTCCAAAATCCACATCTACTATGCTGGTCATTTCCACCTTAAATGTACTAGCAATGGAGTTAAACCACAATGGTGTAAAGCATGTTAGCTGTAAGCTATGAACAGTGTCAGAGCTCAGAAACAAGCAGGATTAGGGAGTAACGAAAGTGCTATCTCTGAGGGTTGCAAGTCAACTTGCATAGTTGCCACCTTTGTCTCCATACCTACATTAACCTCGCCCAAGTGTGAGCAACTGCAGTGCACTAACTATGCATTGCCCTCACCACGGTGTTATCATCTTGCTGAAAATGCTTATATCAAATGTTGCTATTTAAATGTTGCTTATATTAAATGCTTCTCTTTTCATCTCAGTTGCTAACTGGTTCAGAGTTTCACAGTTGCCTTTGTTAAAAGGACATTGGTGAGAGAGCTGAGGAACCAAGGCCCAGGGATACTAACAGACCTTGGCAACCCTCCCGGCCCATGGGAGCCAGAAGTCCCCTTCAAGCTCAGGCCTTCACAGCATGTCTGAGCTAATTCCCAGGGCACGGCAAGGGCTGGCTGCTTCCTGAAGGATGGGAGCCAAGCACAGCAGCATGGCCAACAGGGCAGGGGCCTCACCAGCTGGTGTCCAGCCCCACAGGATCTGAGCAAGAAGGGCAGGTCTAGAAACAGTAGCCATGCTCCACTGACAGTCGAGATCATTGTGTGAGTTTGTGGTAACAAAGCAGATCCAAGGCCAAGCCCATCCACAGGTCAGAATCATGTCTGGTGAGGGCAGCCAGGATCAGGCACAGTCTAGTGATCAGGAGGCAGGTCCAATGTCAAGCTGAGCTGAAGACCAGTCTTTCTACAGCACAACTCTGACAGGGTCTGAAGTTCCAGGGCTGAGCCCAAAAGGGGCTCCTGGTCCTGTGGGCAGACAGTGGGAGTGAAGGTGGGGCTGGCCAGGGTTATCGAGGCCTGTCAGCACACTCAGCAAAATCCAGCATCCCTTACACAGCAGGAAATAGGCAACATTTTCCTTGTCTGTATTTCAAGCATCTTCCAGACAGTACTGCTCTCTAACAGCTCTCCCTGGGCACTTCCTGTTGTTCAAGCAGGCTCCTGTCAACATGTCAGGGGTGTATCTTTGTCTTGATTCACAGTGTTTCTGCCTTTTACGTCTCTTCCAAAATGTAGTTTACAACACAGCTGATCTAACAGCAGTCTGAAAACGGTGGTCTCACTACCCTTCTCCAGGTGGGGTCTCACTCCCTACTGTTCTGTGTAAGCACTGCCATTCATCTCAACATAAGGTGAGCAACATCAGCAAAGCTGACCCAGCAGAAAACTATTTCCCATCTTTTATAATTTTCCTACTGGTTTAATGCTCTAAACAAACTTGCTGTGTGGTCATTAAAATGACAGAAGTGGCACAAGGAAAGTGGTGGTAGGAGTTCATAGCTAGGGGAAGCAAGAAGAGGGAGGCCTCCCTCCCAGCAAGAGCTTGTTGCTGGCATGGGAGTAAACCCGGACTGAGTTCACGCTCTGGCCCCTAATCAACTTCATCTACCACGAGTATCTCTGTTGCTTCATTCTCAAGTCAGCTTGCAAGGTGAAAACCATCCACCACACATCTCTTACACAGTTTTACTTATGCAGTGTGATTTAATATGTGTCTCCTGTTGTTTAAGTTGTCTTAACCATTTACCTGCTCCATCCTTTGGCCTAAGCTAAAGAGCATGGTACAGAAAATCTGTTTTCCAAATGTAGAAGGGACCTCTTTCAGTGAAGAAATGATTGTTTCTGTGAAGTCTGCTGCCTGGCTGGAGTGGCTTGTTTAGCAGAGAAACCATGTCTGCCAATTTCTGTTATTATGTCTTCTGTTGCTGGGAATTCAGAAATACAGCCTGCATTTGTAAGTCAGTGGCTATGTCCTTATGAGTGACTTTGGTTATGTCCAGCAGCACAATTCTGCACATCCTTACACTTGCCTGTGCAGTCCTGTTTCATTCAGATCCTTATTTCATAGGTTCCCTTCCAAAGTTTATCCACTTCAAGGTCCCAGATCTTTTCTTTTCTCATAGGATTAGAAAGAAACTTAGGCCTCTTCCTTTAGAGCTTACAATATAGAAACTACTTCTAAAATGAGCTCTTGGTTTATGTGTCACTCACTTGTAACTCGTTTTGCTGAAGATGACATTTCTGAGGATGTCCATTGCTGCACAGCTTTGTGGCAGTTGGGCAGATAAGAGCAGCCCAGCCCCCCTGCATTGTGTCATTCAGGCTACAAACAACAAGTGATTACCTGATTCTGCCTCGGTTACAGGCAAAAGCACATCCAAGCAATGTATTTTAACAGGCTTGACATTAAGTATTCTTATAGAAAGGGTTTGGTTTATTTTATTTTATTTTATTTTATTTTATTATCTTATCGTGGTGCAGGCTTCATATTCATGCATCAGTTTTCTGTATAGAGTTTTCACTTTACCCAGCAATCTCTGTAGTTGCCCATAGGGTTTGCAAATACAAGACCTCATTCAGCACTGAAAACTGTAACAAAAAAGCAAATGTGTCCTTTGTATCTGGTTCAACAAGCTGATAGCTGTACATATACTTGTTGTTTCTTCCCACCCTGGATGCAACAGTGCTTTTCTAGTTCCAGGTTTTAGCAACCAAAGCTTTACTGTGATACTACAAAGACTTCTAATGTGACTGTGTTTCCCAACTACACAGGTTTTTTGCTGAACACTTTTTTCACTTGGTATCCACTTATTCTTGGCTGTGTGTTCATTTTCTCAGTGGGAAGGAACTCTCACAGTTTGGTAAATTATGGAAGTGAGAAGACTGTCATTTCTTCATGGATGTGAAGAGCCAGGTTTTTGTGATCACATTAGAATGTGTTAATTTACAGAGCCTCATCAGGAAATTATTGCAAAGATACTTTAATTCCCAAATGGATACCTTTAGTCCTCTGCAACTTTAAACAATGGCTCCTTCACCCCACACAACATTTCTGTGTTCCTGACCCCTTGCACTGTTACTCGTGTTTCTGCAGGTGAGCAGTGGTTTTAAGGTTCTAAGAAGCTGAAACTGAGCCAAACAAACCAAGTTAGTTTCTTTTTTTTTTTTTTTTTTTTTTCCTCAGATCAGCACAGCAAAACAACTCAGCTGCCCACACACATTGCCCAGTGCCAATACAGCAGGGAAACAGATAGGTGGCAAAATGGAGGGTGGGATTGCAGCCACACTAATTTGTATCAGTTTAAGCTACCATAAACCAGACTTTAATAAACAGTGTTCCAATTGTGTATTCTGTGGTTAACTCCAGATTTTGCCCACCTACAAACAATGATGTCATGCAGATTTAACAAAATTGGGGATTCCTTTGGAGGTCATACAATAATTCCTGATGTAATAAGCTACAACTTAGCCAAAACCTAAAGCATTATGTGAAAAGATGCCCTGACCAGAAAAGACTGGTTTTGTTGAAAGTGAAAGGCATTTAAAAAGTGATTTTAGATCAAAGCAAAACCTGACAAAAGAGGTTTTTCCAACTGAAATAAACCTGAAGCATACTTTGCTGCTCACTACAATGACATCTTTTTCTCCCTTAACCTCTGCAGTGTTTTTCCAGTATCGAAAACCTGTAAATAACCTTCCCATAACAGAGTCAGAATCTTACAAAATTTAGAATATTTATGAGTATATCCAGCAAGCTGGCCAGTGCAGTATAGCCCCTTGTTCTTTTTAATGATGCTTTAAATTCTTTCTTGCACAAATTCTCTGCCCAAAATAAATTATCTTCTTAAGCAAAAGCCTCTTTCTGTGGGTTTGATTTCACACTGTTATCCCTAAGCTCTTCACGGACTATTTGTAAATGTAACAGGTTTTATTCAAAGATTTTAGCATGCTCCAGGATTTCCTTTAAATACAGGAAATGCACAGAGGGATGCTGTGCGTACTGCCTCCATTAGGCTTGCAAACATGGCAGATGCATTGCATGAGCCAAAAGCCATCGCTTCAGTTGCCACAGACTTTATCCTGCTGTGAGAACACTTTTAATCCTGGCCTTTTTATCCGTATTTACTTGCCAACATTCTCTTTCTGGAAAACTAGACTGAAGCTGTTATATTTGCCAGAGATCTATCCATTTCTGCTGAAGGATCTCTTAAACTAGAGTATCTGGGCTTAGTATCTGGGCTTAGTTTATCCTAGTCCATATAGAATCTGTTTCTGCCTTTCCCCTCGCTCCCCCATTTTTTTGCTATTTTACTTCCTTGACTGCCTGGGCCTTCTTTCTTCCTCATCCTGTCATGATTCTTCCTTTTTTGTAACAGTCTCAAACACACAGCTGCCATCTTAACAATTCTTCCTTTCCTGCATTTACATTCTTCACACAGGGCAACCTTTTACACACATAGTTCAGAAATCTGGTCTCTTTGCTCTAATACCCTCCACTTAATCATAATTAAATAAAGTAGTATTTCATTTTCCCTTCAATTACCTAGAAGGGGAGGGTATCTGTTTCTGTTTTGCTATCTGTGTGAAAGTTTCTCACAGATCATGCTGTGATGGGCAGGGTTCCTATAACTCTCCATAACGTGGTCTGGGGCAGCACAGGGACTAGACGCAGAGAGTGTCCCACCTTAATTTTCCTGTGTTCATTTTCTCATCACTCTGGAGTCTTCTCAGGCCTCAATAAGAATATTTTAGGGAAGCCGAGACCCATCCTTCACCTCATGACAAGCCTTCCACATTTGTGACTCTGAAAATAGCTAGGTGGATTTTTTTGACTTAAGCATAAAATACAGACTCCTTTTTCCATCTGTTTCTGCAGGTCTTCCACAGACCTTCCTTCAAGCTTCACACCCAAACTTCAGGCTGCTCCAGAAAGTTTGGAGTAAGCTGATTTCAGCAAATCCTCACTTTCAGAAGATTAAAATGAAAATTTAAGGCTTATTTGCTATTTCTGATCTAGAAGAGGCATGTCACAATCTTGATGTCAAATAGATTATTCTGGATTTCTGGCTGTAAAAGATCTGACTGTGTCATTTCACCAAAATCCATAAGCTGTGCCCAGGCAAATTCCTCCAAATTGCCCTAGAAAATCAGTAGACCCTCTCACTGGGTCATATTCATATGAAAAAGGTAGTCGATTTTTCTTAGCTTCTAAAATTAATTAAGACAATTAGAAAAGGAATTCTAGCTCTTCAGGCTCTTCTCTACTTCTGTATCTCCTCCAAGGATTATTTGCTGACCTTGGGAGGCAGATATCATCACCCCACAAAGAAATCCTCAGAAAAGGGGTGATACCGATGCATATGAAGAGAGTAACAACCGCGATTTGCTTCACCAGCTATGTAGACAACACAAGATCATTTACTAGTCTGTAAATAGAAGCTGAAAAGTAGTAGAAGTGAATATTTTAATGTGTGTTTCCACAGGCAATAGAGGAAAGAGAAACTTATCTTCTGGCAGAAATGCCAGGCCAGAGGTTTTTACCAAAGTGGGGCTCTGTTTGTTACCACCCTCACTTTAGGAGAAGGTAGTTGTACGTTTGCTAATAGATGTGCAATTCAGCAGAACACCAGCTCTCCCGGCAGTTAACTTTCCTGAACAGCAGTCTTTCTGATGAGATGCTGCATGTCTGCTGCTGCTTCCCAGAGGAGATTAGTGCCAGAGGGCGTTGGTCTGTTTTCTGAAACAGATTGACAGAGATCTCCCTGTGTGTCATGAGAGCTTTTGGTAAAATTAGATTCTGCCCTGGCCATAACAATAAAGGCCATACCCACATGCAGCTTACATAGTTCATATACTTCCTGGAGCAAAACCACAGCAACGTTCAACTGTCTGTTTTCTTTTTTTTTATTATTTCCAGAGTGGCTCCTGCTTCAAAAACAGGTACCTGACCCTTGTGTCCCACTGCCACCGAGGGCCCATGGGTGACCGAGTACACAGCACGGGTCAGGCTTGATATATTCATCAATTACGCAGCATAGTGCAGACAGGATTGGCATCGTTCTATGCCAGTGGGCAGGCTCCAATTTTTGTAGTTAATTGTTTAAACAACAGCAAGAAATCATGTCACCCTGATGGTCTGTGTGCGTTCCTCTGTTGAACCTGATTTGTATGGTGAGGACAGGCTATTGAGAGGAAGGGGGGAGAAGAGAAGGGGCTGAATTATCCCCTGTGACTTTGCTGAATTTGTCCTTGTGAATGGAAAGAAAGGGAAATAATTGTCTGCAGGGGGGAGCAGAGTGGTAACTGTCAGGAACAGCTGGAACATATATACTGTGTCATGTCTTTTTGTGGTACTGGGCTTTTCTGCCTGCTGTGGGAATGCTGCAGAGGCGTGTTAGCATTTTGCTGAGTAAGTGTGGTGCGAGCTCCATATGTAAACAGGGATCAGTCACTAGATGAGAAAAAAGGGCTGTTCTCCCAGGGCTGTGTCTGCCTCTTGCATGCACCTCAACCTTCACAACCCTGGCAGGGTTTTGTAAATTAAATGTGGGGATAGATTCTGGGAAAAATATCTGTTCTTGTGAGAATCTCAGTCTAGATAACTCTGGTGTCTCTTCCTGCTCTGATACCTATAAATCTGTGAACATAATAAATCTTCATGATTCTTCCCATCCCTTCCATCCTGATTATTCTTCTGTCCACAGGGGAGCAAGGACTTTCACTGCTCTCGACACTAATAACACCACCAGTTGCTTTGCCACATGAAAATGGTCAAACTTAAATAGCACACTTCTTTAAAGTAGTTGCCTGCGGTGTCACAAAGGAACTTCCCATCAAATGAAATTACCAAATTTGTTCTGTCCTGCTTTATTAGTAGTCATGTGTTGTTTTTCTCTGAAACATCAGTAGCCAAAGTTAGGAAAGGAGATGAGTAGAACAGTACTTTCATGGCAAAGAGAGAATTCCTCTTGGGTATCTGGGTGACGTGAATCGCACACACATTCGGGGCCAGACTGATCGTGCTTACTCTGATCTTTGCTAGTGGTACCAATGAGGATAGTCTGGTGAGGACAAACACTCTGGCAAGAGACAAATAAAAACAGATTCTTGAAATTTGATTGAGATATATCAGAATGTGGGTGCCCTGTACAATTTGTGTAGAATAGAGAATGATTTTACCATCTTAGGTTCCAATTTTGCTTTACACTCTATTTATTTTTACTTCCTCTGTAATCATGTCTACATTTCATATCCATGAAGGCTTCTCAGTTTACGACTATTCTAGAAAGTGTCATGGCAAGAAAGAAATTCTCTCTTGTCAGACTGTGAAGACTTGCTCCAATCTCATATAGAAAGAGAATTTTATCCAGACTGCAAGTCATTTTGGTTTGGGTGTTTTCAGTGGTCAGTCATTTTTGAGAACATTCCTGTAGCTCTGCCTACAGCAGATTGGGAGAGGCAGGCAGCACTGGCTGATGTTATTGTTGCCAGGCAAAACCTCATCTCTATCAAGGTAACTATGAGATATGTATAAAATAAAAGCTTAAAAAGTGAGACAAATAAGCCTAAGCCAACATGTAATTCTGCACTTTCAAACCTTTCAGCATTGCAATAATATTAAGAAAATAATTTTTATTTTTAAACTTTTTAAACTGAGTTTTGCCAGTGATTTCAGCATGTATATTTAAAACATACTTGAAGTCCAAAACCAGATGCTAATGGATAAATACAAAAGCTGAAACTAAAATAGAACACCCCAAGGGTTTCGCAGAAATGTTCAGCCAAAATCAATTTTTCTTTGCTCTTCTTTCCCTTCATTCTCCATTCTGTTTCCAATCTCAGCTCACTCTCTACTTATGTCTTCAACTGCAAGAGTTTTAAAACAAAGACCCTGTCATATACCATCATGATGAAGGATTTAAGTAAAGAATTTTGTAATTTAAAAGTGGTTGAAAAATTTGTGCATGGAGCAGGACAAAAACGAAATCCCACTTCTTCCACTGGTACCAGAGACCACTCATTTTTAAGCCTGCTGTTGTCAAACACATACGTGACACGTTATCAGCACAATGAAAGAAGAAATGAAAATAACAGTAAGAAAATAACGTGTTTTGCTCTTTTAATGTTTGGAGCACAAATACCAAGAAGGCACAGCAGCTTTCATAACAAACATGTTAACCCCCACATGCTCTGCTTAATTATGATTTCTGGCTTCCTGTATTTCCCCTCCGGGTACTGGCACCATAAGTAAACTGGCACAGATTTCGTTTATTCTGAATATGCTGCAACGTGCAAATAGTTCGGCAGGTGCTTCACAAGCAACTGAGCTGTTCCAGCAGTGAGGTCAGGAGCCTTCTGACAGAGGAGCGACACATCTAGCAGGGAACAGAATCCCCATACCCCTCCCTGTCACCATGGCTACCACTCAGCAGGTGGTTTTTGGGCAGAAGTGCCAATTTAAGCAACTGCTGATTTCTTATTATTGTCCCTTCCTCCTGCATCACCCCCCTGTTGGTCAGGTATGTTTGTGTAGCAGGCCACAGCATTTATTGGATCAGGAAACTGGTCCTGATCCAGATGGAAAATGATGTCTTTTTTTTTGACTCATTCTTTTCCAGACAGTTTTCTCATTCAGTTCATCATGTAGCCACACAAATACCCTGTGCCTGGGGACGTGGCAGAAGGGCAGGGACAAGTGGCTTAAGAGATGAGGACTACTGGTGATTTAAGCAGCATTATCACCAGGCGCAAGTGAATACGGAACCGGAGCTCCCCTTAATGCTGTAGTTCAGTGCTCAGTGTTCAGATCCCTTTGGCTTCCATGCTCCTCACTACCCTGTCCTGCCCCCTGTCCATCTCCTCTGCTGCCTTGTTGCAAGTGGTTACCCAGCAGCACAAGGAACCTGACAGGGGAACCCATCTGTCTGAAGAATGATCCAGGGAGAAATGGATATTGTTATGATGCTGGAGGGATGACACGTGGAAGTATATCACAGTTCATTTTGCTTTGGCAGACTGATGTTTTCAAGCCTTCGGGTTTAAGGCTCTCCTCTCTCTCAGAGTGACAGAGTCAAGTCACATGTGGAAGGGAAGTGTGACTTTCCTTCCCTAAATAAGTTCCATGGCTGGATGAGACTCTTGCCCTTCTAGGAGAAGCATTCCAAAGCCTTGTTCACAAACCTGCTATTAAGGCTGCGAAGCTGTTAAAACATCACTGTGGATAAAGGATATATGGAGCTGAGTGAACGTGGTAGTAGAATGTCAGGTTGGGAATTAAATAATACTGTAAGGCTGCAGGAAAGTCACTTACTCTCAAACGAAAACAAATACCTAGACAGGTCAGAGCATGTTTGAAACAAATTGTTTATTGTTTATACTTGACAGCTTTCATTTATGGTAAGATTCTTTTAAGATGGATGATAACGTGAAGCTCTAGCAACAGGGATGCTGTGAATTTATACACGTTTATTTATACAGTTATGTAAATGCGCGTAGGGCACACATTTATATATTAGATGCCTTTTATAGTACATATTATATTAAATACAATAAATACACATTGCCACAACATTTTTCCTTAAAACCTTGCAAAGAACCAAGTATAGTTTCCAGTTTGTCATATTCCAGCAGCAACACTGCAAGCCACTGTCAGCCTGCCCTGCTGATCTCCAGCACAGCTTTGAAAAATACTGTAACCATTTAAACTCTCCCCCAGGCCTGATACCACTGACCCCACCTTGCAGCCTCCAGCTTCACCGCGTGTGCCCTGCCTAGGCAGAGACATAGGAGGCTTCTCAGAAATGACAGGCTAGTAAAGAATGGCTGTGTCCACTTTAAATCTAAGTCAAAGCCATAAGCAACTTCTTAAAAATGAACACAAGCTGCCCTTGAAAAGCTGGGAGTTTCCCATCCTGGAGCAAGGCACTAACTCCAAGGATATCAGCCATGTTATAGACTCTGCAGTCATGTATTTTAGTTGTGAGGGTGGAGTGGCAACCTGTCTCCCTGAAGCCACTTCTCAAAAAGTCTCTTTCTAAAATAATTTGCAGTGATGTGACCGGAAGAATCACATTTATTTGTAATAAATGCATACAAGGGAGCAAATGCCACTGAAAACGTTTTAAACCAACAAGCTGAGGAAGTTTGGAAGTAACGGACCGGGCAGAAGGTGGAAGCCGAAGAGGACATTTCAATGCAGGCAGAGCACAGCAGAAGTGCGGGCTGGCTCCGCAACCACCCCGCGGGCCCCGGCTGTGCCTCCATCGCCAGCACAAAGCCCTTCTCCTGCCCAAGGCCAACCCCGCCCGGGGTACCGGTACTTCAGCCGGGCCAGCGCTCCTCCCGGAGCTCCCAAAGCTCGGCAGGGTTGCTCGCTCAGCCTGCTCTCCCGGACAGGGGTCTGGCCGCTCCCCTCCGGGCGCAGAACCGGATTCTTCCCGGGGCCCGCGGCCGGGTTGCAGCCAGGGGCACAGAGCCGGGGGCACAGAGCCGGGTTCCCCTCGGGGGCGCGGAGCCGGGCTGCCCGCGGGGCGCGGAGCCGCGCTGCCCGGGGTGATGCGGCGGGCGGCGGGGCTGGGTGCGGGGCCGGCCGCTGGCCGTGGCGGTGGCGGTGGCGGTAGCGGTGGGTGTCGGTGTCGCAGCCGCGGGCTGCGTGGCGGCGAGCCCCGGCCGCCCATCACGTGCTCGGTGTGTTGCATTGTGTTTGCGGCGGAGGGAGGGCTGGCCGTGTCAGTGATCAATGTCATGACTTCCTCCTCGGGCTGGAGCAGTATCAGAGCACAGCTGAAGGAAGCTGATTACTGCTGGTTTCAAATTGGCTGGGAACAATACACACATACACACTCCCATACGCACACGCACACTCACAAGCGCACAGCACACACGCAGATACACACGGGTGCACAGGCACACACGCACACACAGACACATACACACACATATACACACGCACACGCAGCCCGCACCCTGGCTCCCGCGTCGCCGCTCCGCGCCGGGGGGGAAGATGAGCTCGGGGGACGTTGTTTGCACTGGATGGCTCATTAAATCGCCCCCCGAGAAGAAACTCAAGAGATACGTAAGTGCAGAGGCTCTGCTGTTATTTTTTTTCTCGGTAAAGGGATTTCGGCATGTGCTCGGTGCTTTACTCTTCCTTTGAAATACCTCGCCTCTTTCGCCTTCTCTTTGGACCAAAACAAAAAGATTTGCAAGTCCATGCTCTTATGGAGTATTTTCGTTTTCACCAATATCCTTGTGCCCTTTGGAATTAACCTTTCCCAGCTTGTAAGATTATAATACTTCAATTGTTATGCAACGTATCCTAGGGTAAAAACCACATTTCGGTTTCAGTTAATGTTGCCATAACTAACAGAATTGTTGTAACAGAATTTCAGATGTCACTTGTCCAGGGAAGGGCAACAACCTCCTGAAAAAAAACCAACCAACTAATACTTCAGATTCTGAGGCTGTGCTTTGTTAAGATGCTCTATAATTTCTATGACACTTGCTAAAAGCAACATCAGCAATAGTTTTATTTACTGATTTATTATGCCAGCTGCAGCTGCTGGCAGAAAGGTTTACTTCTTGTCTGTGATAAAGAGGCGCTAGAAGATGCCGTGCTGCAAAGTTCCTGATAGCTGAAAGGTGAAGGGGGCTGGTGAGAAGCAGCGAGCACTGCCTGCATGGAGAGCTGCAACTGCATTATGTGTAAAGGGGGCCCCTTGTTTCATTCTGTATCTGCCTGCCTGTTTTTCTGGGGGGGGGGGGGGGGGGGAAAAGGGGGGGGGAGGAGGGGAGAAAAAAGGAAAAAAAAAAGGTGTGTGTTGCACACATAGGAAACTGTGTCATTGCAGGGCTGTGAGGAAGGCACTCTGGTAGAAATAAATGACCCTTGAAAAATTGCTTGGGACAGCATTAGAAACTGTAAGCCCATCGTGGGCCATTTTGCATACTCATGTGTGATGGTTCCTCAGCAGGCACGTTGTTGCTGTTGGTACATTTTTGGAATCGGTAATACTGGTTTGAGTCACGCGCTTCTAACCTAAGTCACCCCGGAGCACTGCGCTGTACTAGAAGGATGCCACCGTACGTGTCGATCGCACTCCTCAGACATATACGTATCTTACATCATCCCTTGTATTCACTTCTGTTTATCAGCGTTTTTTCTGGACTGCTGATGTTAGCTTTTTCTAGTAATAGGAGGAATAACGGTCTGGTGAATAATGTGGAAGATGTCTTTGCGTAGCGTATTTTTTTCCTTGCGCTAAATACTAGAGGAAAAGTTAATTCACCGACATTAGAATGTACTTTTAATTTATTCTAAGCCAGAGTTTCTTCTTTTAGATATCAGTATTGCATTGAAATGGCTGAATATTTGCTTTGTTCGGTTTGCATTTTCCAGCTCTAAAATAACCACTATGATGTGTCTCGAGGGAACTGCAAATAAAATAGGGATATCTAATTTTTGCTGTATTTTCTAACAAGTGTACTAATAGCACTGTATAGCAGGCACCAGACAATGTAAGAGCCACTGATTCACCCAGCTGGTATCATTAGTAACTCTCTCAGCGAAGCTATTTTTGATGACTCAATATTCATAAAAGGGCAAAGTAGAGAAAGCAGAATGTGATAAAGATGGGATTTGAAAGCCCCCATTATACAGTGAAGATAATAGTCACAACAGGGGCTCTGATCAGCTCACAAGACTAGTTGCAGTCTGTTCTGCTCAGATTTTGCACTACAAAACCTAGGAAAATTGGGTCTATGTTATTCTTCAACTCTCAACTAGTAGATTAGCCAGATCTCTGCGGATTAGGCTTTGTTTTCTGTTTAGGAAGATAAACTACCCTTTTGTCCATAATAAAGCAGAAAGAAATCTGCTAGGAGTACATCAAAGATTAGTGTCCTTTCTCCTATGACTGACTGCACAGGGGATGCTACAAACCAAATGGAAATTGCCTCCTAACCTACCGTAAACTATTTTTTCCCACTTTTTATGTAGTTTCATCAGCACAGTAGCTTGTGCATCTTGCACCCGGGTGGTAGATAGCTCAGGCTGAACCACAGTGACTGCTTAAAAACAACACAAGCTTTAAAACAATGACTGTTTAAACTGACTTCAGTAGGTGTCAAGTGTCAACCGCTTACAGGAGAATGGTGTTGGCTCTGGTTCTGAACTGACAACATACATAAATCCCCAAGCTTTACACCACCCTTTGTGTTCAGCTGGCAAAACCCACAGTCTGAGCTGAGGCTTTCAAGGAGCTTCAAATGCAGGCTTGGTCTGCTGCCCATTGGGACCTCTCTTACTCTGGAGTTGCTCTCGCGGGGTTGTCTCCCAGTTTACATTTTCCTGAGTTCAGCATCCGGCCTTTGTAAGGTCCTGCCCGAGGGTCTCTTGTTTTACACACAGACAAATTCTTAATCCTCATCACTTACATTACAATCACTAAGAAAATCCAAATAATTTCTCTGGAATCTGTAGTTAAGAGACCAGACAAAGTGATGACTTCAGGTTGTGAGACTGGGAACTGCAGATAGTCCCGCCAAAGCCCCAGAGAATATTTATAGTCTTTATAAAATTAAGCAAATACATCTTTGCAAGACTGGAGCCTGAAGACCAGAGTATACCTTCATTTTTGCGTGTTCCCTGATGAAAGCAATTAGGTTTCCTACGCAAAAACAAGTCACAATTTGGCTCTAGATAAGCAGAACGTTACTTTCAAAACTTTGAAAAGCGAATGCAGGTGTTAAGAGTCTACATTTTTCCTGTAATGTCTTACAAAGCTGATGCTCTTAGTAGCACTATTCTTAGAAGTGTCTTATCATTCCCTAACAAAGGCTGCTCTCTTGCATGTGCAGGAAACGAACATGAGATTAATTACCCAAGTGTAACTTTCTGTAAAAACAGGGAGCTTAATGCTAAATGCAGAGAATTCATTAGAAAGTACAGGGAGCTTCGCTTCAGCAGGCAAATACTCTAATAGTGGTTTAATAGCATGTACGATCCTTTTCCCTCTGTCTGATAATTGAACCATGAATCCACCTCGTCAGCCTCTCTGAAGAGGCAGTTGTGCAAGGAGTCTCCAGGGAGAGCATTTGGTGTGTGTTGCAGTTCTTTGTCCCCTAAGTGTGACCTGAATGCTGTGCTGCTTTTGTTTCCCCACTTGGTTGCTGCTTTACTGGACAGGGTTGTGTGGGCTTCAGGGGTGCCAGAGAACCCCCCAAAACTCTGGGGGAGCTGTGTATGGGGCAGGGGCAAGAGAAGAAGCTGCTGCTACTAAAATGTAGGAAGTGGTGGTGGTGGAGGTGAAATCCATCATGCTCTAGACCAAAAATGCTAAGTTTCAGGCGCAGCTTGACACTCAGCCCCACAGGAGGAAAACCTGGCCCCACTGGAGATTTTTGGTATTGATATTAGTAGCTCGTGAGTACCAGCCTCTGTAGGAAATCAGATGTCATGGGAGAACTGCTTCAGGCTTGATGGGTTTCACAGTGCCTTCTATTAGTGCTGAATACATCCAAGCAGGGCAGGGGTTAGATTAGGCATTCAGAGTCACAAGACAAAAAAACTGTTCATGTTTGTTAAAAAAAAAATTAAAAATTCAGGAGGCTGAGGGTGATGGTGTTCACGTATCCCAATTCTGTAATGTCAGCCTTGAACAGATGTCTTTCTGACACTTCACATGGAAATATATGTGCTTACTGACCGATACTTGTTTTCTGTTGATTGAAGAGGGGAGAGGATGTTTTCATGGCCTAGAAAACAAAAGAATTGCTACAGCCAATGCAAAAAGTCACTATTGGACAAAAAGAAGACATGGAAGGTAGCACAGAGGATGTCCAGTGAAATAAGAGACTAGTGCTGTTGAGAAGACACGTTATTCACGTGCTGATAAGGAGATAACGAGATAAGGAGGAGTTGGGATTTCGTTCAGACCCCTCCTCTCCTGTGCCGTTTGGGACACCCGTGGGGAGCAGTGGCAGTTGTTGGCAAGCCTGCTGCGGCGAATGCCACAGCACCGTGCTTACTGTGAGGGCCACGTTACGTGGCTTGCAATAGTAAGGGGCTATATACAGATGCTGGCTTGTTGTGAGTCAGTGCAGCGCCATCGAAGTCAATGCTGTACAGCTGTACCCCAGCTGAAGAGCTATTTTTAGTCTTCTGTACTATACAGATTGATGAGGGAAGACCACTTGCTCAAAAAAAAAAATACAAGTTTCCCACTTTACTTGAGTGACTGGTTTCTTCAAACATGATTGCAAATCAAAATTCCTTGTCAGCATCTCTAAAACAAGAGTCCAAAATGGACCTCGTGTTTGAAAATTTTGCCTTGCACTTCTTAACGCACTTCTTCTCGGAGTGTCTGGTCTGGGAAGAGAAATAAAGGTATAAGATCACGTACCAGATGCAAGAAGTTAGACAAGCAGTGTAGCATCCTGCCATCTCTGCGCGAGGGGCAGTGGGTGCCATCAGAAGGGCACAATAGCCAGTAGCTGAAGCTGGACTTCTCTGACTGTTGGGGGAATCTGCCAGAGCTTAACTAGAGCACAGCACTGCTAGGGTTTTACAGGATAAGAGAATCTAGACGACTTCTCCATTTTTAGCTGAAGTTCTGGTATTTATCAGGGGAATAAACGGGAAGTTACTGGCCTCTAAGAAGAAAAAGCAAAGTAGAACTATGGAAGAGTTTGCTCAAATAATAGGAACAAGAGTCCCACAGCACTGCTAAGGGTGGGTGGAATGCAAAGTGTCCGCTTTCTGATCCAGTGCTGGGCTGGTGTCATCAGAAGACACTGCCACCCTCACCAGAAAGAAATCCCCAAGTACTGTGTGAATCAAGTACTTCTTCTATTGGTTTGGAATTTGAGGGAAGTTTCTGAAAAATAACTATCAAAGAGAAATCTGAACTTAATTTTTGTCCATAAGCCTTTTTACTTTCAAATGCTTCCTGCAAATCCTCACCTCTTGAGCTCTGTCCCCTCTGAATAAAGAGTTAGGGCCACCTTTCATACCCTGCTGGAATCAACAGCCCAAACTCTCGTTGAAATAACCGAGTTGAACGCTGTGCAGGATTTGTAACTCTAGCTTGTAGGCTGGGTGGGAATAAGGAGTCCCATGTGATGGAGAAAGTTGCCAGCCTTTTAGCTGGTTCTGGTTGTAAGTTCTGTGCCTATGCTTTTCCTGCTGTTACTTCATTTTCAAGTCCAGCTTATATTTGATCTGGTTTGTATACTAAGGAAGAAGTCAATTTTGAGAAAACTAAGGCTTTCATACCAAAGCTCCTGTGCTGCAGACTGCGTGTTCCCTTCTCTGAAAACCTGAAGAAATTGATCTCACTGGTAAAATAACAGCAGAAAATTTATTTTAGGGAGGAGTTTCCATCATTAGTGTTTGTAATTAGCTAAATGCCAATCAGACCATGTTCCACCACTTAACCTCGTTTTGGTAGGTTAAGTGCAATGTTTATTCTAGCCCGTTTTCTTCCATTTCAACCATGTTTTGGTAGCTTAAATGCAATGTTTAATGAGATAGTCTGACTTCTAAGAAAAAAATAATTTCTAAAAAACACTGCTGTTCTTGGCAACCTGTGTATCAGAATGTTAAGCAGAATAATTTCCCTTGGACTATTTATTTGGGTGGAGCCGTAATAGCCCTGAAGCCCCAGTTTAATCTTTGACTACATGTTTTCAGTGCACAGGAATGTCCAGCTATTGGTTTCTATTCAAAACAGAAACCCACAAGTTATCAGGTCTTTGCATTCAAAAATAGAGACTTAAAAAAAACAACACACCAGTTTGGAATAGAGAAGGAAATGTTACCTTGAGTGGTAATTAAACTGGTGATGCAATCAAACGTGTCTTAGAGGAAAAAACATTACAAGTAGTACTTTGGTGAACTCTTTGTTGTAGCATGAAAACTACACTGTGGATAAACGTCTTAACTTCTATCAAGAATGCATTAAAATGCTGTGAATGTTTATTATGCAAATTTGACAGGGTTTTAGGGAAAGGGGCAAATTTACTCCTGTGTTACTCAGTAGAAAAAGAGTTGTTTTATTTGTTTTCTTGTCCTTTTCGTTTGAGTTAGCAATTAATTAGTAGTATGATAAGACAAGGAAAAAATGCCATATTTGAAATTAAATTTGCATGTCAAAACATTATATCCAGCCAGATAAAATAGATTTTCCTCTCTCCCATTTAATTGTTGAATAAACCACAATACTTAAACTTCTTAATTTTTTTTTTCTGCTTTACAGTAATATCTTTGACCTGTTTCAATTTGTGTTGCATCAGGAAAAAAACAAACAACAAAACAAACAACAAACATATAGCCATGCAAAACTCAGCTTTAAAATCTGCTGCAACTTGGTATTGGTAGAAAATAAACCAAAACTGATGTCTAGTGTCCGTGGCATAGAAGTACTCCAGTACTGAGGCAGACTCATTTGTAGCTTTGTAATTGTGAGAATGAGACAATTTTCTTAGAGATTTTGTTGTTCCCTTCAGATGCCAGAAACCCCACCTGACCCCTGCAGCCAAAACTGCTTTGTAGCTTTCCCCAAAAGCCTGGGGCAGTGCAGTTCAGCTATTCAGTATCCTTTCTCGTCGTAATGTGTTTTACAGAAAGGCAGTGAAATGTCATTATTACTATGAATTTAAAATCACTTCTAAGAAGCTGTTAATTTAAATGGATCTTAGATTGTCATCTGGAAGTTCTGGACGCATTTTTGACAGCGCCTTTTAAGAGAGAGTAGTTTCCGTGAGCCTTGTTAATGACAACTATTGTTCATCCTGTGACTCCTAAGTCTCAAGGACCGTGGGTGATGTATTCATATTTCTGCTGGACAGAATAATGGCCATAATGGGACCCTTTCTAAATCTGCGACCGTTGTAATCTCAGCAGAGTGCATAGTTCGTGAACAATCTGTTTTTACATACCAGACTTGCAAACTGTTTGTAGAAGTTCAAGGATTTTACAGTTGTGAAGCCATTTTTTCAAGCTGACACGAACTGGTCGTGCCAAGGAGAAGCCAATAGTTTGGAACAAGCCTGAGCTATGTTTTACTTGCAGACTTTACAAACTGTGCAGTAAAGCCACTAAGTTTACAGAAGTATTGAGTTTATAAACGCTGGGAAGGCTGAACGGGTATGCCTGCTGCAGAGCTGCAATTCCAAGGTCTGTTGCCATTTCCACAGAAAAGCCACTGGCATTCAGAGGTGACTGTGTGCTGATAAAATCACTTTGAGATGAGAAAGCATCTGAAGAGGTGCCAGGTGAGTTTACAGTAGCAGTGAAGAAACAGTTTCATGAGAAGTCGTACGCTGCTTCGTGAAGTGCTCACTGCTATTGCAGCTCTTACATCTGCATTGTTTACTAATGTTTAGAGTTGAAGCTTTGCAAGCTTAAGAAGTTTTATTTGTAATAAATTCAATGTTTTGAACCCATTCTAAGAAAATGACTGAATTCTTACTGAGGCCTTAGGTTTAAAAATAAGAAGCTCAGGGAATTGCTTTTTTGAGATACTCAGGCACTTTGCTCCCACTGAAACAGGATTTGTCAGATGTTTTCACTGGGCACTCCTCTGACTCCAGGACTGTTTTTCCAGGTCTTCGCTGGCTAACTTTCCCTGTAAAACAGTGGGATTTGGAATGCCAGCTGAAAATGGGACGGTTACTCCAGCTCCACTTTGTGCTTTTTAAAATGTTCCTTTTTGACACATAACTCTGAGCATCATATCACCCTTGAGCTATGGATTATAAAATAATGGTGAACTGTTTTCAAAAAGTGAGTGAAAACTACCAGAGAAATCCCATCATTATTTCAGTATCCTCCCCAAACTCCCGCTTTCGTCTGTGCTGAGCCTGAGAAATATTCGAGCTGAAACATCATTAAGACAAACAAACAAAAAGGTTAAGGGACAGTCTGTTTGGCACAGTCTGAACAGCCTTTGTGACGGTGACACTGCTCTGCTTCCCCAGTGCATCCCCCTGCATTGGGTCTGCAGACTGGAAACCTAATAATACTGGCTTGTAAAGGGAAAAATAGAAGCATTTATTCAAGTGTTACTAGACTGTAATGCTGTAACATTTTTCTTAGGAAAAATACGTTCTTTTTTTCTTCTTTTTTTTTTCTTCCCCCCCAAATTCACAACTGAAAGTACTGTTGCTATGTTACTGTAGTGGTGTGTAGGCTGCTAAATAAATAGAGAGAGTTTAGTCCATGCCAGAAATAGAAAGCCAGGTCAGAGGTGACATTTGGGACATGTTGAGAAAAAAAAGAGAATATATAATTATTTCTTTCCTTCCTATCATTCTCTTCAGTCTCGTTAACCCCAGACTACTTACAAGGAAATTACAACAGAAATTCTGGACATGCAAGAGTACTAAAAGCTGACACCTCTGGAGTTCTGCTAAGTCTTTTGACTGTGTTTTGCAAGGGAAACTGGCAAAACTGTGGCACCTCACACAGTTGTGAATTGAATGGCTATTAAGGGTAAAAAGGGCATGGGGAACTGTTGAAAATTCACTCTGCAAAGGTGTCCTCGGAAGGGAAATCTGAGAGAGGGAAGAAGCGTTTAGAAAACGTGCTCCTGTGAAGCCAGAAGCAGGAAATTTGAATCCATTGTCCTATTTGGGATAGTTTGGCAGGTTACCAAGGACCAGATAGACAAAAACATGCTTAGGCTGTTGTGCAAGTAGCCCTAGGTACCTACATGCACCTTCAGCTGCCTAAACACCCTGGTAATCCTGTCTTGTGAACAAGCATGAGGGCCTCATTTGTACAGCAGCCTCTTTTTCACCCCTCCTCTGCTGCCTGCACGTGCTCCTTATGTACAGACCTCATGTACAGCACGATGAGCTCCCATTGAAGCTCCAGCAGCTGATTCAGTAAATGGTGGAACAGCAAGTCGCTGGTTTGGGAACTAGAGCCCAGTCCTCCCGCTGGGAATGTCAGACAGAGCAGAAGCAACCCTTATCCTAGGAACGAGCTCTGCAGCCTCATTCCTTGCAGACAGTGGCTTCTGACTTCATGCTATCGCAGATGCAGGATGCTCTGGGCTGTGTTCTGCCAGACAGAAAGCAACTCAGCCCCATCCCAGTCCCTTGGGGGAGTGCACAGCACCCCGATGCTCCAGTCCTGCCATGCCCTTGGCTGCTCTGAGCATCGGCAGCCCTGGGCCCACAGCAGAGCAGCTGGGAGCTGTCAGACCTCCCCACTAGCAGGAGGTGGGACACAGGGATGTGGACCAAACTCGCTCATGTGTGAGTCCTTTTAGCAGATTTGTAATTAATTTGGAAGATCTCTATAAATATCTATGTTTACTTATTATGGTGACACAATATAAGGCACCTAATTTCTCTGTGAATTAGGAAAGAAACCTACTGCCATAGCCTAAACCAGTTTGGTGCGTGCAATCCCAGTAGAGATTTCTTTGTGGTATTTCTGTAGTTCCACAGATCTGTTGCTTTCCTACAAAGAAACGACGTAAATGTCCTCCCTATCCAAGAGACAAGATCTGAGGCATTCCAGAAAATCCCACATTTACCATAAAACTTACAGAGGAAGATTAAATTAGAGGGTACAACAAGAGATGATGATGCTAAATACAGTTATTCATGTACCTAAACTGCAGGGGTTTTAAACTTTTCTTTTTATTTGTTAATGCTCCTTGAATTCAGAGCTGGACTTTGAGTGGCTAGGAGTATTTCCTAATACAATGGGGATGTGAATAGGTGGTTTAATAAGAAACTTTCCTAATTTTCAGCCACAAGGCAACCCCTAGTGCCTTAGACCTTGAGACGTGTCCACAGAATCTGCAAAATGTCTGAGGTTCTGTAGCAGAAAATGAATGAGTAGTTTAGGATCCACCAGGGTTGTTTGTTTACTTACATTAGGACCTTGCTGCTGCGATCGGAGACATTTCTTGTTTTCTAGCACAAGCAGTATTCAGCCACAGACTGAAGGAGAGGGTGTTAGAGGCTTTCTTGTCTCCTGTGGAGTTCACACCCTCATTTGGGCTCTGTCAAATCCTTTACCCTTGCCAGAGACTGCATTTATCTCAGACCATAAAGAGCAATTATTATGATTTATCTGTCTTCAGAGTGAGTAAGATTTTACCAAGCATTTTCTACACAGAAATCTCCAGCCAGGAGAATGACAACCTACAGCCTGTCCTCTATAGGACTCTGTTGCCCATGTTCAGCAAATTGCCCAGTTTTAACCAGCAGCAGCAGCATTCCTAAATGGAAAGGAGGATGAATTATACCCTCTGCAGTTCTGTTATGTTATCCTCATAAAGGACATATTTGTCTTTCATTATATTTCCAGGTCCTTTGTGTTTGTAACGATTTTCTAAACTTTATAAGTAAACTGGGTTTGCTGGCTGGTACAGGAGAGCTCTTTACCCCTCAGAGTATCCCAGGGGGGCTGCAGTGATGTTTGCCTGCGCCCTTTGTTGGAGAGAACAACCTGACTGTTAAAAATGAATGAAATGATGTCAAGGCAGAAGATGGCAGATGTGGCCAGGTTTCAGATAAGCCAGAGTTGTCTGGGTGAAGATTCAGTATCTTTACATTGCTGCTTTAAATCCCTAAGGGCTCCCCTCACCGTGGCACTTACCTTGTCTGGGTTCAGAGCCGCTTTAGTGAAACTTGTTATTCGAGAGCGGGCGACTCAAGTTCCGGAGGTGAGGAGGCAGAGTGAGCTTGCACGAAGCAGGAGCTGTACAGTCCTTTCCAGAATACAGTGATGGAGAGGGACAGTCATAGAGGTGAACCCCAGTGATATGTCTCAGGAGCTAATGATTTGCATGTAGTTTAACAACCTGAGATATGTGAAGATTTCAGCAGCAGTGGCCCTAATTCTCATGCGCTCAGAATTTACTGTTCAGCCACAGAGAGGTTTCTGTTTGACTCATTCCTCAGGTTTACTGCATTTGGAAATGGAACTGGGATCTCTAAATGAACGTACTATTGCAGGTTTTAGTTCAGAGATTGTTGGGGTTTTTTTAAGAAAGCAACTGTTTTACATGCCATCTATCACAGAATCACAGAATTGCTGAGGCTGGAAACGACCTCTGAGATCATCAAGTCCAGCCTATGACCCAACACCTCCTCATCGGCCAGACCATGGCACTAAGTGCCACACCCAGCCTTTCTTTAAACCCCTCCAGGGATGGTGACTCCACCACCTCCCCGGGAAGCCCATTCCAATGTCTGATCACCCTATGCATAGGAATATGCATAGGAATAAATGATAAGGAGCAGAGGGATGCACTCAGATATAAGAACTTGTGCTATTAATGGTCATAAGGCTTTGGATCATTTTGTTGCAGGGCAGCTGGTCACTTCTGTCATGCATTTAGGGCTGCTGTGGTCAAGGTACCTGCTCTGAGTGGAAACGTGGTCATGTATAATCATACCAGAGCTAGTTCACAGTGCCGGTTTAGGGCAGGATCTTCATGATTCCTTGCTGGGACTGACAAGAAAAGGCATATGACCCTGCACAGCAACAGAAGCAAGTAAGTATGGTGAGGTAGCACAACTGAGTCTATACAGTCAAGCAGGAAACTTTTCCCTTCTGAAATAAAATGCTCCCATAATGGACAAAAAGGCCAAGTAAATACTGGTTTTAATAAGCTGCTGGAATTGGGCAGGTGTGCAGTCAAATGGGAAGGTTAGGTCTGAAGCTTTTATTTGCATTTGTTTCACAAATCTGCTTGGAATGCCTCTTTGTCCTCTCTGAAAGGATTTCAGATACGAAGTACTTAGAACTCATCAGAAAAAAAATATCCTGAAATAGAAACGGCACCTCATGTTCTTTAGCTTAAGGAGATAAGAGCTTAAGGAGAAATCAGAAGCCAAAAAAATGCAGTCTCAAATTCTGTGATTATATTCATGGGGAACATGTACATAATCTGAGCTGTTTCCCCTACATATTCCTTACTACTAACAATGTTACCTCATGACTGATGCTATCTTGTCTTCACTGAACGCTGAACTTGAGTATCAGAGTTGAGCTTCAGGCTCTTTTAACTTTTGCATCAATTGGCTGGATGCAGATCAAGCACAAAGCCACGGTCCTCGGCAGCAAGGGAATGGGGAGAGAAAAGCAGATAGAAGGAGTTTGCCTCCCAGTGGAAACCCCCAGTCTGCCATTAGCAGAGCTCCTGGTAACTCCAGTGTAACTGGGAGAGGTGGTATGTGCTATGGGAACTGCAGTATTTACCAGCTTGTAATTGGAAACTGAAGGCAATGAATGGATAAGACTATGTTAAAACGCACAGTTGCACTTCATTTTGTGGAGCATCTTTGACACACTTTCTGCTCCAAGAGCTAGTGACCGGATAGAATTATGGTGAAAAATAAAAGCAGTGTTGCAGAGAAATCGGTAACTTCTTAAAAAGAGTAAACTGTCACTGAAAAATCTCACTTTCTATTTGAGAGATAAAATCTATGCATGGTACAGCCATTTTTGCTTTGCCCGGATAAGATTTGCATGACTCACAGCCAGCAGCATGCCGAGGACTTAGAAATACACAATACAAAAGCAGATGCTGGCTGCTGGCCGCTGGCCGGGGAATTCCCGTGCCATCGCTGAGCCGATGATCCCGTTTGACGGGGCAACACGCAGAGCGCGAGGCAAGTGCCTGTGATGTTTCTCCCCTAGGTGAGGTTGTTAATCTGAAGGGTGAGAGACAGCGTGAAGGCTGCTAAACACCTACTATCGTAGCAGTCAGTCCCAGCTAGCAAGGATGGGTGATGTAATGGATCAAGCAGGAAGAGAACATTTTCAAATGGAAGGGTGTAAAATTTGAAGGGCTGCACGTAGGAACGAAGAGTCGCAGTCCTAATTCGAGTACGCAGGCAGCTCAGCAGATGGCCCAGCAGATGAGTTGCTATGCACCACAGTATGTGTGAGAACATGAGAATCATTGCGAGGCTCCACGCAGAAACGTAGCCCTGCCCTCTGCGTGGTACCAGGCAGCATCAGATGCCGTGGTCCTTACCCATCAGGGCCCTTTGTTCCCCATCAGGGTGTTTTGTTGGCCTGCACACTGAGCTTTCCACAGCAGTGTTTCATATTGCTGTTCTGCAACACAGCGATTTCCTCCCCCGTGCTTTGCCTTCCCTCTCCAAACAGAACGAGAGCCATCCCCAGAAGTGGAGGTCCTTGCCAGTCACACCAACACCGACGTTCTACCACTAATATCTCCTCCCGCCTTAGGCTGCAGCTCTCAGGCTGAGCTGGCACATCTCTTGGGGTGGAAACCTCCCACTTTGGGCCAAAGAACAGTCTCATTGGGGTGTTTTGGGTTTATTTCCTACAATTCCAGTTCCTCCAGCAGTGAAGTCCAGTAGCCAAACAGATTTTATATGCATCCCATGTGACTTCCACCTTAAGGTGGAAGGCATTATATTATATATTAATAATAATAACTGCAGCTTTTTGGTCATTTAAGGGAAAAACTTCAGAAAATCTCTAAAAATCCATTCTTTGTTTACGAGCTGACCAGTTTGCACTGGTCTTTCTCCAGGGGATCTGGTTTGCTGCTTACTGTTTGTGAGACTTTGGGGTTCCGGTTGCAAATCACCTATGCACTTACAGCTAGATCCTGGAAAAAACATCTTTACCACTAAGAGCTTCAAGTAGCTGGTGCCACCTCACAGTCACATTGCGCTGCCACTCAGCTTAACGGTGTTAGGAGCTTCGTTTCCTCCAGCGGTTTTCTGAAAAAGCCTCTGTTAACCCAGAACAATGTATTCATGTGGGAAAGTCTGATAATCCATGTTTTGTGATGCAGGAAGAATCTGTCTCACTGATCAGTTTACATGCAACATCGATGACATGACTACCAGGAATATGTTTCAAGAAGCTCCATCTCCAATGCAATCTATCAGAAATTCCATAGGTGAATAATGATGTATGAATTCAGACCACTGGAATTATGCTGATAAACATCTTCTCAGATGTTCCTGGTATGAGTGACATCTTTTTCCTTTATCTCAAGCCGCTTCTGAAGCAACATAAACTAAACTGGGAACAGTGATCTTTTTTCCAGGATCAGAGTGTTCCCATGGCGTACTTATGCCAGCAGATACATGGCAGCTCAGCCCTGCTAGTAAAACTGCAGACAAGCCCTTAGATTCAAGCAGCAGTGACAAAAGCAGTGATAACCGCTGCTTTCCCACACGCTATCCTGTCAGATGCCTTTCATCCTCTTGCAGTCTGAAGAGCATAGTTCAGGTTTTGTATCTCCTTCACCCTTGGTATATTTACTTGAAATGCAAACAAAGAGATTCTTTAAACCCTCCTATTTTTGTTATGGTCCCCTGGAGCCGGCACTAAGACCAAATGCACTGGGGTCACTCAAGGGCTGGCCAGTCTTTGGGACAAGAGTAATTCTGTGAACCCCCAGTGAAGGCAGTTTGGACCAGGTGGTGGACTAGGGCAAATGGCTGGGGATATTTCACTATTGGACCTTTAAAGTCTGTTTAGCAAGGAGAATGCTTTGTTCTTCCATAATGACATTCATGTATCTGCAACAGCCAAACAACAACAATAAGAATCCAGGTCTCTATTCGCTGTTTGTAAAATAAAACTCTCTGAAGTGTCTCTCAGCGTAAGGACTGTCAGGCAGGTAGAAGGTACTAAAAGAAAAATTAAACATCATCGTTTTTCTGTGAAGAAGCAGAAGGATATTAAAAACTGTGTTATACTGGCTCACATTTTTTCTACAGAAATGAATTTTCAGGGCATTGTACATGCCTCTAGTAAAACAGTTAAATAGGAAATAGTGAAATCCACTATGATTTTTACATAACTTTTTCTTTCCTAACATACTTGTGTAATAGAGTAGTCAGAATGCAATAATCCAACGTTTTTTCCATGCTTGAACATTAGTGACCATACTACCTTATCTTCATTGCATTGGCTGAGAGAGGAAGTCACCTCCAAGGAAACTAAAATTCGTTTCATGTGTTTCAGAAAGTTGACTTTTGACAAGAAGAAACATAAAGAAGACCAAAAAAAATCTGGTTTGCCACTGTTCCTCCTTGGAGATGGTGTCAGTTAGCACCAGGGTGCTAATGCTGCTCACAGACTCAGTCCTCAGCCACCTGACTTGTCTAGGGACTGTCCTCACATAGGAGTGGTGGCAATAGGCCTGATGGGTTTCTGGTAAAGACACTGGAGAAGCCTCCAGAGCAGCAAAAAGAAATGCCCAAGTGCTGGAAAAAAACTTCACCTTCTGTAGGAAGATCTTGCAGAAAGCACTGACCACTTCTGACAAAGGCTCTGCCATGGCAGATTCCCCTTCTGCCTGTACCACTTCTCGTGTAGCAACTTCTGTGAAAACCTGTGGCTGAAACAGCCAGTTATCACTCTGCTAGCACAGGGTGTTGCCTCTTCTGTTCCCAGTAAAAATGCTGAGCTGCAGATGGGGTCTGTTCTGGGAACAGGCTGAAGGCCCTCTCACTAGTCAGCAAATACCAGAGTGGTGGGAGTGAGCAACAGGGAATGGGGAGAGGGGCACACGTCCAACACCTGTCAGTAATCCTGTTACTAAAGCTAAAGCTTGTTGTGATGAACTTTGAATCAAAAAACTGTTAGGTCATAAGGGGACTCTTCTAATGCTCAGCTCCTAAGGTCAGGGGTATACCTGTGGTAAGGCTGGGGACATCTCGCCACGGAAAGAAGAGCTGAGCTATCCAAGTAGTTATCTAACTACACAAGGCCTTGGCAGCTTTGAACCCTGTTCTTTTGAAACCCTTGTCTGACTGTGCTTTAGAGTTGGCTTCGAATTATTCCTGGATTTGCTCAGCTTTTCGGTGAAAATGTCATTAATTACTAATTTAGTCCAGTGCTTTAAGAAAGAGTCCAACTGTATATGTGCAGTACATTTAGTGGTTTCAATCCATACCTCATAATCTCTCTTTCCTGACTATGATGCTGTTTGACAGTGTCAAGCCATTAATTAATCAGGGACCAAACCAGAAGCAGAGCACCGTGGAGAAGATTTTTCGGTATTGAAAATCACTCATAGTGAACTTCGGTGGAAACAGTGCTTGGCTGCAGTTGGGGAACTTGCCTTCCAGTTACACATTCCCCTGCCTGTAAATGCAGCACTGCTACTTTTTCCCAGTGCAAAGACGTGGCACAGCCACCGAATGAGTCATGGATCTGTGCTCAGCTACATGAAACTCTGGAGCAGGAGCAGAGGCAGCAGCTTTGTGGTCCAGGAATGCAAGACACACAGGAGAAAAAAAAAAAAAAATCTTATGCTGAGTGCAGACCAAGACTTGAAGGTCTCTGTAGAGGCCCTTGGCTTTGCTGCTTTTGACTATATCCAGCCAACCCCACCTCTCCCACATTCTTCCTTCTGGTGGTTTTCACAGCTAACCCTCAGCATCCATACAAGTGCTTCCCTGGTCTCCTGGGCTGGCTTTGTCCCGTGCTAGCCCACAGAAAAGCAGAGTAGCCAAAGGCTTAGGAAATGGCAAACAAACAGAAAGATCTCTCATTGCTGTTTCTCTCCCTCGAACCGCAGCATCTTGAATCAAATGTTGCAAACCAGACTGTGGAAAGAGTTCATTTTGCCTGTGAGTAGGGTTGTGGTCCTGGAGCTCCAGGGCAGCAGAGCGGCTTCTCTTGGAAGGGGTTTCTAATGCAGAGCACGTGACATCTAGAACATAACGTCATGACAAAAAGGGCTTCTAACACAGAGGTGAAGCAATTCTTGAAGTTAAATTAATCATAGGTCTGTGTCATGGTTTTTGAATTAAATGCGAACTAGAAACTAGGTCTAGCAACAGTATATTTCTAAAGTTATTGATTCTTTACATCAAAAGAATGAAAGTGGAAATATCCTGAAAAATAATAAAGTGTCCTGTAGCACTGAGTCTGCAAAGACACACAAGAAATTACATGAGGAAGGGGCATGGAATTATTTTAAGAGCTTCATTCATCTCCAACTCCGCTTGTACATTATGGGTCTGATTTTGCACCTGATTTTGCACTCAAGCAGATCTTTAGTTTCCTTTTTAGCTATCCAATAGGAATGAACACAGAACCAGCCAGGGGGAAGGAGTCTTGGGTTAAACAAATGCAGTCCTAATCCAGCTCTCTTTCAAGGCAATTGGATTATTCTGCTTGATTTTTAGAAAGAATTGAGATAAATTACGATGCAGAGGAGACTCAGGTTACAGGAGCAAAATTACCATTCAGAGAGATGGACAAAGGTGTCCTATGGCACATTTAAAATACCCAAAGGATAGCCTCCTACTGGATTTATTGAAGGATTAGTACCCAAATATCCCCAAATTTCTAGGTTGTCTTAAAACTCTGTCTTCATTTTTTAAAAATAGAACATTGTGTAACTTATTTATATTGTAACTTCGTGACAGTAGCAGTGCAATAGCGTTAGTAAGCACTGTAATTCTCAACTTTTATTAAGTAATAAGAAAGTCAGAGAATAAAAAATGAACACGTGATTGCTTTAAAAAAATGAAGTCAAATGATCAGTAAGACCAGAAGCGCTGTAAGTGCCAAATTATTGTTGCAGAAATATTCTTTTTATCTATGGGTCATGATTTCCAAGAAATGAGTGAAAAATGCAAACACTTCCAAGCATTTGTCCCTTTGGGCACAGGGTGTATCAAACAACAGCAACAAAAAATACTTCATGGTCAGAAAAGAATTGTTGGCCAGGGTATTTCATACAGGAGCCAATAACAGAAAAAACTTGCAAATGCTTTTATCACCTGAAGTTCTCCGTTCATTTGACTTTTAAAATGAAGTCTCCTTCAAGGTTAAAGAAAGAAACTGGAAACCTTTTTCTGTAGTAGAATTCAGAGCAGGAGATGGTTGTGGTAATTACTGGCAAGCAAATAGTAAATACTCTTAGAGGTGAAAACCACAGAGCTGGAAATCATGCCTCTGCTAAGCTGGGTCAGATTCTGTGCCTGATTACATTGCATGAGTATATTGGAAGACACATTTTAAGCTCTCTTTTCAGAAGTGAAAAAATCATCCCAATTCTTACTTTTTTTCAATCATTAGTTTGCTGCGTTCTTGGTTTAGAGGTGCCCTTTTGAGTAATACAAGTACAAATATACCACTGCTCCCAGGCTGGATTGTAAGATTTGTAAGATTGTGTAAGTTATTTAAGCATCTAAATCCATTTTGTTTCCTATGTCAGCTCTTTGATGTTGGCTTGATCCCTCAATAAAAAGTTAATGAATGTATCAAAGACAGGCTGAGAATCCATGTGGATAGGGTGAATGAAAATCGGTAGCACCCGGTCTCTTGCTGATATGAATATGAAATCATGGCACCAGGACTGTTTCATCTAAATCAAGAAGCACATTGGAATGCCATAGAAGTCTGTAAGATTGCTTTTTCTTTGAAATCTCCTGGAATCCAACTGAGCAAATACTGCAACTCTTAGAGCTGCTGGCTGGCAATGGTAGCGCTTCGTGTTTCACCTCAGTCTTCATCTGTCCAACTTCTGCTCTGGTGGCACACAAAAATAGCTACGGCTGTGCCACAGAAAGGATCAAAGTCAGAGCAGAGATCTTTGAGTTGTACCTGTTACAGACCAAGACCATCAGAAACCACAAATTCCAGGCAGTGTTGAGTGCAAACCCAGAAAGCGGCTGAGGCTTTTCTCTCTGTTGCAATCCTTGAAATTTCCCCAACAAAATACGGTTTACTGGGCAAGGAGTCATGTTGTAAAAATCTCCCTTGCTTTCTTTGGAAGCTTTTTCAGTTTTCCTCCATATCTTGCAGTCAATCCATCAGCTCTCTGGAAAGCCTAGTTTTCAGCATACTTGCGTCGTTTGGGACATTACATTGTATTGCTTATCTTTATATGCACAATATGCATGGGTTTTGTACATGTCTGATTATTCTTGTAACCTGCTGAAATCAGAAAAGGAATTTTTCTCCTTGTTTCACTAAGGCCAGGATACCATTCATCATCTTCCAGTGTGGTACTGTTTTCTCCCTCTACGGTCTTCTCACTAAATCAGTCTTTGGGAACAACACTTCCCTTGGCATACCCCTGGGAAACAGCTCCCTCGTATTTTGCAATGACTTGTAACACAAACATCAAGACAGCATCACCATGTGATTCTTCCCGGGCTTTGTAAACGATTAAAAATTATATTCTACTTAGGAAAGGCTTGTCTGTCATTAAACTTTAATAAACATTAAAGGCTTTTCTATCATTAAGCTTTCTCACAAGTTCACGTGTATGCTTGTCTTTTACCATCTCTCTCAGGCTGTCTTTTAAAAGCCTCCTAAAAACATCAGCACCATGCCAGTGTCCTCTAAACAGCCCGCATCTCTGCTACAGCCACACTTACTCTTTGGATGAAAAGTGTCCATCAACTTATATTTTAGAATCCACTTGTGTAGCACAAATCCTTGTCCTGACCAGGGGAGTGTTCTGCCTCCCAGTTGACTTCATTTGAATCTAGCAGTCAGAGTTAACATTTCAGTAACGGCACCAGCAACGCACAACCTGGTTGGGCTGCTGACTGCAGCATACATGTTACTTTTTACACTGCATCCTAACAAGTCACAGCTACAAACTGCTTCTCTGAAAAACATGGTAAGAAAGAGTCATAAGCGAAGGAGAAGAGTAGGAGTAATTCCGCATTCAGATCTAAATTTGTGTCAAGTGTGGGATGAAGTTTAAAATAAGAAAAGATAATAGTTGGGGTTCTGTTGTTTCTTTCCACTTCTTTGAAAAGTCATTTTTGATCATGCTCTTTACCTCTTTAAAAATGTAAATTCAACTGATGAACCTCTGCTAAAGTGTTTCAAGAGTTAAAATTAACCTTGAAAGTTAGCAGGAGGTGTTACTTGTTCTGCATTTATTTCTACTTTATTTTTTTCTTATCTGCCCAGAACTGGGTAGCATGCAAATGTCTTTGTGGTTTAAACAAATAAGCCATGAAGTCTAAAAAAGGAAAGCAGTTACTGTTTTCTATGTACAACCACTGCTTTCAGATGTCTTTTCTGTATCTGCTAATGCCTGTGACTATAGCTCCATTTTTACTCAAAAATATTCTGTGTTGTTGGGGTAGGAGGGATCAGAGGAAGGGATTTTACTGGTTTGGGTTTCTCCTTGAAGGGAACTCCTGCAGCATCCCTCCCCTGGAATTCAGCAAGGACCTGGGGAATGGCACGAGGACGAACATTGTCTTTCCCTACAGAACGTGAAAGATTCGTTACTCAAAACGTCAGTTAATTGACAATAGAAAGCTGTCAAGGTTCCAAACACAGAGCCCATCCCCAGATGCCCCTGCCAACATCTGTGGTTTTACAGACATCCTTTCTATGCACTGTTCTCCGCGCTGTTGTTTTGTGCAACACCCAGACAACAAGGGCAACACCTTAAAAGAAAAGCTCTCTTCTCATTCGGGGCCACTCTTTTGGGATATGATGTGCAAGAATGATTTCAACCTTCACAGGACAGAATTTCTCTCATCTGTGCAACTCTGGCTTCAAGTCTGTAGACAGCACTTTGCATTGGTTTGTTGTAATGCCAGAAGAAAACAATAACTTCATTATATTTTTCTTTTCCTCTTTAGTGTATTAGTTTATTTTCATCAACTTTGAGCGTTTGGATTTAATTTAGATTAGATTATTTTCAGTTAAAATGAGGCACATGGCTTTAGGGAACTCACCGCATTAGCTTTGTCGCTCTTGTTAGATGTTTTTGTGGTGCTTGCTCTGCTGGAAGGTTTGATGCTTCCAGACTGTTTTTTTCTCTCGTGGTTTATTGGTGAATCATAAAGACCTTGTTCCACTGTATTCTGAACTATTTTATTTACTAATGATACATACTTCATGGCCCTTGGGTTTAGCAAAATCAGTTTTGTAGAGAATAAATAAAACAGAAACACAACTGAAGGCTAGGTGATCATTCTCTTTGTTTAAAATCTATGTTCTCCTCTATATTCCGAGTTGTTAGGCATTCTTTGCACTTCTACAAATCTGCAGAGATTGGGTCAGACCGTTATACAATTAAGAGTTAAAAGTTCTCAAGTTCAAACCACTCTTGTTCGGTTGTGATTAATCTGGTTTCTCCTACATACTTAGAAAGTGTTTGGTTACTGAGCTGCCTTTCTTTATAATACCATAAAAAATCAAAATATATGGTAAATTTTGACATTTTTTAGAGAGGGAGAAGAGTTGAAGGAACCCATTGTGCTGAAGCAGCAGCACAATGCCATCCTGCATAAGCAAATGTATTTTGGTTAAAAATAAAATGGAAAGGTTTTGAGATACGAGCTAATTCTTTTGACTATATTCTGGCTTCTTCTAGAAGAGCTTACTTCTTCCAGCTTGAAGTTTCTTACTACTGACACAGCTGATAGTGAGCCGACTGCTGCTGCAGGCATAGGAAGACTGGCAGTGTAAAGGAGGTCTAGAACTTAAACAAAATCTCGTAACTGAAGAAAATAATAGTGAGAAACCTAAAAAAAGCTCTCTGAAACATGTGGATTATGAATACAGAGAGAAGAAAGATCAGTTCACAACATTCCTACAGTCCGTTAGCATCAAGTGGATTTACAAAGCCCTGAAAGCGTTGCGCGTCTAACAGCATCTGTGCTGAGCATCTTCTAGGTAGCTGGGAAATGTACTGCCTTGTTGCCCAGACTCAAATTCATTTTCATAACTATAGGTAAAAAATAAGCATGTGATTCAGAGTTTGGCTTCAGCTGACCTGTGGGTTGAGCTGCTGTTGTTTGTTGTTGTCATTTCTATAGTTACACTGGAAGCACTTCGGGCATTTAGGTATTTTGACTGCCGAAAGCCAGAAATAACTAGTTGGAATAAAAGTGTTAATAGTCTGATGGCTGTGTGTGAGTCATAGCCACAGTGGCCTTTGAGACAAAAGAAAGATTGCTCTGAGCACAGCAGTGGAGAAAGCCCTTCCTCTGTGCAGCCTTACACGCTCATTGCAGGTCAGATTTAAACTTCCTTACTCAGAGCACAAACAGCTCTTCTATTTATGCAGTCCAAGCTCCCATACCCCAAAATCCCTGTATCATGGAAACATAGAATTTTTTAGGCTGGAAAAGACCTTTAAGATCGAGTCCAACTATTAACCCGGCACTGCCAAGTCCACCACTATACCATGTCTCTCAAGCATCACATCTACACATCTTTTGAACTCCTCCAGGGATGGGGACTCTACCACTTCAAAGAAATACATAAGGGATCATTGCAAGTCTTTCAGAAACAAATTCTGCTTCGCTTTCGCTGCTGAACCCCAGCGACACTTCTTCCCAGGCAGCTCCCAGACATGGAGGGGTTAATTGTACCTGCTGGTTTTGCGTGGCCCATTTACAAATCCAAATGAGTGGGCACCCAAAGTTCAACGCCTGAGAAGATTTCCGTGTACCTCTCATGCACGCATTCACATACGGTGCTTACTTGCCTCTCTGTGGTGCATGGCTTCAGCATTAGAGGAGGAAGTCTCCTCTGTTTCATACTACACACAGTGTGTATAGTTCACATACATACTGTGAAATAGCATTTTTCAGATAGAAAATCTTCACTGTCTTTGAAGTGAGAAGATGGTTAAATAGAGCACATCACTTAGCTGGAGTCAAGATTCTCACTTCATCTTGCCAGGCACTGCTCAGACTTCGTGCAGTGAAAATGGCAGGGAAATTTGAGCTATAGCCCTCCAAAGTGTGGGCTCAATTCCTTAAAGTATTTTATTTTAAATGAGGTCAAAGACTATTCCTGAGCATGCTGGGAAATGTGTGCTCAATTACCTTCTGGAACTGGGGTCTAAACTTGGGGGACAAATGATTTGGCTTTTTTTGGTGCTCTCATGAAAGAGCCTGTAACAGGAGTTTCTGTCAGGTTGAGTTTCAGAGGTTAAATAATGCACCGATCCTTTTGGACCTGATAGATGGAGTCTTTTCTAGCGGTGCTCACCACGCTGAAGTCTCAGGATCAAAGTGCTCAAGGGTGTTTGTTTGCTCTGTGTTCAAACAGCCCTTATCTCACATCACTTTTTGCGGGATTCGGTTAGCAAAAACCAGTGACTGTGAACTTCACGCTTCTGCTTACAGCTCCTGACAGGATCACTGCTCTGCAGACAGAGCAGATCGTGTTGAGTTTCGTTGTCAGCGTGGAGATACAGTACCAGGGACTGGGGCATTACAGCGACACAGCTTCCTGCTCTTTGGGCAAGCCAAGAACTAGGTCAAGCAACCAAAGCAAATAATTGTTGAAGAATTAGAAAATGTGTATCTTTAAGAATGGGGCAGGGGGCTCTCAGCTCTGTAGCCAACCTGTAGACAATTTTTTTGCAAAGAATTCCAGGAACTTCATGAGAATGCACATAGAAATCCAGGTTCATTTTTTCTGGCATGAAATTTGTCTGTTACCATGGGAAAGCATCTTGATGCAGAAGGACCACACAGTATGGGATGCCTACCTGGGTTTGTGTCAGAGGCCCAAGAGCTCTGGATGGAAACATAAACCCCGGGATGCTTTGTGATGAGGTGCAAAACCGTGCAGAAAAAGAGCTTAAGTCTGAAGCAAGTCTGAGTAACAGGCTCTCTTTTTGGGGCTTTGTTTTTCTGGTGTAGTAGAGAAACAGCCTGAGTCTGACAGGGACTGAGCTGCAGTGAGTGCTTTGCATCTTTTTTTTTTTTTTTTTTGGTGTTGTTTATTTTGAGGATTTGGTGTTGGTTTTGGTATGGTAAGATTGCTCTCACACCTCCACACTGAATTATGTTATGCCTAGATAGACACCCTCATCGCTGGCCTACTTTATACTTGCTTGTCAAAGCATGAACTGTTACACACACACCACGACCTGGTCGTTGTAATGATCAAGTGATACGAGGCATATTTGCATATTTGTTCTTCAGTAACATTCTAGGTGTGTCTGAGCTGTGGCGTAGTCACCCGTGCAGAGCCTGCTAACAGTGAGAGCGAGGGGCGAAAGCCACCCGCGTGAGAAGCTCGAGAGAATCTCTTCATGTGCATTATTCTCATGGTCCTTGTGAGGATGTCTGGAGATTTCTTACTGTACAGCAAGCAAAGTGATTCAGTGGAATTGTTGGAATCAAGGTGCGGTGAGGAAGATGAAATACTTGGATACCTTCTGAGCGGTGGATAAATAGATGCCCCGTGCTGTGACGCTCCGTCACTGTGTTTTTAGCATGCAAGATTAAGGGTAGACAAGGAGCATTGCGTGGAACACCATTGATCACAGGCTACAAGGTTTTTTTCAGTCTGGGAGTTCTAGTAGTTTTATTTTTAATTGCAACGGTTCCCTTCATGACACTTCCCCAAATCAGTCCAATCACCTTGAGGAAGTTTTCCTATACCAAGCATTAATTTGTGTAGAGCTGAGATATCACTGATTCTTATGATAAAATAAATGTGAAGGTAGAAATCTTTGAATTAAATTCTAATTTCTTAATCTTTTTTTTTTCTGTGGGTACTTCTTAGATTTATTTCCTTGAAAGGTACTTTCATTAGTTGCCATGTAATGATTTACCACTAAACAGTTTTTAGAAGAAGTGTGGCACTTACTTCTGCTAACAGGGATGCTCTATATCCCTCCATAAATACCTAGGCACTTGTGTAGCTTAATATACAGTTATTCGTGTTCTTTATGTTACAGTTTTGATATTAAAAAGGTACCCTTGTGGAAAGCTTTCTTTCCCCTAGCAGGGATTATCTTACGTGATTTGAAACAAGCTGCATTTGAATGCAATTAGAATTCAGTACAAATGCACAAAAGCATTTAAAAACTTTAAAAATGGATTTAGAACTAATTAATTATGTTAAATTTCCTACAGATAAGCCAGGTGGTTTTTCCCTTTGTTAAATTTTTCACACTGTTTTTTGATTGCAGTGCTTTTTTTCTTTTTCTTTTTTTTTCTTTTTTTTTGCCAGTGTGTATTTAGAAAGCAGTAAGTGAAATACACGTAGGAGTCAGAACTTCAACGCAAACTGATAAACTGCGCAGCCCGGTGCCGCTTCCTTCTGCTATTTAAGAGAACTGCTGTGTGCTGAAGCTGAAAGGCCTGATGTTACTTTTCTTATTGTGTTACAGAATTAGATTAGAAATCACGTATGCTGTTACATATCAATAACACACCCCAATTCCCTTGAGGCTGGAAACCTGTCAATGGTGGCTGTGCAGAAAAGTGTTAAGTCTGTAAGTTGTGTGTTCATGATTATTTACAACCAAACTGTGACTTGGCTTTGGGACAGCTCTGCTTTTGCTGGGCAGGAAGAGATGACTCTTTTATTTCTTACCTTCTGTGAAACACACTGATGATCAGAAACAGCACAGATACAACCCCAGCTCCAGAGGTGAGCCCAAGCAGTGCTGTCCAAGCAGTGCCAAGCAAGGAGAGCTGACAGCAGCAGCAGCAGATACTTGCAGAGAGCTGACCAGGAAGGAGTCATTCCTTACAGCTGGACTGGCCTGGATATGGCCTGAGTATTCCCGGTGCCAGGGGATCCCCAGCCGGCACTGCTTGGTGTTTGTGGCCGGAAGAGTACAAATTTCCCTTTTTCAGCCATGGATCCTGCCCACCAGGTGATATATGTTCACTTGTTCAAAGGAGTATCAGTACAAGTCCCAGATCATTCCCACTCCAAATTTGAAGCAAGCAGAGTCAGAAGCAGCCAGTCTGCCGGTGAGTCACACAGGAAAACACTAGCACACATGACTTGGACATAGTGATTTTGCCTACTGATGAGTAAAATACAAGAAACAACTGAAAGCTTGCTTTGAAAAGCCTTTGTTTGAAGTACACATTTCCTTAATTCTTTGGGAGGTCTCAACAGATCTGTTGAACAACACAGACCATCTAGGTGAGGTCCTGCCTTGAATTTGCCAGCAGAGCTGGTGTGTGGAAGGACAGTAATGACACCTGGAGTGACCAACAGTTCTGCGAAAGCTTCATCTGGGGCTTCAGATGGAGCATGTCCTGGTTACACAGGCTGGCTCTTACTCACTTGGGAGCAACTGCAGCTCTTGCAAGTGTTGTTACAAATTCCAGTGTGGTAGTTGTGACTGTAAACTCCTCGGATCAAAATCCACCTTTTGTCTACAGCAATAGGATCATGTCAAGGGATATTACAATCCCATGCCTGTGCCTAGCCCTTTTTTGGATTCCCAGGGTTGTACAGGTTTGTCAGGCTGTAGGTGTTTGTTTCTTTCGTGGTCAGCAAGAGAGCGGTCTAGTGCCTTTCTCCGGGTGTGCCCCCACCCCAGCCAGTGCCAGAGCAAAAGTGATGAGGCTTCTCCTCCTCTTCAGCCAGACAGTTGTGCTGCAAACACCCGCCCTGGCAATGCCACGTTTAAAGGCCGCTAAAAGTCATTTAAAGAGGTAAGGAAAAAGATGCAGAAGGCTTTTAAAGAGGCAGGGAAAGCAGAGCAGTCCTCCCTCCCCTCAGCCTCGGCGTCTGCCCAGCCTCACCGCCTGCGCTGGCGGTGGAGGCAGAGGAAAGCGGGAGGAGGAGAGGGGGAAGCTTGCACAACTACCACTTGCTCTCATCATCCCAAAGGATCAATTTTCAGACCATTACCTACTTTCCCACACATGAAGACACGCATACTTCACTGATCTGGAGAGGATTTATAAGTTACCATCTGAGGAATAACTATCAATATACAGCGACCGTTTGCTTTCAGCGTCGTTAGTGGTTCTCCAGTAATGGCTAATGCCAAAACCCAGAAGCAGCCCCGGCCCAGTTGTCCTACTGGAGACAATGTACGGTGCTATCAGCTTATTTTTCTCTAAGGCACATGTGGTGTCTTTGGGACCTTTTAAATCTGTCTTCAGCTTAGTCACAGAGCAGAGGCTTTCTCCATTCCTACGCCAGCCTGACAGACACAGCTATCTAGCAAGCCAGACTAGCCCTCTCCAGCACAATCACAGGAAGTTATTCCAAGCCTCAGACAAATCCCATTTCTATCTCTGGAAGAGTAAAAGGTCAAAAAACACCAGGCTGTAGCTCTGCCAGCAACAGCAGCGCTGGCCGTTGCAGCACAGGGAGCGTGAGCAGAGGGGCTGCGTCCCACCGCAGCTCTGCCCTCCTGGCAGGCCTGCTGCCTCCTGCCCACGCGTCTCCAGGAGGAGGTGGAGGTGCGTGGGGCTCTGGAAGGGCTTCACGGGCTGCAGCAGTCCACCAGCAGGAGAGCACAACTACCAGGTTACCAAAGCAGACTTTCTCTGGGAGTCAGCAGAGCCCTCTGATCCCGCCTACCATATTACTGTTGGCACCCGGCCACATCCCCATCCTCTCCCAGCAATAGGCAGCTTAATTAGCCCAAGTCCTGATTAGCTCTTGCCCTCTGCTTGCAGAGTACTAGCAAAACAGGAGGTTTCTGGGGCTCTCTGCAATTCTCTAGGATTAGCCAAGTGCTCCAGAGCCAGCCCTGCGAGCTGCCCTGGCCTGGCCGTACCCACCACGCAGTACTCTGGACACTTTGCTGTTGCAATGGCTGCTCCTTCAATCAAAGCAGGGACATGAGGCTTGTTCTTTCATCATTCCTCACTGTTCTCATAGGATTTCAGTAACGGCCTCTTCCCTCCTGTTGCTTTGCTGGCTGTTCTGCTCCGCATTAGCAAAGAAGATACCTCATAACAATGCATACAATCGCCAGCCCGTGGCCTGATGATTCAGAGCGCGATGGGGCTACTCCACCCATAGTAAAAACTTGGGTGTGATTTTGAGAAAGCCTTGCCTGAGGAGCTGGGCTGACTGCCTTGTCAGCCATGCCTCCCTCATCCTGGGGCAGGGGCTCGCTACCAGCTCTCTGCGGGTTGTGGGGCCGTGAACCTCTGGGGATGGAGCTGGGGATGGAGCTGCTGCTTGCTGAAGTTCTTCCCTCTGAGCTGAAGAGCCCAGTCCTCTCTCTGCATGATCCTTACAGTTTTTGTCATTTTCCCTTCAGCTTCCCTGCTCCTCCTATTCCTGTCCTTCCAGTTTTCTAGACTGGGGCTCCCCTACTCTCCTTTTGTAGCTCTCAGCTTAACTCTCCCTTTGAAAACACATGGTTTTGCTCCAGTTTTGATTTTCTCCTAGGACATAAACACTCTTGAAATAACCCCAGTTTAAACACAGCCTTCATCCCTTCTCCTGTTGCTACCTGCAAGTACCAAGAGGCCTGTGACACCCACATCCTGTCACTCCTAAATTAACTAGGTAGGGCTCTAAACAGCAGAAGCAGGGGGCAAAACATCACCTGCCAAAATAGACATGGATTTGAGACCTGTTAGAAGAAGAGACCCGCAGTGACCTATAGCTCCTGTGTGCATGTGCAGAGCTCTGGAGAACAGCACTTAAAGGCAGCTCTGGCTAAGGCTGCGAGCTGCGCTGTCCGTGCTGCTGGGCACACGGTCACCTCCTGGCACCCAGGTACCTCGTTTGCCTGGGAGAAGCGTTCTAGTCGCTTGCTGAAAAGCCTCGCAGCTCTGCTCCCCACCAGTGCCAGACAGCTTACTCTCCTCTGGGATACTGTGTTCTTTCTAAATAGGGCTGAACTGATCCGCTGGCTCCCAAACACCACATTTCAACTGAGGGCAGCAACAGGGAAAGTCTCATTTGTTTTTCTTTAACAGACTGAATGCGATGGGTTCAGCCCAGAGCTGAGGGTGTTTTGTATGGTTTCTTTGTCGTAAATCCGTCTGTCTCCACACCCTCCCTAAGACAAATGCTCTGAGCAGTGGTTTCTTTGCCAGGTTGAAGGCCCTGACTGTCAAGGATCTGCACTCTGAAGCAAGCTGAAAGCAAACCGTTGGGCACAAGCGTTCAGTTAACCAGTTCTATGGCAGGGGCATTGCTGGTGGGAGCAACGGAGGAGAATTAAGTGTTGACTGGGAAGGGAATGTAGTGCCCTTCCCACGGGCAGGAGAGCCCTGTGGATTAACTCTGCTTTGCACATTCGGCTGATCAGGAAATGGTTATATCTGTGGAGAATTTGGAGTTTTTTATGTGTCTGCTTGGTGTACAAGGCTGTCTTGGCACTTCTCCTGTTAGTTTCTTTGTCTTCATGGATCTCTCCTATGGGATTAGAAGCAACAAAACCCACTTAAAAACTGAAAATGAGGTTATATGATTTCAAAAATCAGCAGAGGAACTCAAAGCCAGCCTGAATTTCACTTCAGCTCCCATTTTGCAGTTCAAGTTGACAGCATCATCATAGCATTAGCATCATCCACGCTTACACTCTGAGGCATATGCAAGCATTGCAGAATATGCAGAGGATTGTACGCTTCAGGTTTTGAAGATTTATGAAGTTTGGGCAGTGTGAGGTATGGTTTTAACACCAACTGACAAACTCTCCCTGTCAGAGGAAAGAAGAACACGGACTTTGTGATCATTACCAAGGTGAAGAGAGGGCCCTTCACCCCAATGCAGTGTGTGGCCTCGCCAGCTGATTGGGATTGCAATGTCCTTGAAAGCCCTGCAGCCTCACTGGGGCTAGAGACAGATGTGCTTCACGTGCCCCAGATGTGCTTCACGTGCCCCAGATGTGCTTCAGGTGCTCCCCCCCCTTTCAGGGCCCAGGGACAGCAAATGTACAGGTATCTGCAGCAGGACAGAAGGTGTGTAGGTGGCCATTGCCCAGCACCAGTGGCACTGACCTGCTGTGACCAGCTATGAGGGGCTGCCCAAGATGCAGAGGGGCTGGGACATCCCCGCACAGCAGCAGGCCAGTCTGGACACCTTCTCCTCCCAGTCCTTTCCCTCGCTGCCTCCAGAGAGCCCCGGAGCTCCGTCCCTGAGCGGGGCGTGCAGCCGGGAGGCAGCCGGCAGCGCGCGCAGAACTCGCTACAGCCATGGACCGCGTCCACGTCCTTACTGCTCCTTGGTGACCTCATTTGCTGGGTGTAGCTCACAGTGCAAAAACCACAAGAAAAAGGGGATAGGGAAGGGAGGAGAATAGATAGAGAAGAACTTGCAGAAAAGCAGAAATCAACGCCGTAGTTTTGAAAATGCCTGTGGAAAAACCCAGCTGGCTCATTATCCTCACTTTTGTAACAGTAACATTGATCCTATTTCACCATCTCACAAACACACACTCTTCTGATGGTTTTTACGGTTTAAAAAAGATTAGGATCCAGATAAAGTGCACAACACCGTTGCCTTCAACTGCGTTTACCAATTTACATTTATGAAGAATCTGGCTTTTGGTGTTTCACAGATTAGTGTGCTGACAGGTTGAAAAATGATAGAAAGGGAGCTATTACCCTTCTCCCACATTGCTCATATTTAAGATATTGCTGAGCACATTAATTGCACGTTGTTCCCAATAGATCAAGCTGAACTTCCATTTCTGAAATCTGTTTTTACTCCCAAACTGTTCCACTATTTGTGGAGTTTGGCAGAGAGTTTTACTCCTGCTGTACTCACAAAAAATCTGCATTACAAAATACTGACAACTGGCCGAATGTAACCCCAAAGAGAAGGCACCTGCTCAGGAAAGCTGGCCCATCCTTTTGCAAGCTGCAGCTTCACAGAGGAACCGGCGCATTTTGGCCGTGCCTGAGGAGGCAGCCAGTGTGTGAGGGCAGGTTTGCCAGCTGCCTCCAGCCTGGGCTGCTTAGGGACGAGCCACTCTGCTCCAGTCTGTCGTGATGCTGGTATCACAGAAGTGTCATCATGCCATCAGTCACCACCTCATGGCAGCGAGCTGTGATATCTGTGGGCTTCTGCAGAAATGAACGTTTCTTTTCTCTCTTTCTCTCCATCCCATCTGGGGAGCCCCCATTGCCCTCTCTGGCACCCAGCAGGTCTCCCAGGATTTCATGCACGTGGGACCTGTCCCTTCACAGCACAGAGAGGACCATGGTCAGCTGGTGAGGAGCACCCCCTGCTCCTGTCCTTCCCTTTGTCCATGGAAGTGGGGAAGTTCAAACACTGGCACCAGTATGGGGTCGGGGTGGGTAATGGGAAGGCAGAGGCGGATGCCCAGCCAGGCAGGGAAATGCAGTGCATCATACCTCATCATTTTAGTGCCACACTGAATTTTGGGCACAGAGGCAGCAGGACACTACCCAGGACTAGGTCAGGTACATTCCTGAGCAACACCAATCTGCTGCTCACAGCCCAGCAGGTCAGAAGCTGGTTTGAGGCATCCTGAACTTGCTGCCCAGGTTGTGCACTGCTGTGTCCACCTGAAACCCAAGCTGTCCAGGCAGAGCTGGTGTTTGGCAAGTCTAGGGGACTTCCTAGAAGATAAACCATGGTACACAGTTGTTTTTAATGCTGCTGTGATCAGAATGCAAGCCTGTAAATAGGAAGGGAGACCAGAATTTGGAGTGTTAAGGATAAAGCGTGCAGTGTGCCAATTGTGATTGTTTTCCTTCTGCAGCCCGTTATATTCAGATGTTGAGGAAATGATTTAATATTTCTGAGCATGTTGTGATTTCATCGTTTGGTTCAGCAAGGGAAGTTTGAGAAGTCATGCAAATTAAGATAAACACTAAATATGCTGTTAGTACTTTATTTGCCAGGCTGAGTTTTTCCTATAGCAGTGCTATACAGGGGATGCCAGCCCGGAGCACGTAGGCAGCTTCACATTGAGGCAAAAGTTGCAGCAGTAACAGGGGACTGAAAAAACTTAACTTGTGTGTGACTCACAATTGGAAATACCAATCTCAGGAGGTGAAAAGAGAAAGGATGAGCAATACGGCTCAGGACCTGGGTGCACAGCCCTGAGCCTGTACCGCGGGCCAGGGGGTTTGCACCTCGGTGCTCATTCCCAGCTCTGTCAGACCATTGTGGTCCATGGACTGGTGTGAAGTAGGCAGAGCATGAAACAATACACTGAGAAAAAACCCACAGGTCTGCAGAATTTCACAGGCAGTGTTGCCTTCCCACAGTGGAGCGGAGAAATGTGCAGTTATCTCCTAAGCATGGGAAGTTTACATGATGAATATTTGGATACTCGAGCTGACTTTTAACTTTGCGAAATGCACCTCAAACGTGAAGGAAAGTGAGGATCACAGGGTGTTATTTCTTCATACCCTTGGCTCTGAAACCCCTGTTTTCTTGGAAGAGATGCAGGGTGCAATGGCAACAAAAAATATTCTGACAACTCAGAGAGAATTCTTAAACAAACAAAAGAAAACCTGGCACAGGGAGCATTGTTTATATTTTTCATAACATATATGTATTTAAAAATAAAAAATTACAGGCAGTGGATGTTGTATATTAGGAGCCATATGAGTGATGACCAGTTTTCCACAAACTAAGGAGAATGAGAAACTAATTCTAAAAATGTTTAAAAACCAGCTCAGCCTCTTGTGAAGAGTAAAGCAGAGATCAGTTCAAGCCAGGTTTTAAGGAGGAAGAAAACCCAGTCCTGGAAATGTAACAGTGCCTAGCAGAATACCTTAGGCTGAAACAACACAATTTAATTGATGACAGCTTAAAACAGCAGAACCACAATCAAAGTAAATTTTTACATTCCTTGACATAGCCGCTTTTCTGATTATGTACTTAGAAGTGAGCAAACTGGGTATAAAACCAGGTGTTGAGCACTTCCAGCCTCCTTCAGAGTTGTTGAGGTTCAGCTAAACCCCCTCTAGAGCTCATACGGGCCACCTAATATACCCACCAGTAGCAGGCATTCCTACTGACAGAGATGCAGTCTAGGGAGAGACTTCATCCAACGCATTTCACCATGTGTTTTGCTTTGTGTCTTACCCACACTCTCAGTGTACCCTTTAATGCAATTACGATATTTACTAAATAGGTCTGACAACTCTTAGTTTATAATCAGGTTTGTTTTCTGTAAATATGCAGTGAGGGAATCTGGCCGGTGATAACTGGCTTCGGCTGAGCATCTGAATCACACAGCACTCTTTCCAGTCTGAGACTGGAGAGACCCAATTTCTTGAATTGTGTTTCTGCGACAAATACGGATCTTTCCAAACTCTGTCTTGTTCCATCATAATTCCTTTCTTTGCCAGTCGTATTCTGACAGCCCTTGCGAGGTGCCAGACACTCTCTGGTCCCGCGGGAGACCCGGCAGCCTGCCCGTGGCACCCAGCACCTGCAGAAGCCAGAACTCCCCGCTGGCTCTGCCCCGTGTTGCTGCAGGAGCCGGTCGGTGTCTGTGCCTGCTCCATCCAGGTTAACAGCTCCGGGGGCCACCTGCCTTCCCCCAGAACAGGCTTTTACCATGCCCGAAGCCACCAGTAGATGTTTGCTTGCTGACTGGGGAAAATTGAGCGTTGAGGTTCAGCCTGTGCATAACCCACAAAACCCGGGCTACACCCATGAAAGGAGAGTTCATCTTCTGATGTGGTTGATAGAATGGGTCCTCATCAGCCCAGAGGCAGATTTTCTTTATTCAGACAATTCCTTCATAGCACGTTTCCATTTTTGGGAATCTCTGCATTTCTCAGAGTTTCCTGTCAAGAGGAGGACCTGGGCCCCTCTGAGCAAATGGGAGCTTTGCCATTTGCATCAGTGGAGTTTAAATGTCACCGCAAAGGCCGGGTGGTTCCCGTGGGACTAATTTCAAGCCAACACATAGATCCTAGCAGAGATCTTCGGAGCCTGTATAGCTAGGAGCATGCAGTGAAATCAGTGTCCCCCTCCAGATGCCTAAAGCCAGAGCTCATCTGGATATTCGATAGTTGCTGTTATGATATTGGATCTATTTCTCTTTTTCTTTCCACTTTTGTACATGTGTCCAGAAAGGTTGGTTCTTATTTTAAACAAATGTGACCTGCTCTCCAAGACAAGTCCTCCCACACATGTGAGCCTCCTCCCTGTTTTTCTGCTTGCCTCCTGCACACTTCCTTTCTCCAGGCAATTTTAGGAGTGAAATGAAGTGCAAAGGTCTTTGCAGCATGTAGCCGTGAATTCAGTGCGGGTGTAAACCAGACCAGTTGGGATTTGGCCCCGAGTGGATGTGGAGGATACACCTTTTCACTCCCACGCGCGCCAAGCTGGGAGATCAGCTGAGCAAAGCCCTGAGCGCGGGTTCGTTTCCACATTGTTATGGTCAGGCAAAAGTGTTACAGCGTAAACATTTGCAGCTTTTATTCCGATTCTGCTGGCTACTCTGCTTTTCTTCATTAGGTCTGACAGCGTGTTGCTGAAGGGTTTAGTCTGAAACAGAAAAAAAACCCGAAGCAGTGGTGTTGTGGTCCCCTACTAAAAGAGTCACTTTGCCCAATTTCCTGTTTATGTTCCTTCTCTTCGGAGCTGTCGCATCATGTGAGCACAGACAGTTATAGATAGGCTGCATGACTGTTGCTGACCTCACACCACATGTTCAGTTAACAAGGTGAAACAGCAAAATTTGTTCTGTTTGTGTAAAGAATACTGAGAAAACTGCCAGTTCCAAGTAAAACAGAGGGAGAGGGACTCCCGATAGCCTGAGGCAGGGTGCGATCTCCAGGCGGTTCTCTCTGCTCTTTAACTGCTCTGCACATCTGTATTTACATCGTACTCAAGAGTTACAAGAAAGGGGATTAGCCCCAACTCTGTTTCTTTCCTTAGCAAAGCAGGTTTGGAGTCCTTCCATAAAAGCTATTAGTTTAGCAAATCTGCTCAGAATTTGTCCAAACTTCAGTCCCTTTGGTATATACATTTTCCTATACTTGTTTCCAAAACTGACTGAAAACTCCTGTGACTTCGCTTGCTCCAGTTATCCAGTAGATGATTATACTCAGTGTTTGTATTTCAGAACTGCTGTTCCTTAAACAACCTTGGAGCAGCCTAATTTTCATTAAGATCTCAAGTATCCATGCAAAGCCTTCTAAAAATCCTTTAATATCATGCAAGACTTTTGGATTAAAGCCATTCTAAGAAATCGAAATTTACCTCTAGGCAAGATTGAATCTTACTACTGTGTTGGTATTAAAGAATTTATTGTGAACGAGTGAGAGTTCTTAAGGGTTTCCAGGCCGTTTCACACAAGCCGTTTTCGTGGAACAGTAGGAATCCCTGTTGTGCAGCATTGAGGTGTCGGTGGCACTTTTCCCAGCAAGAGAAAATGAAGTTATGTTGTTAAACCCAGGAAGACCTTTGCCAGTGTGTTAGTTTCTCCTTTCTCCCTGTTTTCATCTTGTTTCTGTCAAAACTCCAATCCTGCATCCTGAGCAACTTAGAATTTCACTTTCTAACTGCCCTGAGGAGTGGCACTACAACAGGCCAGCGGCTTTCTGTCCAACAACCTCTGCCAACTTAAGCAGCTGAATAAGGACTTCAGGTGGAAAAGGTGCCCCACAGGTTGGTCGAAGCCAAGCCCAAGACAGGAGTGCATACCTGTGAGCGTAGAGAGGAGCAGCCTGATGATCAGGAATGCAGCGTAACTTCAGAGGCAGGTGTATCCCTGTGACAGGTGAACGAATCACAACATTCCCGGCGTGTAATGATCTTGTACCAGTTGTCAAGTGCTTTAGGATTTAAAGGTGGAAAAAAAAAGCACTCCAGAATTGTAAGCTGCATTCAGGATGATAATAATGTAATTTTAGATACTCCACATAAACATGCTGTGAGGGAATATGGAACTAAAACCCTTGGCTGGCTGGCGACGCTGTAAACATCCTCATGTAAGGAGTCGTGCCTGTAAGTCTTCACTGTCAGGGAGCTTAAATGCCTGCAAAAATGTAGCAACAGTCAGAAGGTGTCATCTGGGGGGCAGCTTAAAGGAATTAATGCTTCTCTGTGCCTGCCCTCGGGAAGGAAAAAATGTGCTGGAGGAGAGGACGGCTCTGCATGGGAGGTGATCCTCGAATGGCTTTATTCACTTCAGTGCTTGTTGTCTGCTGCTGAGACCTCTACACTGAGCTGCAACTGATTTTACATCCCCATTAAAAGTGAAAAAGACAGACAAAATGAAACAGAAAGGAGAGCGTGAGGATGCTCATGGTGTGAGTCAGTGTCCACCCCGGGCTGCCCCAGCAGCTTGATAACCCCTACCCAGTGTCACAGCTGCTCAGCCTGCAGCATGCTGGGGTCCGGGCAGGATGGAGTCTGCCTGCCCGTACTGGGCAGGGGCAAGGCCAGACAGCCAAAATCATCTTACCTCCACCCAGGGCTTTTGCTCATCCATCACGGGATCATTCTGATGAGAGCTGCTGGCCCAGTGGAAGTGCTGGTGGCCCAGGCGGGGAGGGTGGCCACCCCGGGGCCAAGGCTGTACTAAGACCATTGTGGCCTCCTGGGCTCTGCCCCACCTGGAGGCTTCCCAAGCTTGTGTGGATATCACACCACAGCTGGGTTTCTTTTCCTTAGCTTCATTTTTCATCAGTTCTCCAGATCCCTTTGAGCGCTGCTTTATAATGCTGCCGAGTCACAAAAATTTCAGTTGCTTCCTGAAAGCGTGTGAGACTGTCTTTACTGTCTTGTTAGTCCCAGTGAAACACAGCCAAGTGCAGTGGGGGAGTTACTTTATTTATTTATTAATACCAACTGTGTCTTTTTACCGACACCCTGCAGATGCTGTCGAGCTGGCTGGCCAGCCCTGGTTGCTTGGTGCTCCTGATGAATCCCACTCGGCCATAAACCTCTCCCTGGGAGGTGCAGCCTCCAGGGCACGACTGGGTTTCTGCCCTGTGGGGGCCGTTAGCTGTAATTTCATAATGACCCATCCTTATGCTTCCTATAAATGAGCTCAAAGGGGCCTGCACATATTTGCAGGGCAGCTGTTAACAAGAAAAGCTCCAAGCTTTCAGCACCACTGCTGTCAAAATAGAAGGAAGAATAGAGAAGTCATGCCCTGGGATGACAGTGGAGAGGGTGGCTTATTTACTTCATGCCTGTGTCAGGGTTTCACTGTTAAATGAATCCACTGAAACAGGATTGCCATCCTGCCATCCCTTCAGCATTTCGTTACTGGATCTCACAGACAAGGCTTTATCAGCCTGGAGGAGTTCCTGCAGCCCCGGGACACTAGGAAACATCCAGTTCGGACACCTTGCCGTTCCCCCAGGCAATGTGGAGCTGTGGTGTTTTTCTGGTGTGGTAGGGTTTGTTGTAGCTGGGCTCAAAGCTGGGGAATTCTTCCCCATGGCAAGCTCTTGTGGGATGAAATGCCCCATCAGCACCTTCCCCTGCAAAGCCCATGGGGAGGGTCATGACCACAGCACCAGCATTTCTTTTCTGCAGGAGAACCCCTTGAGGCCCACCTACCATGGGCCGTGGGGAAAGCGAGGAGAGGACACACTGCTGTTCTCCTTCAGCCAGTGCTGAGCAGTTCCTACTTGCATGAGGAGCAAGGCGATGCTCTGTCAACTTGCCAGTGTCCTTGGAGGAAACCTCTAATCAAAATGTTTGTGAGAAGCACAGTTCTCATTTCTTTACTGCTCTTACTAAAGGACAAGGAACACGAGTGAAATGACATTTCTTCATCTAAGTATCTTCCTCCTTCCTCTCTCCTCAAAATGCAGTGGTGTTATTATTAATTTTACTTTCAGAACTTCTTTTCTTATCTTTCACAAAGTTTTTAAGAACTTAGAACTCCCAAGTTTTTGGTCACTATGACTTTGACCCTTCATGCCCAAACAAACCCATTAGCTTTACAAAGAATCCGCGTGTTTATTAAATAGCACTGACTCATTCTGTTGCAGATGTTTGTATATGTAAAGCACCATAAATATTATGGATTAAGATGTAGAGCAGGCAATGGGAATGTGTGTAGGTTAGCAGGCAACATATTACTCTGGGACTTTTTCTCCTTTTTTTTAGCATGTGTCATTTTTTCTTCACAAACCACAGGTTTCTTTTTGTGAGAAACCGAAACAAAGGAAACCTCTCTGCTTCTACAGGACGTCATCTTAGATGCTTTATGACAAAGCTTTCATTGCACCTACAGTGCAGGAAATTTTTTGGTTAGTGTTTTCAGTCAGTTAATGTATCTGTATCACCTTGAAAGGAAGAAGTTATTTCCCCTTCCATTATGCACCCGTTGCACCTCCTCTGAGGAAGACTCATGCTGACTTTCTTGAAAAAAAGATTCAGAGTCATAGTGAAACTATCACAGTCCAAAAGACAAGTGACTCAGTAAAGGACTCGCGACTGAGCAGATGGAAACACAGTGCCAGACACTGTGCTGAACTCCTTGGATAATGGTCCTTTGTGCAGGATGAGCCGGACCATTTGGGCTAGACTTTGTGGAAAGCGGGTTTTTTATGGGAACACTGGTGAGCTCAGAGCTTTTTCCCACCACAGCTGAGCCCTAACCTTGCAGAAATGGAGCTGTAGTGGGCACGAGCAGGCAGGGGAAGGGAGTGCTGGTGCCTTGCCAGCACCCATGGGAGTTCACCTCAGCTTCTAGGCACCCAAACAAAGGGAGAAAAACTACCGCGGGAAATTTGTCCTTCTATTCTCTATGTTTAATAGCAGGACATGCCCACGGAGGCAGAGGAAGGCCCTAAGGGAGGTGTATTCCTCTCTGAAATGGAATATTTATTGATTTTTCTTTCCCAGCCATAAACCATGAGTTTCAGCCTCTCACTGCTGAAGAAGTTGGTGAGACCTGAGCAGAAAATAAGGGAAACCAGACAGCAAGGGAGACAAAATCCTAGACAAGTGTTAAACCATTGGGTGATGGGCAATGAGCTCAGCTACTCCCAGAGCACTGCACGAGGACGCACTGGAAGGGATGAGCAGGCAGCCTCATTAGGGAGAGATTTATTATGCAGAGCTGATGGGAGCTGCAGACCAACAGCCACAACTGAAATAGCAAAGCCATGACTCCAGCTGGGGGACCGGCTGGGTGCTTTAAGAGCTCTTTTTTGTCTCAGATTTCTGCGGGTGAGTTAATCAGGTGCTATTACCAAGCAGTACAGGTGCTACCGGGCAGAAGGCGTGAGCCCTTCTGCAAGGGTCTTGCAGTCTGAGGAGTGTGAGCTGTGTGGGGCTGGCCCTTTCCTCTTGGAAAAGTGGCATAAAGAGCTCCCAACAATGTCCTTTGCTCTCAGAAGGTGAGGATGCTTGCTGGGAGCAGGGCCTCAGTCCTCCCTCTTTCCCAATGCACAGATCCTTCTTGCGGCAGTCCCAACACCTGCTCTGTGCAGAAAACTGTCTTAACTTAACGGGCTTGGACATCAGCTGCTTACAAACCTATCTACATGTGAATTTTAACTTCCTCTTTTAATACGTTTATAGGAAATGCGATAAAGTTCCGCCTATTTTTTTTTTCTCCAAGAATATGCTTTAAAATTGTTCTTTAAAAAGAAAAGCTTTGACAACTTGGGTTTCAAGTGCTGACACTCCTGTGGGACCATTCTCCTGCCTCTCTGCTCGTCCTCTGGCCCCAAGGATGGCCCGTGGCTCCAGGCAGCAGAACAGCAGTGGGTAGCCAGAGGAGCACTGTGCACACAGGCACTCCCAGCCCTCAGCCAGCACGGGAGGGAAGCCGTGCCAGACCCTTCTCTGGTGGGATTTGCTGCTTTCTCTTTCCGAGGGAGTCTGTGGGATGAGAGCCAGCCAAAAGGTTCAAACCTTTCACAGTCCTCCCCATCACTGAAGTCTCAAACTCTTCTTTCAGTGTCCGACCTCCCCACAGCAGGCCTGGGGATGAGCACGTGTCCTTTGCCCAGCAGCACGGCCGAAGGCCAGCGGGCAGGCCAGGAATCTGTACACATCCGCTCTTCCTTCTGCTTCCCCTTGCCATTCCCTGCACTGCATTCTGTGAAATGAGGATTATCCTCACGGGGGAGTCGTCAGCATTAATTTAGCTGGTAAAGAATTTCAAGTTTGTTGGCTATTCCACGTTTTGTTATTAAAACCAGAAAAAAAAAAAAAACCAATCACAAATCAAAACCCCTCAGGGCAAATTATATTTCAAGCCAATTTGCCTCATTTAGCTTGTATGTGCTCTAATTAATTATTTAGATCTCAGATACTGGATATTTTGTACATACAAATGAAAACATAGTCCTCTGACAGCAGGTAAGCGATGAAGGTCCTCGGCTAAACCGTGCAGGTACTCGGCTCCCATTCTGGCCTTGTTTAGCAGCTAGCTGGGTTTTCAGCACATAATAGGTTTGCTCGTGGCCTGTTTTATCTGACACTGCTGTGTTGGAACAAATGTACACACATAACAGCAGCTCTTTCTAAACCTCACGCCAGTTGTTCAACAGAAGTGGAGATGTCAGATCGTGGAAGTAGTGAGCGCTTTCTTAGAAACCCTACTGAAATGGAAGCAGAGCTATTCCTCCCCCCTTCAGAAGTGGCCCTGGAATTCCCAAAGTGAAAAATTCAGGAGCGAGACGAAAACACTGATAGCTTGTGCTGCACAGAGCAACGTGCTGGCGTCCGACCAACGCTGCTGCAAATTCTTTCTTCCTTTTGGCACTGGACTATTCCACTTACGAAGGGCAAATGAAAATTGTTCTAGATTTATGTTGGCTCTTGTCTGATTGTAGTTGTGCTTTTCTGATAAAGCCTTCTCTCTAATGCCAGCAAAGCTTTGGAGGATATGTAAATGTATCATCATCGTATCATTCCTTCTTCAAGAAGAAACTACTTTCAAGAGGCCCCAAATAAATATAATATTTCTTCTGGACACATAGATCCTTTCCATAGTGTGAGTGAGGAGAGCAGGCTGAATCCCAGGAATCAGTTCCTATTTAAGTATATAGGTTATTTCATGTCAGCCATGGGAGTGCAATCTTTCACCCTTAAATTGATCCAAACTCTCTTGTAAATTTGGCAGTGTGTGCAGCTCCAGACTAAATATTGTCAGCTATTACTGGCTCTGATCAGCTAAACTAAATCCCTCCTCACCATAGCCCCACCACTCCAGTCCTGCTGGCTCTTTGGTTGCTGCTGACAGCCTCGAGCCTTACAAACCATGAGGAGGAAGGTACTGCAGCAGCACCAGCATGCAGGTTGACCGTGCACACCGTGCACACCCGTGCACAATCGTGCTGCCCGGGGCCAGAGGGAGCAGGAGGTAGAGCTCCTTGCTGTACCATAGGGTGCTGGCACAGCTCACCCTTCCCCAGCAAGGGGTCTGTGAGCTATGGGGAGCTCAGCATCTTGTGTGGTACCTGGCACAGGCACAGCTTCTGGTTTGGGTGATGGGGAAGGGGAGGAAGGCACACGCCGCTCTACACTGTGTCCCAGTCTGTGGGCAAAGGTCATGCAGAAAGCCAGGGATGGTGGGAAGAACCATAACAGGGGAAGGAGGAGGCAGCCTTGTGACTGGTAAATGGTAAAAAGAAAACTACTGAGTGTAAAACTATAGAACAACAGAATCATTCATTTGATTGGAAGAGACCTTTAAGATCATCAAGTCCAACCATTAACTCAGCCTTGACAGGTCACCAAGTGCCACATCAACATGTGTGTTAAATATGTCCAGGGATGGGGACTCCACCACTGCACTTGGCAGCCTGGACCAGGGCTTAATAACCTGTTCTGGGCAGACATTCTTCCTAATGTTCAACCTAAATCTCCCCTGGCACAACCTGAGGCCATTTCTTCTTGTCCTGTCGCTTGTTGCTTGGCAGAAGAGACCAACCCCACCTGACAACAATCTCCTGTCAGGGAGTTCTCCAGAGCGAGAAGGTCTGTCCTGAGCTGCCTTTTCTCCAGGCTGAAAAACCCCAGGTCCCTCAGCTGCTCCTCACCAGACTTGTGCTCTAGACCCTTTAGCAGCTTCATCGCTCTTCCTTGGACGTACTTCAGCACCTCAATGTATTTCTTGTAGTGAGAAGCCTGAAACTGAACCCGGTATTCAAGATGCAGCCTCAGCAGTGCTGATTAGAGAGGTACAATCAGTTCCTCCGTAAATCCCCAGCATGCTCTGCCACGGAGCTGGGTGGGCACTGCAGAGGAGCTGCTTGTCTTGAAGGGCAGGGGCTGGAGGGTTCCGGGCACTCTGGAACTGTGCCTCTGGCCTGGGGCTGAGAAGCCCCAGCCCCTGCTCCAGCAGAGTGAACTGTGTAGCACACGAGCTGCCTGAGTCCCTGCAAGCTAAAAGCTACTGCCAACATTATGCCTGGCCAAGGCCTGCCCCAGCTGGACTCCCAGTGACTCCAGTGTGCTGCATCCCTTTCCCCTGGGGAAAGGAGACATGAAGCTCATCGCAGGCAAATGCCAGGAAAATGAGGAGAGGATATTTGACTCTGGGAGATAAAAGCAGAGCCCTGCTTTGCCTAAAGCACGGAGCAGGGCGAGTCCTGTGTATTGGCAACAGCAAACTGGCTCGTGACCATTTGCAGGCAAGCTGCGAGTGTCTCAACAACTCGCTCAGCATTGCAGGATAAGCAGAAATCTTTTGGAGTACAACATTTTGCCAGTAAAGGCGCATATCGGTGAAAGTGTAAGAATGGAAATGAGCCATGTTAGGGGGAGACAGTGATGGGACTGTGTGTGTCAATGTGGGGAGGGCTGCAAAAGATGGTTCTTCAACCCCATGCACACGGGTACCTATGTCAGTAGCTGATGCCACTTTCTTCCTAGAAAAGGAAAAATAAGGAGCATGGAGAGGCAAGGTGCAAGTGTGCTCTCTGCATGCGAGTGCAGTTTGGCTGCAGTGTGTTTGTGGGTGTCAAACCCAGGACAATGGTACGATGTTAAGAGCAAGAACCCATGGAAGAGCTGGACCTATCTCTTCCTACTCTCCTAGCCCCTTCCTGGTGCTGGCCTGCTTGCGCTCAGGCAAGGCTGGGTGCTGGGGCACCAGGCTGGTAGCACTCCCCCGTTCCCAGTGTGGGATGAGGTTGTTTCTGCTGGTTTTGCTCCCTTTGGCAGCAGGCAAGGAGCAGCCCTGGCACAGGGCAGCAGGCGAGCTGTGTTGGAACAAATGTGCCACCAAACGGTTCATTGGCCAGGCTGTGCCATCTCCCCATGCCACTGCCACCCTGCTGGGGCACCACAGTGACTTCAAGAGGGGCTGAGTGCTTAAATGTCTTTGAAGATCTGAGCCTGTGAGTGCTGATTCACCCGGGGTGCTGACTCAGGCTGTGCCTATTTAAAAGCTGCTCTCCCTTGGTGCCTCTCCCTCCCCTCGGTTCCAGGTCCAGCAGCAGGTCAGCAGCACGGGCAGGGTGTTCGCTCTGGTCCCCGCAGCTCACAGCAAGATACCACCATTGGCTCCAGAGCACATGAGTATTTGAGGCAATGAACAGCAGCAAGCAAGGGTTGTTAGCTTGTCTGAGCTTGTGGCATTACCAAAGGGCAGTTCCTCTATCCCTCTCCACCTTCCTGCATGTTTCCTACAGCTCACATGCCACCCCCACGAGGAAAAACTACTGTTTTCAGGCAGATGGGTGCTGGCTGGCTGCATGGGCCCCACCGTGAGCCTGGGGAAGGCAGTGAGGGTGGCCATGTGGGAGATGGAGAGTGGAGGCAGTGAGGGTGGCCATGTGGGAGATGGAGAGTGGAGGCAGTGAGGGTGGCCATGTGGGAGATGGAGAGTGGAGGCAGTGAGGGTGGCCATGGGGGAGATGGAGAGTGGAGGCCCACCCTTCCCATGGGCAGTGCAGAATTGGGCAGCTATCTGGCATTATTTCCCTTCAGCACTGTTTTCACGGCCACCCAGCTACGATAGGCAGTGTTTTCTCACGCAGCCCTGGCCCCGCGTTCCTCTCCCATCCGAAGCCTCCCGGAGCAGGCCCATCTCCATCCCCAGTGCCGCAGCACAGCCAGCCGATAAGCCTGATCAGACTGTGTGCCTGCAGGGAAGCAGGTTATCGGCCAGCTCCTGGGCTGGTACAAACCCAAAGCCAGCAGAGCCACCACCGCTCACACCACAGCCCTCACCTCCCAGTGAGGCACCCGGGGCTTTAAGCACAGCTGCAGTTTTCTCTTCCTCTCACTACCTGCCAGAGTTGTCCTGAAACTACAGAGCACTTTGGACTTATGAAAATTAAAATGCTTAAGAATTGGGGGCTGGGCCATCCTGCCTAAAGGTGTTATACTGGCCACTGGCAGGTAGCCCTGAGATGGCCTCAGCTTCAGGGCTGGGCTCCTACCTCCCCAGAGCTGAGTGGGGTGTCCCCAGCTGCTTCCCTGACCCATCCCTTCCCTTCTCAGCTCACTCGTATGCAGGTCATTTCCATCCAGTTTCCATCAGGAGCCAGGTGGTTTTGAGCTGCAGGGCTGACAGGAAGGAAGGGAGGGGGAAGGACTTTCGCAGTTTAGGGGGACAAAGATCTGATGGCTCTTTCTCCTCTCTGCCTTAGCAGCCTGTTTCTCTGGGAGGCTAAAGGAGCAGGTCTTGTTTGCCTTACATCACTTGAAGCATTTTCCTTTTGCTCTTTAAGGGTGCGGGTGTTTAAGGGATGTGACTCTTTTGTCCTGATGCATCTATAGGGGGTGTGTAAAGTTTGTGTGGCACTTGATTGCAGGTGGAAGAGCCATGGACTCTTTCTGGGACCATATGTGTGAGACACCTGCTGGGCTGTATTCCACTGGTGAAGCTGGCTAGTTAGGAAAGCGTTTTCTCTATTAAATGTTCTTCCTTTGTTTCTATTTCCTTTGAGGGGTGTGTGTTCTTTGGGGTTTTTTTCCTGGCTCCCAAAAAAATTAGACTTGTCTGAGCTGCCTCAGTAGTCTTTTATCTCTAGTGACTTTCAGCAGAGACCAAATCACTTACAAACCCCAACAGGTCGTGAGGGTGAGACTTAATTTTCTTTTGCACCTCACCTCTGCTTCCTGATGTGACACCCCCTTCTCCTGTCTGAAAACCCCTGCTTCGGGCAGGCTGGTATGTTCTTGTTTGGCCTTGCAAGAGCTCCCTCTATGATACTTTAATCTCTGGTCCCTGGGTATTGTTTTTGAAGAATCTTTTCCCTTCAGCCTAGATGAAGGTACTGCCAGGCTCTACGGGCTTGCTTCTAGATACATTTTTGGATTAATATTGACAGACTGGGAAGATCTCGCTGTGCTGCAAGTCTCTTTTGAGTAGAAAAAAAAATATATGCTTTTTCTTGACAAATGATTGTTGCTATTTTTTGTTGATCGTTTTAACTCTCACGGTGACCGTGGGAACTCAGTGTCAGTGCAATCTGTAGCTGCCTATCTTGATCCTCAGCTGTGCCAGTAAGGGCTCATGTCTGAGGGAAAGTATCCTGAACTCACATTATTTTGCCTTAAGGTTGTCTTTAAACATCCTCTCTTTGCAAAATGAGCATGACTTTTAACTTACACAACTAGCACTCAGCTTCAAGTTGTTGTGACAAATTATTTTGCAAAGAGCACCTGAATAAGATTCAGGTAGGGAGATGGTTGTTGTTCAGATGTTCCTTTAATGAACATTTAACTCTTCTCAAGGCAACTAAAGCAGCCCGTGGCTGTATAGTTATTTCAGGTACCTGGGCAGCATGTGAGCCCCTGCACCTTTCCTGGGCTGCCATCAGAGCTGGGGAAGCTGCAGCCTTCTCTTCAGCTGCTCTCTGGCAGTGGCCTGGGCCTTGCTGGGTTGAGCATGGCTTTATCCAGCACAGTGTTTGTGAAGTTTGGTAAGAGGGAAGCTCTTAAGGTCTTACTTCAGATTTTCTCTCTGGAGCAGAGCTCAGGGTGGGTTTCTTTTGGCCCTCAAAGTGAGTGTGTTGGTGACAGCTGTCCTCAACACAGAGGTGCTTACACTGTTGAGGAACAAAAACAGCTGCTGGGAAAAAAAAATAAAGAGAAAATATGTTATTTTGTTATTAGAAACTTGCATGTAGCTTTATAAAGTGATGCTGCGTCTTAGTCCTGCCAGGACTTCATTTAAGCCTGTATGGGACACATCCCTTCAGTCACAAGGGTCTAAAAGACATCAGCGCTTACCAGTTTTTGGGCTGATGGTCACTTGAAGCAGTGCCTCTATAAACAGACATCCTTCTGTAAGACTTGGAGGCTTCCTGTTTAACTTTTTTAGCACTGCAACTCCCTTAAGGTTTGCTCTGGGATTTCAGAAGTAACTGCAACTCATTAACAGCTTTTTATTAGCACTGAAAACCATGGGAGGGAGGCTGAACTGGTCATCTGGAGGCCTTGTCTTTGCTGGGCAAAAGGTGTTTGTTGCCAGATATTAGCTCATGTTCTGCAGGTGTTTTCATTTCACAAAGAAAAAATGTATTATGAACTCTTCTATAGATGAGATGGTGACATATCAGATCATTTTGATTATACTATGATGGCAGGCTGAGGGTGAGAAGGGGTGAGAAGTACTTCTTCTCTTGACCTCTACAAGGATAGACAACTCTGTCTTTTCTCCTATCACAAATACAAGCGGATGGTAAGCACTTGAAATCAAAGTTGCAGTTTGGCCAGCTTATCAGAACTATAAAACCTAAAGGAAAACACACGTGCGTGGGCTGATTGATACATTAAGTGGCTGGCACTAAAAGAGCCATTTTGTCGGTGCCATCTGCAGGCATGGCGGAAGCGCTGGTTCGTGCTGCGCAGAGGCCGCATGAGCGGGAACCCGGACGTGCTGGAGTACTACAGGAACAGCCACTCCAAAAAGCCCATCCGCATCATCGACCTCAACGAGTGCGAAGTGTTGAAGCACTCGGGGCCCAACTTCATCAAGAAGGAATTTCAGAACAACTTCGTCTTCATTGTGAGAACCACCTACCGCACCTTCTACCTGGTAGCCAAAACCGAGGAGGAGATGCAGATCTGGGTGCACAACATCAGCCAGATCTGTAACTTTGGACATCTAGAAGATGGCACAGGTAGGATCATGCTGATTCTCATCTTGGGGGTTGGGAGGATGATCTGTGCTCCTGCAGCACCCAGGGTGAGAGGAAGCATGTACCTTACTGGTTGGGCTGGGCAGGTGGTGTGGGACTCTGTCTTCTACAGCTCCTTGCAGTGCTGAGGTGCTGCTAAACCCTGGCTTGAAAGTTTTGGGGATCTCACTTCTGCTGGGTAGAAATAATAGCTGGCTGCCCAATCTCACTTTGATGAAGCAATTCCTGCTAGAATAAACATCAGGTCCTTCATAAAAAAAAGGTACTGTTTATGTGAAAAGCTGACTGACTGTTATCTTTTGGGGCCATTTATTTCACTGCATGTCCCATATTTATTTAGTTTGGCTTAATGTAAGACACCTGTTCTAGGACAGAGTCCTGCAAACCCCACATTTTCTCAGGCTTTGCTGGATGTGGAATGTGCACAGATCTGGGTGTATGTGCACATACATCAATAACAGAAATACTGAGCTGTCGTAGTCTATTAATGAGAAGGAAAATAAAGAAAAGGCAGAGGACAGGAGAGTGTTAGAAGTGTGTGTCTAGACTTAAGAGATGGTCCTGCCAGTGAAGCATAAAGTCAGCCTGTTTTGCTGGGACCTACACCTGCATATACTCAGTAGGGCGAATGTCTTGGAAAGCTTCCAAGAATTAACCACTCCAAGATGGATGTAGCCAGTAATCAAAGTCGCGACCTGTATCATCATTAACTTACCTTTCAGATGAGACAATCAGGCTCAGATAACAGCAATTTGTTTTTCCCTTGACATTTCCAAGGGGCAGATACAGCAGCAATTTGAGAGCTTCATAGGAAGTGAGTCAGAACAAAGTCCTTTGCCGTGATAAAAGGTAGTGCAAGAGCAGAAGAGGGTGGTGACAGAGGGACTCGATCCCAAGGGCAGTAATATGTTTGGGAGGATCACAGCATGGCTGGGCAATTTACCCTGCCACAGTCCCTGTGCTGCTGTGCTCAGACTGCTACTGGTGTCTGAAACAGCCACCAGCCATACCATCGTCTCGTCACTTGAAAAGAAACAAAAGACCGTGGTGAGATGTTTTATTTTAATCTATTGTGGTTCCTGGTCTTCTTTAATCTTCTCTTCAGTAGTTTATGCTGAGGGGAAATGGGAGTGGAAAGAGCACTGCAGTGGTCCTGCTATAAATCTGATGCCTGGTCTCTTCCCATGCAGTTTAGAGACCACCAGGAAAATGTGCTGACATATTTTTACGTGTCAGTACAAGCTACTTGTGAATGCAACTTGCAGACTATAGCTTTGAGGGGTTGGACTCGATAGCTCTTTGGAGCTTGGATGTAATTAGGGATATTCAGTAACCCCCTTCCTACTGATCTGCCCTTGTCAACAGTGAGGGGTTGATCTTGCATTGCTATTTCTGGTACAAAATATAATTATAATATAATTTTACCAGTTACCCTGCAACAAAGGTAAATCTTTCCGTGCAAAACAGAAAAGAGAAAAATATTTTTTGTCTCTCCAATGTGTATGCAAGCTTCTGCTGGTGCTGCATTGAGGGTGTGTGTGCAGAGGGAGATGGGATCTGTGGCAGAGGAGCTAAGGCAGTGGCTGTCCCCAGGATAGATGCAGCTTTACTGGGTAATGTCTATTCTGCTACGCTGGTACAGCACAGCGTTGCTTGTAAGACTTCCACGTGGGCAATACTCAGAGTATTACACATTGTTATTTCTCCCCCAGCAAAGATTGCTACTGTAGATGCTGACAGGCAAGAAATGACAACTCTTGCCGCAGCAGCTGGGAAAACTGCCATCCCAGCTTTCCACTCTGTTCAAAGCAGATATTACCCCCCCAGAAGTTCAATGGGCAGAGCATTTGCCTCGGTTCAGTATGAAGCCTGGCACGTGAACTTCCAGCTCTCATCACGTAACGCTCAAGCGAGGCTTCCAGCCGCGCACTTACCATAACTCTAATGGCAAATAGCTCGTAAGATCGTGCTGGTGAGGTCAGGTCTGGGGTATGTTTGTGTCAGGCTGCTAGGCATGTTCAGATCCTCTGATGTAAATCTGCACAGTTCCACAGGTTGCACATCACATTTCAAACACTCGCTAATCGCTTCGGCTTTTTGGAAACACCTAAATCCCCCAAGAGCCTCTAGGTTCATACCAATTACCCTTAAAAATTAACATCAGAGAAAAGCTCTTATTAAATGCCATATGCTTTTTAACTTGAATGCTTGAATGTTATAAAAATAACAGTCCTTGAAATGGATCATCGAGACACATCAATTGCAGAAAACTTTAGTAAGCTGTTCTGTGTATTGAAACGAATCCCAAAGCCAATATTGTGTTGTGAAATCAATCACTCTTAATCCTCACGTGTCTGAAAATTTGCTGGGACTTTGAGGCCACAACCAAAGCTTCTGCTTTCTCCACTTAACGCACAGAAAGTGCAGCCACAGTCTTACACAGTGATTCAGCTGTAAACACCGTCCCATTGTTCCCAGTTAGTCCATTCCAGTAGCAAGCAGCCAGGTCCTAGTCATCTGAGGCCCCTGGTCTGACATGTGAGCAGGCAGAGGCAGAGCCAGGCTGGCAAAACCAGGGCTGGCCCTGTGAGGACAGCTTTTTAGTCAACAAGAGGGGATGGCTGAGAGACGGAGGCGAAACGCAAGCTCCAGGCAGATGTCAGGAAGCACCTGGGAGGGTGGCTGTTGGGAAGGGCTTGCCAGTAGCAATCATCACCCCGCAGCACTCGGCTGCCACAAGAAACTGTGCTGCTGGCTGGGCTGAAAATGCCAGGGGGAGCTGGCACCTTCAGGGGAGTCAGCTGGAGGAGAGGGAAAGAGGTCTGCCTCCCTATTTTCCTACCATATCTACGTAAAATTTTGCTTCCCCCCTGGTGAAGGCTCCCAATGAAGCTGTCGTTCCCCAGTCCCCCAGGGCTCGGTGCCACACGGGGGATTGTGAGGATGCTTGGGCAGGGGAGGAGATGAAGTGAGGGGACTATGGGACATCAAGGGCACCCTTTGTCCCATATGCAAGCTTAAACCACAGTTAATTGGCACAATACAATATAGCAGCTTTTCATTGGAAAAACTGCTGTGGAAGTTGTTAGGCCCTTTTTGTTAGGATGCCTTAATTTTAAAGATTGTAGCTGTGCACTGAATGCTTCCCCCAGGCTGAGCCTTGGCAGGCAGCTCCTCAGCCCAAGAGGGACCTTTGGTCTTGGGTTCCTTCTTCCCTCCTCCAGGTGTTGTTCCACATCCCTTTTAAACACCCTGCTCCTTCTGGATGCAGCCCTGACCTGAAGGTCCCTGCTGATCTCCATCACTCCTCTGTTGCTCTAGTCTCTCTCACAGCACCCAGGGCCACAGTGGAGCCAGACGTCCCTGGGGTTGCCCCCTTGTTGGTACCCTCCCTGCACAGTGCACGGGCCAGGATGTTGGCAGGGTCACCCTAGTCATTGGTTACCCTTGAGTCCTCCTTGGCTGCTGGCAGTTGGATTAGAGCAAGGGGATGGTTTGTTCTCCAGGACCTGCTCTCCCTGCAGAGATGCTTTCTCCTGCGCATCTCCGTTTCCTGCTCTGTTCCCACACAGAGTGGCACAGGAAGCATCCCAGTAGGTTTGCCCATGGAAGCATCTGGCCCTTGCATAGGAGTTCAGGGAAGGTGTGAGGGCTCCTCCCAGCCCATACTGGAGGACAGGCACTGGGGCTACTCCCTCCACACTTGGCTCTCAGGCGGAGGAAATCCCTTCTCAGCTGCGAGCACAGACTCAAGGCTGCTCTTTAATGTCAGGCTGTGGCCCCTGGCCAGGAGGGGTGGGAGGCATTTCTGCTTTCTTGCTATGGTCATGCAGCCTGTTTGGGGGTTGCTGTGAGCAGAACCCCCCCTATTTCACCATGTCCCTGCACTGCTGTCGCACAATGACAGATTCTGGGGAGTGGGCTGGGGTCTGCAGCAGGAGGGAGAAACCCTCTGTTTCTCCAAACAGTAGCCCTGCGTCGATGGGGGAAGGGTGTTGACTTTCCCTGTCAATGCAGGGCAGAGATGTTTGGGGGTTAACACCCACCAAAGCAGTCACTTTGGCCGCCAGAGCCTCCCGCTGTCTCTGGCAGAGTGGAGGCACCAAACCTATTCTCTGCCTTCTCACTCTCAGAGTGGCCATGCATAATTTATTCTACCCGGCTGCTGTAGCGGCACAACTTTAATGCACGCCGATTTGGTTACCAGCAGAGCTGGCAGGGGCAGGAGAGGGCTGTTAGGAGCTGGCTGTAGGTCCCTGAGCCCCTGAAGGTTAGAAAAGGGCAGGTCTGTGCTGTCACCATCCCTCCCTCCTGCTCACAACAGTTGCCATGTGGTCTGCAGCTCGCAGCCTTTCCTGATGGGATAATCCATGGCTAAACTCTGTGAGTACCAGATGGAGTTCAGGTCTGTTCGTTCTCTGTGTTAATAATCCAGAATGTCATTAATTTTTTTCTTATGCATTGTGGCAGGATTTTTTTTTTCCTTATTTTTTTTTAAATGTGGTCAGGTGGTTACATGAATGTGCTTTTCTGAGATCTCTGTGGAGCTAGCCAGTGCATATTTGATCATCTTCAGCTTGCAAGACAGCTCTCCGAGTCAGAGATTTGAAAGCAGAGTTACCATCTGAGCCAGCACAATGAACAAGACAAAAGTTATTTTTCGGATGGGAAGGGCTGCAGCCCTAAGCTCTGCTTTGCAAATGTGAAACCCCCTAAAAGCCATTCCTTCCAGATGCTCACGGGTGAAATCCTGCTGCTGTAAGCACCTGCTCAGAAGTAAGCAAATGCCTTGCTTAAGCTCAGATTTAAGCACGTGCTTATGTGCTCTGCTGCCGTGGAGTCCAGCACTGCACCAGACCTCCAGAGCTAGCAGGAGGAAGCAGCAGTGAGTCAATACTGGTAGGTGGGAAGGAAGGAGGCAGCTCCCTCCCCAGTTTAAAGGGGTGAGGTGTGGAGTGGTGCAGCTGTTTTACTCTTCTTCTGACTGAGATCACAAAGATAACGGAGAGAAGCCTGCTGTGGCTGCTGTGGAAGTCTGGGTCACTGGAGGGTTTTCTTTGTATTTAGTGATGTTGCTGTCTAACCACCCAAGCCTTGGCAGCTCTCTCCATCTCTCCTGACCTGCCTGCACACATACCTAGCACCTCCCAGGGCTCAGAAGTTACCACAACAACCCAGTACAGTGCCAACACTTCTTGCTGTGTTTTGCTGAGGACGAGGTAGGACCTGCTGGAGGATCTCGGGTCCTCACTGCACAGTGCAGGATCTGGCCCCACAGCATGTATGCAGATGGTCAGGGGCTGGTTCCCACCATCTCCAGCAAATTCTGGATAGAAGTGTTAGAGAAATCTGCCTTCCTGATACAGTTTGAAGGCATGTTTATGCTTGGTTTGGTTTTATCAACAGTAGCTGGTTTCTTGTGTTTGTTTTCACTGTGGGATTTTTCATTATGAGGAAGGGTTTTGCAGCCTGGACTTGAGCAGTATCTTTGCTTCAGCCAGAGAGATGGGTTCCCACTGCCGAGCCCTGCAGGCACTGGGGACAGCTGGGGCACCCAGCAAGCACTGCCTGGTCCACATGCAGCCCTGGTAAGGAAACCCCAACACAGCAACCTGAAACTTCATTAGAAAACTCATATTCTTTAATGGAGGGCTTGCGCTCCTGGTGCTGCTGCCAGAGCTTGCTGCCAGGAGTAGATGCCTTAGGGAGCTGCTCTGTAAAGACACACCAGGCCCTTTCCCACTCCACAGCTGCCCATGGTAGGAGGTCCAGCATGTGCTGAGGACACAGTTTTTGAGTCCTCCAAAACCTGAGCCAGGGTCTGTGCTTACCCTTACCAATGTGTGACTGAGCAGCCATCACTCCTTCATCCCTCCCGCCCAGCATGCCCAGCTCTCGCAGGGACAGAGGCTGGGAGAGCAACAGAGTTAGGCTTGTTTCTGCTGCTTGGCAACACTGGGTCGAGATGGGCGAGGGCCTCGGCTGTGTGCTGCCAGCCAAGGGTGGCCTGGGTGATCAAGGTGAACCTGGAGCTGAGCAGGTGGACAGTTCTGTGCAGCCTGGGCCAGCCCTGCTGCCTGCAGCCCAAACCTGCTCCTTTCCCCACTCTCTGTGCCAGGGCTCTGAGGGTCAGAGGTGCAACAAATCCAGTGACTGCCTGAGCCACAAAGCTCAGTTTTGTTCACTGAGACAGAGAAAGTGGGAAGAAATCCATCCCTTTCCTTGTCACCATTAATTTGATGTGTTGAAGATTTAATAATTAATTTGCATTCAGGTCCTAAAAAATACTTGCTAAACCAGACTGCTCTGCCCCGGCCGTTTCCTCAGCAGAAGGTGTCTGCAGGAGGGATGCTACAGCCCTGCAGGAGAGGGGGACCCCAGGGCAAGGGGATCTGCACCTCCTGCAGCCCCTTGATTTGGCATCTGCCTTGCCCAGCCTGGGCAGGGAAAGTAGCTGCAAAATCAAGCTCCCTTCTCCCCAGAATCATTTTTTGCCTTGACCCAGTGCCACTCCGGGGTCCCTGGTGCTGAAGCAAGGTGGCAATGGCCAGTTGAAGCCGTGGGTCAAGGTGTGTCAGAGTCATCCCTCAGCTGGGGCCATCCCTTCCCATTGCAGGTTCAGTGGAGAGCCTGTCTCACACGACCTCATCCCCCCAGCCGTCGCCGGCCGCCTCCACCCACACCTCCCGCATCGCTGATCCCTCCTTCTCGGTTGACCATGCTGCTGCTGACGTGTCTGCTGCAGAGGAGACCCCCAGCGAGTCGGAGTCGGTCTTCCTCCCCGACTACCTCTTCCTCTCCAACTGCGAGTCGGGCAAGCTCAGCCACAACAGGTAGGTCTGGGGTCTGCCAGATGCTTGGCTGGAGCCACCCTCTGCCTGGGATGTCTGGGGAAACTGGGGCAAAATGGTCCTTGAGCTCTGCCACTCAGTGCAGGCTCCTGAGCACAAGAGGGGACCATCAGCCTAATCCAATTTACAGGGGGCTTTTCATGGTGCAGATTAGTGATCAAGCATTGTATGTTGGTCCTGTCCCTTTCCTGGATGGGTGGGAACTTCATATATAACCTTCCCTTCAGACACCCTTTCTGCCTGCTGCTACCCAGAGTGGTCCACAAAGTGGGACCAGTTTAGGGGGAACTTCCCACAGCTGTAGTCTTCCCTTCTGTCTCTTCCGACAGATTTTTGTCCCAAACTGTGAGGTTGGGGTGGTTGTTGGTTTTTGGTTGTTTTATTTTTGCTGTGCACTTGCTCAGTGGCAACCAGGAAAAAAGGAAACCACAGTCCTGACCTCTGTCTCTGTGCAGGTGTGACAGCTGGTCGAATTCGGACAGATCTCTGGAGCAAACCTCATCGGATGATGTTTTTGTCGACTCCTTGCAGTCCCAGCCCTCCCTGTACCTTGTGCAGCTGTCCAGCACTGGCACTGTGCACCAGGATGGAGCCCCAGTGGCAAATCCCAGCGCCGTGTCCAGGAACACAGACATTAGCGGGCCACCCAGTGACTTTTCCTCCTCTTCCTCACTGCTGGGGACGCCGCTGACACCAACCTTTCAGATGGACAAGAGCCAAAACGCTCTGCCCTATGGTGTAACCCAGCTGGATGTCCTGTCCAACACACCTCCGCCACGGCCTCCCAAGCCAACCCACTTCTCAGACAGGAGAGGGGATGAGGTGGGCGGTGGGGCCCTCCAGAATGGCCATGCAGGGATCTGCCGGGCTCAGGTCGCGCTGGTGCCCAGAAGGATCTCCTTGTCCAGCTTAGACAACGTGAGGAACTGGAAAGGTGAGTGCATTTCTGAGAGCCAGCAAAGCAGGACCAATGTGAGGGATTGAGCTACCCATGAGCACAGAGCGGGTGCCCACCTCCAGTTGTGCCTCTCTGCTCCCTTCTGTGAAATCATACACCACCCAAAGCAACCTGAAATGCTTGTTTCCAATGAATTAGTGAGCAGGATTCAGACCTGTCCCTCACATTCAGCTCCTGCTGTAAAAGCCCCTTGGTGTGTATATGTGGGCAGCAATTTGGCTACGATCTCTTCAGGATGCCTCATGAGTTGCCAGTTTTTCATGCCCCTTCCCGCTTTGAAAAAGAAAGCAGTAGAAAAAGAAAAATGAAAAGCCAACCACTGAGTCGGGCAATGTGAAACTCCCTTTATGCTGGTCAAAATGTGGGCTTGCACATGAGAAATGCCTTTGTAGCTGTGCTGCTTCAGTACGTCCAGTGCTTTCTAGAACAGCAGCAGGTCTTTTCGCAGCTTAGAGTAAAGAACGGGAAGCCAGGGAGACGCTGGGGATAGGATGTAATCGCGGTTGAACCAGGGACTCTGTGTCCTTGAGCAAATCCAGCTCTGTCCTTGCACTCGAGTCCGGGTAGCCTGAAAACCCATGGCAGAGCAAGGCTCTGCTGCAAAACAAGTTCTTCTCTGAGCTGAGCTGACTTCTACTTGTTCTTAAAACACCATCATTGCAAACAAAAATAGTAGTCAAAAATCCAGAACATCGAGGCGCCAAAAACCAGTGTATGCAGTATGAGGAAGTTTTATTTTTGTGGAGCCACAGAACACAGGGAGGCAGCAGGAGTACATGGCTGGAAGTCATCAAGTATTTTGCAGGGATGTGTCATTTTTTGGGAGGAAGAAAATGTAGCTTTTTAAGGACAAGCGTCCTTTATACTCCTGGAGTTTGAATGAACAATTTGATCTTGCTCTTAAAGCTCAGAAGCTAAAGCAAGGAGACCTCTGTCCAACCTGTTTATCAGCATACAAACAATTCTTGGAAGGTTTCTGCAGAAACACCCATCAGGGGAATTGGTGTTCTTAATTATCAGTGACATTGGGTTGCTCCCCTAAAGGTGCTGCTCTTGCTTCTGTACATGTGCTGCTCTAACGCTGCCAGCAGGCTTGAGACAGTTAAAGTTCCTCCAACCCAATTTACGCCAAAACGGTTTTGAAGAGGATTAAGTGGCCAAATGTCATGTTCTGCTACTGTGCTGCAGGGTTATCTCTGCCTGACAGGGGGCAGCAATGAATTAATAAGTGCTGCTATTTTTTTCCGTACCTTAAGTGCAGCTGAAACTATTTGAAAGGTTAAACTCCGAATTAAAATGTGTTTAACAAGAAAAATCAGAAAAAGAAATAGGGTGAAAACAGCTGTTTCTCCCCAGCTCCCAGAGTGAGCCCACTCAAGTTATTTACTTCATTTTTTTTTTGCCCTTGGCAACCTGTAAGAGCTGAACAGATGTAATTAACTCGGTGCAAAGGCAGCGCACGCTGGTCGTAGTGCCATGAAGGGGAAGGAGCTGTACACACATAAGGCACCTGTATCCTGGCATCTGTCAGAGCTTTGTGCCTGAATGTCATTTTGCCAAAATAATAAATAAAATACAGCTGTCCCAGGACAGTGACTCTGTCTGAATGTATATCCACGCTAACAGGATTGCCTTGGTCGTGTTTAGCCCTTTTGCCTTTTAAGCTGATGCCACCACAAAGACCCCCAGTTGCAGTGTAGTATTGACATCTCCACTGTCAGAGCAGGGACTGGGTTAACATGGTTGCAGAATTTGAAGGCATTCCCACAGAAAAGCCATTTTCTGTACAGAAAATCATTTTTCATGAAAGGATGATAGTTGTAGGAATTTCCCACTGCTGATCTTCTATGCACTGAATGTTGGATTTCAGGTTTTTTGCCTTTTCCTTGAAAAATAAAGCTGGTATACACCAAGACAAAGGCCAAGCTGCACAAGGAGGACACTGTGACTGGTGACCTTTTCTCTGGATGTTTGTTTGTTTGTTCCCCATCAGCTTGAGCCACTTGCACCACATCACCATTTCTGAGTGACAAAGAGAAGAATGACTCTCCTTCCATTAAGTTCTTCTGTGGACCCTCTGTACAATAACATGTGCTTCCCTGGCACCTTACCTACAAGGCTCCCAAATAACTTTCCAAGCAATAATGAACTAATATTCCCTAGGATCCCTTTTCATGTAATTTCCCCATTTTGACAGATGGGAAAACAGAGTGGGACTGAAGCGGGAGCTGGGTTTCAATTGTTGCTTAGCTGTTTGCTCTCCATAGCACACCAGTCTTTCTCCCAACTGCTTGTGCTACAGGAAGCCTAAATTACAGCTGGATTATATATGAACATGTTCCATGGTTTCATCATACTTAAAATAGGTGTAATCACTCTTGAAATACTACTGAGTTGGTTCTGGCCTTAAGTGTCATTGGATTTTGTCATTTAGGATAAATACTGGGATAGAATAGAATCTTTATAAAGCTCTAATTATTTTGGAACCATATGCTTTACTCCAGAATTATCTCTCTAAGGTTGCACTGTCTTATCACATTTTTAATCACTTTTTTTTTCCCTGCAGCAGACATGGAAGGCAGTTCCTTAAGAAGTCGGGATAAGAGGCTTAGCTTGAATTTGGTAAGTACTCTGCTTGCATAAATTTAAAACACTGGCACACAAAAACTTCAGAAAGTGAATCATTTTACATCCTGATATTCAGTCATTCCTCTCCCATGTTCAGAAGAATAAGAAAATGAAAGAAGCACTTGGCTCTGGACAACTTCTGCGCTGCTTCTTCACAGCCACAAGAAGCCTTTGAGAGAGGAGGGAGGGGAGACCACAACAGTGAGCACCCTGTTTTTAAAGCAAATGTTGTGAAATAGGGTACCCTGGCCTCGAGAATTAAGCTGTTGACCAAAAACACCTGAAAAAAATGCTCATCTCTTGAAAAAAGGTCTAAAAAAGCCTAGCCCTTCATGAACTCCTCCTTAGGACATAGGAAAGTGTCTGCTCTCAAAGCACCTGTGATTCAGGGCTCTGTCAGTCCAAAGCTTCCTGACTCAGCCTTAGACAGTTACATGTAGCACCATCACACATCACATGGCCAGTCTTCTGCCTGGTGCTGGGTACTGTCTTCTGTGGGGGGGATCCTTTGCTGCTTGTATGTAAGCTCTGGTGCTGGGCAAATTATACCTTTTTTTCCCCTTTGAAAGCTTGCAAGGTTTGTAACCCCTCCTTCTCACCACTCGGCCAGCACCAGCCTTCGTGAAATGAGTTTCTAGTGTTTATTCTCAGCTATCAGAAGCAACTTATAGGTCTGTGTGTCTATTCCCTCAGCTTCCACATTTGCAAAAATCTAGTTCATCAGAGGTTTTCCTTTCACGTGTTGTTTTGTGTGAAGGAGCCTCCTTTGTTTTATAGGTCAGAATTACTGCTGGGAGAGCCTCAGTGCAGCCTCAGTGAAGTTGAAGGATTTAACCTACTTAAGTCACCAATAAAGTCAGTACTAGTTTCCAGCAGTGACTTGTGAAGCTCAGAGGTGGACTTCTCCAGACATGAAGTGTCCATCTGAACTCATGCGTTTGTCTCATGTTTTTCCAACTTGCACATCTCCGAAAGGTCACATCAGGACCCTCCTGGACCAGGGCTCAGCTCAGTTCTCACCGCACCTCCTGACTTGCAGGGGGTTAGCTATTCATTTAATCAACCCATTTCTCTTTCTTTTCCTCCTCTGCTTCTGAAGCCCTGTCGGTTCTCCCCGCTCTACTCGACTGCTTCGGATAGCATGGAGGACAGCTATGTGCCCATGCGCCCCAGCAACTCTCCCTCCGCACCCGGCTCCGACTGTTCACCCGACGGCTACATCCCCATGAGCCCTGGCTCGGCCACATTCACCTTTCCTGTCGTCAGCACTGAAAAACTCACCAGCCCCTTACCTGAGCTTCCCTCGGACCTGGAGCCTCCTCCGGTGAACCGAGACCTCAAGCCTCGGAGGAAATGTAAGCCCAGACCTAAAGTGCCATCGGCAGCCAGGGTGTGCTGATAGCGGGGACATAGGTGACCTCCTTTGGTAGTGTCTTTCTCCCATTTTAAAGCACTTCTCTCTCTAGAAGAGGAATTGAGTTGTTGTGTAGGTGGCTTTCAGTGCTGTAACACAGGCTGTGTCTGCAGGGTCATTTGTGAGCGGAGGAGGAGCATCTATGGCTGCTTTTGCAGTCAAAGACTGGGTGGCTGCCTTTGTGTAGTGCATGGCTTCAGGTCTACTCTGACTGCAAATGACCAAGTGGTCAGAGCCTTGGAGAGACAACAGCCTAAATCCTGCAGCTCTGAACTACACATACTGCTGTCTCACCAGCTCCCTGACCTTCCAGGAACGGGACATCCAAACACTCAAATACTCAAACTTGATGTGTGGGCTGTTCGTTAAACCTCCGTTGGGTAGGCGCAGCCGTCTTGGTTTAATTAGGAATTTCCTGCAGATGCTTTTACTGATGGTAATTTTCCATTCCTGCTTTTCATAGCATCTCCAAAATCTGGGTTGCACTTCCACAGGATATACCGGGGACAAAATTCATCTTTGCTGTGGAGAAATTCCCTAAAACCAGGCCTACATTAAAGCTCTTTGGGCTGCAGAGCCACAGGGCTACTCAGAAATTGGTTCAATAAATGCTGCTGTGAAGTGGGGACAAAACTTTAGATCATTGCCAAGAAGAAAAGCAAGCTCAGGTCCTTTCTTAGAGGGTTTTGAGAATGGAGTGGAAAATGTACAGTGACTGGTGAGCAGAATGTTATCAATCTATGTGTAGGATCTTTTTGTTTTGAAGAGAGCCCAAAACTTGTTTTGACCTGTAGGCTGAACTGGCCTCTCCTATTGAAGGCAGCATATGCAGAGCAGATTTGAGGCAAGCATATGGATCTTGTGAGGCATTTGCTCTTCTCATGCCCATTGTATTTTTTCTGTTTCTTTGGGGTAAATGAGGAACTTTGCTTTTAAGCGCTGACTGAAGTGGTTATTTGTTACTGATTTCTGTCGTGGTTATATTAGGTATGTTCTGTGAAACACTCTGTTAGTTTCTTGCTGTTAATATAAAACTGCAGTTTTCTAAACACTCTGTGCTTTTCATTAGCTCTGCTATTGGAAATGTAGTTCCTTTTGTATCTACTTGCAGCACGGCCACCTCCTCTGGACTTGAGGAACCTCTCCACAATCCGGGAGCACGCTGCTGTGACCAGGATGTGGACTGTGCCTTAGTAAGTCAACAAGAAATCTGCTGTTCCAATCTTTTAAGCCTTAACATTGTGGAATGGAGTTAAAAATAACTTATCACATCCCGCAAGAAAGAGTTTCCTGGCAAAGTCCACAAACAAAAATTCCCCAGGGCTCCTTCCAGCATCCCCCAGGCTTTTGCTGTCTCTTAAAAGCAAGGCTCTCTTCACGACAGGCAGCTCCAGTGCGATCAGCATCACACAGTGATGCTCAATCTTTTTTGAAGGTTCCTTTTGAAAAGACTGGAGCTGGTCTCTTTGAAAAGACTGGCACTCTGGTGTGGCTGCTGCAATGACTAAAAGCTTTGCATGCCTTAACGTTTGTTTTTAAGTGAGAGTGCCAGTTTTGTTCCTGAAAATTAATAGTGCAAAGGAGAACCAGATAAGATGAAGATCTTCCTGACCTGTAGCCTGGGTATAGAGTTCTGCACTGCCATGCAGCAATTCAGACTTGATCTGTTGGTGTGACCTTTTTACACTGGAAATTAGTTGTGGAGTAAAAAAACCGCTTTTGATCCCGAAGCCCGAGTAGAATGAACAGATGGTGCTGCTGGGCTCCAAGAGCAGTGAAAGACTCATCTTCAGGGAACTCATGAGCAGGGGAGGACTGCAGCCTGCTGGCCAAGGGGATCTTGGTGCTACAGGGAAGGGCTGACAGGAGAGCCAGCTGTGCTTAAGTGTGCATGGGAAAGACAGAAATTCCCACCAAACTCCTTTGCACACCCTGGGCATCCCAGAAAACGGGGTTTATCACTAGCTGGCATGAGTGCCTGACAGGGCATTTCCACTCCTCTGCCTCAGGTAGTCATTTGGAGCATCAGAGGGACACGAGATGGGCAGTTTCTCAGTCACAGACCCCTCTCAACCATACAGTCCAAAGCCAGTTAAGCCCTTCAGTGCCGCCTGCCACGTGCTGCCTGTTAGGGAAACCCAGTAGCCTGCCTCCCGAGCATCCCTGCCAGAGTGCTGTGGTTAATTAGTGCTGACACAGTGCAGAATCCTGAAGGATAACAAGCTCAGAGGGAGTTTGCATGTTTTACATTAACAAAACTAAAAAAAGAAGTATGCCCGGAACTAATAAAGCAAAAGGAATTATACTGTTCATGCTGCACAAAGTGGCCATCTAATTTCCTAGTAACTAACCTCATTGTGCTGGCCTGCAATAATTCACTCACAATCTACCTCTGACAGCTATGGTAGTGGAAGAGATTTCCCTGTACAAGGGCTGAGTCGCAGCCATCTCCACAGCACAGATAGCATGTGTTTACACTGTGTTCAAAGCCAGACAAGTTCCTCTGTGTGAACCTCCAGTAGCTGATTAATTCCCATCAGTCTCCAAACTGTGGATAGCCACACAAGGAAGTTACTGCCCCACTGGCACATATTACCCAGGAGAGTGACATCTGTCTCTGTGCCCCTTGTTGGAAAGTTGCTCCAATGTTTTATGCTTTCTGTAATGCCAAAGATGGCAAACTTTTATAAATCCCAGGAAAAAAAAAAAAAAAGGAAAAACTCAACAAACCCACTCATAGCAATATATTGCACTTTTTCTAGGACTAAGGAGTGGTTTTGGGCATCCTCTCCCTAAAGGCTGCAGCGTTAGTGTGAGTTTTTTCACCATATGGACTGTGTCAGGCTTTGGCTTCATTTCAGAGCATCTGTAAGATGCTTCCTTAACCTCTCCTGTGTTTTTCTTCATAGCAATCGAATGAGCTTTATCTCACCAGAAAGAGACGGTATTAATTCAGCAAGAATATTTGCCAATTCAGTTTCCGGAGAAGAGGAAGAAAGTTACATTCATATGGTAATCTTCATTTTCACACAGCCATCCTTTGCTTTATTCTGCTCTGTCACATTGATGGAGAATGCAGAAGTTTGTTTTCTAAGAAAAAATGTCGAGGAGGTTTGTCCTTTGCCTTCTGTTTTTTTTTTTTAAATGATGAAACGGTTTTAAACCAAAGACACTGGGACCAATTTATGGAGAGATAAGGGAAGCCCTTCTTCTGCTCTGCAGAACTCAGCTGTTTGCCCACGAATGTTGCTGAGCAGTTCCAAGAGATCACAGGGATCAGCCATATTTACATGAGAACTCATTAAGGCAAAGGAAAATCAAATCTTTTCACCTTTTAAAAGTGTGGCCCACAAAATCTCCTAGGAAATGACAGAAAGCCATTAGCGCACTTCCTAAAGAAACACACCAAATATTGTGCAGAAACAGAACTCCCATTAAAGTCTCTTATTGCTTCTGCTTTGGCTGGTGGTACTAACCCCACTTCCCATCCCATGAAAGAAGAACATCTGGCTTTGTGGCTTCCTTTTCTTCATTCACTCTTTAGCCATATCTTGCAAAAGACCAGAATCTCGGTTTCTTTTGAATTTTAGGTGGAAATGGATCTCAAATCCCTTGATCTGAGCCAACGCCTACAGATTTGGCTCCATGGCCAAAGCCCAGTGGCAATGGCGATAGAAATATATTGCAAAACTGACCACAAAGTCCATGAACCATATTCTCAAATTTTAACCCACATCTCTGTTAGATCAAAATCTGCTCAGAAGGGCAGTTCCAGTTGTAACTACTCCCCCTTTGATTTTTCTAGTCAAATAAAACCTTCCATATACCTGTGGTCATCCGTGATTTTCCTGAGATTAATTTTCACTTGCTAGATTTGAACAGAACTATCACCAGTTCTTCAAGTTCATGAAAGGACAATGGTTAGGATGGCACCCCTGAAGATATAAGCCAAGGGCTTGATTGAGAAGCTGGGCACAAGTCCTGATAACACCAAATGAAAATCAGCCTGGCTTGCTCATTTTTTCCATAATTACCAGGAGAAAAAGGCTCTCAGGTTTTTTATGCCATCCTGCGATTAATCAGTTGTGTCCTCCTGTTAGTCACCAAACTCACCCTTGGTATAGAAAATTATGTGGATGCTGACCCTCCTCACTCATGTTCTGCCAGATGAATCTTCCACCTCACAGCTGTAGTCCTGCTGCCTTTTAGAATCATGTTTTGAGAGCATTAAAAGTTTCTCTTCTTTCCTGACAGGAACACAGACAGGCAACATCTCCATACAGTGGTGCATTTCCATGGACAAGGAAATCTAACCTTGATTACTTAGCATTGGATTTTAATTCTGCTTCCCCATCCCCTGTACAGAAGGTATGAATAATCTCCCAGACCCCACAGCCTCCTAACCTTTTGTCTGCTAGGAGGAAAACAGGGCCTAGTGGCACATTCTGCTAGGTGCCCTGGGTATCACGACGAAGCCAGTCGTGTTTCCAGCTGACTGCATTTCTGGCAGGCTCAAGATGAATATAATAAAAGCCCTATTAGGGTGATGACAAGGTGTCCTTAGTGTGACTCACAGGGATGCCATTAACACGAGCTCAGCGGAGGGCACGAGACTGCTCTGGGATGTGCAGCCATGAGGGCTTGTGGGCAAGCTTGTTCGTGCTTGCAGGATCTCTGCATGCTCTTCCGTTTTCATCAAGCCTCCACAAATCCTTTCCTGCTAGTTTTCCCCAAAATCTCTTTGCCATAACAAGTTTATAGCCCATAATAAATTCACAGGGTAAAACCGCACCATCTCTTGTAGCATGGCAAAATGTGCATCTTTATTCCTTCTTCTCCAAAAGTATTTCAGTTTCCTCAGCAATACTGAGAAAATTCATTCCTGTTCCAAGGAACTCAGAACCTGCCCAGGTGGTGGGTAGGTACCACTGCAAAACAATGAACTGTTGTCAGGTTGGGCCATTTTATGTCCTGTGTATCGTTTTCCCCATCAACTAATACTCCTGGGGGCAAAAATCTCAAGATTCCTAAGCTTTCTTTTTTACACCCTCCCCACAGCTAAAATGCGGTTAGGTTATCCCTGCAGCAGGATCACCCAGCTGAGAAGAGAATGATTATCTGCATGGAAATGGCCAGAACAGCACGTTTCCCTCGCTCGCTGGGCTGGGCTGAGTGACAGGGTGACAGATGGATAATTATAGCTAAAGCAGGCTGTAAAGCAGTGCTTTTGTCAGCTGATGTCACTGTGAGCTGCAAGGTGAAGAGAAGCAATCAAGGAACTAGGGAAAGGGAAAAAAGAAAATCAAGCCAAGTTTCACTAGCATCCATTTCAAGCCTAAAAATAATACATTGTTTTTTCCTTCTCTCTCCCGCAGAAACCTTTTCTCTCTGAGGAGCAGAGAGTGGACTATGTCCAGGTAGATGAACAAAAGACTCAAGCTTTACAGAACACTAAGCAGGAATGGACAGATGAGAGGCAATCAAAAGTTTAAAGGAAGAAGATTTGGGATCTGGAGGATTTTTTGTTGTTGTTGCACTGGAACCACAACGTTAATGAAGCAGCTATCACAGTAGAGTTCAGAGGCAGAGAGAGTTGTAAGACGTTTGTGGTCTGGAAAAGAATGGTGTTTTTAAGGGAAACCTTTGATTTCAGCTGGAAATAGTGTGTTGAATGAGTGAGTGGTTCACTGATGATTAAAGTAATGCATTACCCTCTTTACTGCCCTTACCAGTAAGCTACATGGTACCATTTTCTGGCATGATTCTGCAGCGAGTCATACACTTAATGTTAACAAATCCACTACATGTTGCATTAATCTAGTTAGTCCTGCCTTCTCCCTCTGTTGCATAATTCCTAGTTGCTAAAGCTATTTTTTGATATTCCTACAAATACTGCTGGTGCTCAGAGTGCTTTTATGGCAGTGGGCATCTGACAGGTATTGGTGACTAATCAACTAAGGGCTAAAATACTGAAACAATAAAAAGAACTCTTTGAGTATATAGTGCTTAAGCAAAGAGAATTTTGGAAAATATTTTTCCCCTGGGTTTTAAAAAGTCTGACTGAGCTGATGCTGTTAGAAACTGAAAAGAGGACTATGTACTGATGGGACTGGAACATACAGTCTTTGATCCTCTGGACGACGGTCGTCATATTAAGCTTCTTCTCTCTATTGTCGCTCGTGCTTGTCGCCTTTCTCTCCGATTCTTACTGATGTTTTCTCCCCTATCTCGAGGAGTGTCTTCAGCACGGCACAGCACAGCTGCTCCTCTAGCAGGAGGCTGCAGGCACACAGCTCTTGGCTGGCCAAAAAATAGAAAGGGAAGCTGTGAGCCTGTTTCTGCAAGTCTTGGGAGAACTGGCAAAGGATCAAGAATGCTTTCATCTGAACTGCAGAAGAAATGCCATTGGAATTGCTGGTAGCAGTCATCAAAGTGATTATTTCACTAGACTCACCCCCCAAAAAAAAATAGAAGTAGGAAGCACAGCGTGCTCCAAGAGAGGCTACCAGGCCTGCCAAAATATAACAATGCGCTTACGCGGCGTGAGGACTTCTGCGTTCAGGAAGCTTATCTACCTTGGGACTTGTTACAGGCACTATCTCAGGATCACATATGTGTATAGTTTATAACATATTTAACTTTAAAAGCTTGGCTGCAATCTTTATTTTAAGGTGGCACACAGCTACTTGAATCGTGGAAGTACGCAGTACCGCCAAGCAACCCACACTGGATTTGATCTTGCAGGCTTTGCTCATGCAGGTAAGTCCCACAAGCCATAGGAGGCCTGATCCTGTCAGCAAGGACAGCCAGCCAGGACCCTCACGAAAGATTTCCTCTTGACAGTGCCAAGTCACTGGCCTCCCTTCACGTGCCTGTTGCTACCACATTGTATTACTGTAACCTGACATCCCAAAAATGCTGATTTACCAAACAGAGGTTGGAGAAATGTCATTGCAGAAACCACTGGCATTTCAAGGCTCCTACTTACTCTCCTCCATGCACCCATTCCGCTTCAGCCATTTGGGCTTTCTGGGAGGCTGAGAGACGTGACCGGGTCGTCCATCCCTCTGGGAGAGGCAGCGTAGCGAACAGAAACACCATTTTTCTCCTACCTCAAGAGAGCTGAAGTGCTTGCAAGTCTCTGCAAACACAAAGCTGGGGATCCATGGTGACCAGGCTCCTATTAGCTTACCCTGTGAGAACAACGAGGCTCAACAGCGCCTTTATTGACTCTGGGGCAAACTGGGCACCCAGGCCTGCAGGCATGAAGTGTCCTGGACTAGAGCTGCTTGGAAACCTGGGGTTTATACTGCAGATAGCTGACCTGCTGTTTCCTCCTACTCTGCTCCTCCACCCCCACCAGAGCTCAAAAGTGAAAGTTAATGTTCGTAAATAATGCAGACTTTTCTGTATAAACCTTGCCTGTCTGGTGTGAAATTCAGTTTGTTAAAACCCCGTTGTTTTGCCCTAAGAGTGTTTTAGGAGAGCTCTGAGCAACCGTGCCCTGGGTGTGGTATCGCTGTAGGGGAAGTGGGTTCGGGGAGAAGCGCTGGAGATCTGTGCCTCCACAGAGCTGTTAGAGAGAGGTAAGGAAGGGCCAAAGCGTCAGAGGCATTTGCCTTTCTGCTCAAAAGAATTGCCTTTCTTTCAAGGTGTACAAATAATTCACGTCGCTGAAAGCTCTTGGTGTACGCTGCAGCACTGACAGAGTTAAAAGACCAGCTAAGGGACAGAAAATATCCCCAGAGGGCAGGTAAAATCCCACTCTGGTAAGCACAGATGCCAAATTGCCCAGCCATGGGATGGCAGCCTCCGGAGCAGATTCCATAGCATACAAAGCAGCTCATGTTTGACTGGAGCGTTTCTTTCCCTGCTGTCAGAAAAATCTTCTGAAGTGGGAAAACACCGAGTTTTTGGAGACAAGTGACTCGTTTGTTGTTCTAGTTTGTCGTCAAAATGTTTAAACTTTGTCAAACCTGGCTAAAGGGTCATTCAGAAGTTTAGAAAAGAAAGAGCTCTCTTGGTATTTTTTCCCCCTAAAAGGACACAAACATATACCGTCCTTAGATCAGCGTGGCCCCCTTTCAACTTCCGCATGTCCCCTGCTTGCCCCCACCACTCTTATCTTGATCACACACTGCTTACTAGTTTCTAACTTTCACTTTTTAACTAAAGGCTAAGTTAGGAGGTTTATGCAGATTAAGGTCTGTTTTTACCTGCTCCTCCGGGGCCCATGACATGCATTCTTGGGTAAGCACAACCCGCAAAACAAGAGCAATTAAAAAAAAACCCTACAAAAAGAAGTTTTCAAAGCAGTGCAGTCCTCCTCCAAGGCTTTCATTCGTTTGTTTGTTCTGTTTTAATCAAATTCCACAGTGCTCCAAAGGGGATAGAGGATGGTGGGAGGATGGCAAAGGCCAAACCTGCTATGGCCACGCCATCAGGAAGATTTTGGTGTGAACAGAGCCACAGCAGCCCATATGGCCAGCTGGTGGGAGAAGAGGGATGTTACAGAGCAAACAGGAGCCACTGTTTAATTAATCTGCTCTTAAATACTTGGCCAAAGAGGAAAGAAAACCCTTGAAAGCACCTGAAGAGTGAGCCAGCCTTTGAGAGTGTTGTGTCTGAAAACGTAGCGGGCTCAGCCAGGCAGTGTCCTCCTTTTGCCGTGGGTCCGTTATCTTGCTATTTGTGTGTATTTCTTTTAAAAGTCTCATGAGAGCTGATGCAGAGAGAAGCTCTGCACCTAAGTGAGCATGGGGCGGCCGGTGATCCCTTAGGAAACTCCTGTCTCCTGGGGGAACTGGCAATGCCTGGATCAGGACTTGTGCCTTCTCCAGCACTGCTGGGGTCTCATTTAAAATGGAGAGGAGCGCTAAACGAACAGAATAGCTTGTGTTGAACTGGAAATGTCACTCCCTGGAGTCGCCAGGTGAAGCTTGGATGCAGGTTGGCGTGAAAACCAAACAAGCTAAATGGTTTCAGTGCTGTGGTTATCGTTTGGGTGGTCAGCTGGATTCCCCCCACTGATGGCATGGGTGGTGGGTGAACGGGCACACTGGCACATGGGCACAGCAGGGACGACAGCAGAGCTGGGACGGATCTCTTTTCCTGAAATTTTCTGTAGCCACTGAATACAAAAATAGCCTGTGTCAAACACCTGCTTGAAATACTTCCAAAAGAATCATAAAGAATCGAGGCCGATCTGAACTTCTGGAGCGAGCAGGATTTCAGTATTTACTGGGAGTCACGTGAATTCCCAAGGTCTTTCCTCAGTTTGGGTTGAATACGGCCTTATTCTGCAGTCTTTCAATGATCACAAGTTTGAGCAAGGTGCAGCAGGAGCCAAGACTCCTTCGCTTTTTGGACTGAACTGTATTTTCCTTTTATAATTCCTTTATGACAGGAGGCAGCATTAAATTCCTTGCTAGCAGACAGGAGCACTCCACCTGAGAAATGCCAACAGCCACTCAACTCGAGCCAGGTGTTCTCAGCCAGCTCACTTTTGCCAATGGTAGCGCCCGCTCCCTTCCATGTCATTAATTACACCATAGGTGTAGATTCTGGGGTTGCATTCACTTGAAGTGACTGAGTGGTTGAGTAGTTCAGAGACCATCAGATGCTGTGATGAGAAAGAAGCACAGGGCAATGCCTTTACTTTGTTCCCCTGTTCCGCAAAACTTGCTCAGGTTTAAAAAACAAAGCCACCAAAACAGCAGACTTTTGCCATGTCAAAGCCAGAATATTTTTTGTTCAAATAAAAATAAACTTTTGTCTTGTGCAAATGAAGCATTATACTTTTTTTTTGTATTTGTAAATCTGTGGGAAAGCATTAAACAGTCATCTCTGTTACGAAGGAGTAAGTCATCGATAGAGGGATGGGGTTCCCCTTCCTGATGTTTCATTGTAATGTTTGTTGTATATATTTGCAAATTAAACTGTGTATCTTTTTTTTTTTCTAATAAATTAATATAAAACATAGCTGTGATCTCTCATTATTTTGATAGATCTCTCATTATTTTGATAAGTAAAGGTGCTTATGGAGAAAAAATCCACATTTTTAATGCTTTTTCCATTTTTTTAATTCTCTTACCAGGCTGCAACTTGTTCATATAAATTACCTGGATGCAAATGTAAAGAAATTACCCAACAAATTCCATACACCTGTGTACCAGGAAGATTATTTGCAGGTGACTTGAGAAACAAAGAATGATGCGGCCCCGTCCTGGGTAAGTCACAGCCCCCCAGACCCAGCTCCTGGGGGTTACTGACTGAAGACACAGCCCACAACCTCAGATTTGTTCAGCACACGCTCTGGGCGTGGATACAAAGCCTAGTTGTTATTTAACCTGATCCTTTAATTGCTCTGTGCTGAGGAGTATAGTTAATGTAATTTCCACATGCAGGGAGCTGGGGACGTGGGATCTTTTCAACGCGCGCACCTCGGGATTTGGAAGATGAAACGAGGCAGTCCCTGGGAGCAGAGCTGAGCAAGCCTAGCTGCTGATGAGCAAGGCAGTTTGGGAAATAGTTTGAGTTATTGCTTCAGGCTAGTGTCACTTTTGGATCTGTGTGCTTTGTAATCCTGGCTGGATACCCACTGTGGTGAATCGAGGGACTTGTAGTGCTTAGAGAGCCATTGATGGAAACTTGGCTGCATGACTCCAGAAGCACAGCCACGTGTAATTTAGATAAGCCTACGCCTGGGGCCTGATACAAGGGAACTGTGTGACATTTTGTGCCGGGTCTTATAGGGAGGGCAGGTCAGATGACTGAAAGGTCAGATAAAGTCTGACTGCTGGTTCACAGGCTGCTTCCACGTCCCCTCTCCAGCAGAGAAGGGAACGGTCCTTTCGGCAGGGAGGCAACCCTGCCAAAGCCACCGCCACCCCCGCTACAGTGGCCCCATGTGTCCCTGGCACAGGGTGCTCCTGGAGCAGCAGAGGTGGCTGTCATGGAAGGCCCTAGCACCCAGAGCATCACCACAGGCAGGGACAGCCTGGCCCGTGGGAGGCAACACCCTCTGAGCTTGTGAGCAAGAAAATGTGCTCTGTGCTTAAACGGTGCTGGAACGAAGCGGTGCAAGGCTGCCCGAAACTCAGGAAGCTCTCAGTCTTCTCACGCTTCTGTGCAAAGTACTTGGGTGATTAGATAATGATGATAAGAAGGGGGAAAACCTGATAGCAGAAAGTATCACTGTGTAAGCACTTTAGGTTAGCCCCTCTAAGCACATCCACAGTTACAAACCACCTAAAACACTGCCCTGATGCAAAAAGCCTCAGAGCAGCCAGGCAGTTACCAACCCAGGTCATCTTCACTGGGTATGAAACACAAACCCCTCCAAAAAAGGTGGTAATTCCCTATTGCCCCGGTGCTTTTTGCCTCTGTAACTCTTTTGGTTGAGAGTGAAATCGCTTTGACCTTTTTTAGCCTGAGATGCTCAATAGAGCACTACCTTAAAAATGGTTATTCCTGTGTGATCGTGTCCACGCTGAGGGCTCTGTCAACACAGGGATACAGGTCTTGAGTCACAGCAGTGATAGCTCATTTCTCTCCCTTAGACCTCCAAGAGCTTTGCTGAAGAGACCTGGACTTCATTTCTGATTTGAGGGACAGTGACTCTCCCAAGGCTGTGGCAGCAGCAGAGATGACACCTGGGTCTGCTGGGTTTTGGCCCTGCCCTCTCGCCAGCAACTATCGGAGGCTGCACGCTGTGTTTTGACAGGTCTTAAGGTCTACATTTCCCCACCAAACAGCATCTAAACTCTTCTTCCAGGGCTGAGTGCAGAGGCTCTGGGCTCTGTGGGTTATCCATATTCATGGATGCACGCTGGGTGTCAGCAGCACCAAATCCAGCCCTTAAACACAAAGGGTGCATCTGGCAAAGGCTCGGCCCCTTCCCACCTGGGGAGCTGCTCCCAGGCCCTGTTGCAATGCAGGAGCGAGCAGGGAGTGACCCAACCTTTCATTCATTGTCCTGTTTTGTTTTACTTTGATATTTGATTTTCCTTTCACATCCAGTTTTAGCATAAGGTCATTGTTATACAGCCCTGACGTGCCCCGCTCTGACAGCTCAGGGATCCCAGCCTTGGCAAACTCATCCCTGTGTAAGAGCCTGAGAGGCCCTTGCTCTGCTCTCACCGAGGGCTTTAAAGCTTAACACAGCTGGAAGGTGTTTTCCTTGCATGTGTTTGTGGTGGTGGTTGTTGCAGTTTGGTTTCCTGCTTCATTCAAAAATGTTCAGTGCTTTGTCCAGGAGCTGAGCTACTTGAAAGCATCTGTGACTGTGCTGATATCTTGAGACGCTTGGTTTTGCTACTGCTGCTGTTCTTTCTTAGCTTCCTTAGCTTACTGCTTCTTAGCTTCCTTCCCTATATGAACAGCACAGAGCAATGGGGAAGACCTACTCTGTATTTGACCCCACAAGGAAAAAAACCACAGATCCCTCCCATGAAAGCAGAAGTTCTGCTGCCCACCCACCCAGGAGGACACGGCTCTGCAAGCTCCTTGACTTTCTCTGGGAAGGCACTGAGCATTTTGTAGAGCTACAGGGGGATGGAAATAATGAACATCAAATGAAGGCAGTGCTGGGGGGTGTCTGCCAGTGCTGAAGGAGGTGCCAGAAGTCAAATATAGCTTTTACCTTTAGGTTTCCAGATTAAAGTTCAGGATGAGCTTTTAGTGCAACCTTTTGCATAGTCTGAGAGAGAGAATTCTTCTATAGAGAGAAATGGAGGATCGAGCAGGAAAAAAATCTCTGGGGTCTCAGAAGTCTTTGGTCTCTGCTTTGTATTAACATAGGTTTTGGGACACAGCCAGGCTCACCAGGCAAAGGGAGCCAAGCTTTCAAACCATGGTGCTGGTGGGGTTTGGGTGCCTCCACCACTGGTGCATCCAGCTGAGATCCCCTTCAGCACCCAGGGTTTCAGAGACACTGAGCTGTTCCCCTTCAAAACTGAAGTGCCTTAAGATCTGCCTGACCAGGGGCTGCTTTATCCCACTGTGGCTGTGCCCTGGTGTGGGCAGCCTTGGGAGGACTGTGGAGACAGACAGACCCTCTCCCACCTCCTTCCGCTGCTGCTTCTCCTGCCAAGCAGCCTGACACCCCACCAAACCCCACAGGGCAGTGCCCAGGCACCTTGGAGCCCCCAAAATCCAGCCTGGAAGAGGCTGAAAGCTTTGCCCTTGGCCACAGGAGCAGGCAGCTCTCTGTCATTCCCATCTTGGGCTATGTTCTTGCAGACTGTGAACCATTTATTTCAAAGCACAGAGCAAGCCCAATGTACTGATGCTGGCAAATCAAAGTCCCCCCAAAAATGTAGGGGCTTCCCAGCAGAAAATGTATCTGGCCTTTGGTGTAGATTTTATCCATGAAGATAGCAGGGTAGTAGGCAAGCTGCTTACAGTTCAAAAATAAGAGATGGTGTTTTTAAAGGTTGGTTGGGGGTTTTTTTTAATAAAAAATGGAAGATTCATCATTTCTTTGGTTTGACTTCCTCCACAGTTAGTCAGAAATCATCAGGAAATGCTGCTGAAGGAAAGCAGTCCTGTTCTGCCTGGTCAGCACAAGGAACGGGCGCACGCAGGGGATGGTGCAGGGGGCTCCAGCTCTCCCCAGGCAGAGCTGAGTGACGCAGCACAGGCAGCTCAAGAGTGTGTTTGCCTGACATGGAAAGTAAAAATGACAGGGAGAGAAAAAAAAGAGAAGGATTTCCACAGTCAGCACATCCAGAATCTGACTTCTGCACAAAATGAAAATTTGGAATGACTCCAGAAATGTTGGTAATTTTTTCCCATGTTCATATATAGCATCTTTTGCCATCCATATACCTCTTTGGATTTTGCTTTTCTCTGAACAGCTCTGACTGTTAAATGATACCCAAGGCTCATCAGTCGGCTTTGTTTCTATTGCAGCCTTGCCCATTTTCAGGGAGACCTTATTGTGGCCTTTCAGTACTTAAAGGGGGTCTATAAGAAAGACAGGGACAATCTTTTGAGCAAGGCCTGTTGTGACAGAACGTGGGATGATGGATTTAAACTAAAAGAGGGAGATTTAGACAGGATAGAAGGAAGAAATTTTTCACACCAAGTGTGGTGAGACCTTGGCCCACGTTGCCCAGAGTGGTGGTCAATGACCCATCCCCAGAACTATTCCAGGTGAGGTTGGACAGGTCCCTGAACTCTGAGCACCCTGCTCCAGTTGCAGATGTCCCTGCTCCCTGCAGGGGGGCTGGACTCGGTGACCTTTAAAGGTCCCTTCCCACCCAAACCAGTCTATGATTGTGATTTTTCTGTGTTCCTCTCACGAGTGACCACAATGTTACCCCCTCCACAACCTGCAGCTGAGCTGGCTCAAAAAGCACTTGAATGTTGTTATTCACCTCCAGCCTCTCTGGATCAGGTTGGGAGAAAGGGATGTTTTGGTGTCATTCCATCAGGTGTGGTCACCTAGACACTTGTGGCTGCAAAGATGGAGACATCTAAGCGAAAGCACCATTTTTTTCCATTTGCAGTGTAATGTTAGTCCTCCTAAGGAGATCTTGTTAACTCTGCCCACCACAATTGTTCATTGAAAAAGCAGAGGGAGGATCATGTAGAATAGTCTGTACTGGGGGGAGGCTGCACGCTGTGCATCCCAGGGAACTTTAGCATCCCAGGGAGCAGAGCCTGACCTGTGCCAGCAGGTCTCAAGCTCACCCCAAGACAGATAAGGACAATAGCCTTTACAGACAGAAAACCAGGTGTGTCCTAGTCCTGCAGATACCAGATCCAAAAAGTCTACAAGCAGAAAGAGGAAATGGCTCTGAATTGCCACTTGTGTTTATTGGGGTTATTTTTCCTACGGGTGCCTTTGTTCTTGCTTGCTGAAGAAGCAGCAGGTTCAAGGAGCTCCATGGCATAAGGAAAGCACCCAGGTCCTTCTGACAGGGAAAGGCTGGGCAAGTCCAACTGAGGCAGCACAGAGCCCGAGCCTGGCCACAGAGATGGCTCTGTGTGCCCACTGGCTCTCGGTACAGGAGCAGTGGCTGTGTCTAACAAATACCTAAGCTGTCACTTCAGCTTGGAAGCCCCATGCAAGCTCCTCTTGCTGCGTGTATCAAGAGGAAAACACACCCAGCTGCTTGCAGCTTCTCCCTTCCTAAGCACCAGGGGAGACTCTCAGCCTTGGACCGGGGGGGAAGGAAACCTGCAGCCTCAGGAGGAGGCAGAAAAAAGATCACACTCAGCTGGAAGTCTTGCCTACAAATGCTGTATCTTAACAGCAGTCATAGAATCAATCATAGAATCAGAGAATGGTAGGGGTTGGAAGGGACCTCTGGAGATCACTGAGTCCAACCCCCCTGCCAGAGCAGGGTCACCCAGGGCAGCCCACACAGGAACAGAGCCAGGGGGGTCTGGAAAGACTCCAGAGAAGGAGACTCCACAGCCTCTCTGGGCAGCCTGGGCCAGGCTCCATCACTCTCACAGTAAAGAAGTTTTTCCTCCTGTTGAGGTGGAACTTGCTGTGTTTCAGTCAGGGCGTGCTGTCCCCATATGAAGTCAGAAAAGCCTTCACAATTTCCCTGATACCTCTGACACTTGCACCGCAGCCAAGCAGAGTCCTCTGCCTGGAAAACGTTGCTGCAAAGGCTTCCCGGAGCTGCAGAGCAGCAGTGGACATGAGACAGGATCAGAAACTCCAGCTCGGGGTTGAGCAACCTGTTTGTCAAACAGCGATCCGGCCGCTTCCTGGGGTGGTGCCGGCTTCCCCTCGGAACCATCCCTCCCAGTGCAAAGGGCCACGGTCGGGGCAGGAGGGGAGAAACCCAGCGAGAAGAGCTCCTAGGCACAGGGTGAGATGGTGCTGGGCGAGAGCCAGCCCTACCCCGCTGTGCCCAGTACCAAGCTGCTGCTTCCACGGGGAAATTACAGCCCACGTTCAATCACACTTTGATAGGAGGTTGGCAGAAGCTTTAGGATATGCACGGGGTGTCCAAAACTGTCTGTAGCTGAGGAAGTGGGAGCTCAGAGGAATACAGCTGCCACAAAATAGAACCTTTTAATTTGGCTTGCAGAGCATGGCAAGAGCTGTCCTTCAATAGGTCCAGAGCTTCTCCTTATCTGCTGTTTACATCGTGCGTGGCCCCACAACCAGCACCCCAACCAGGAAGGGGGTGAAAAGGGAAATTACTGGGGTGAAAGAAGGCACTCGGTGCTAGTGAACGGTCCCCATAAACATTTTCAGTTGTCATAGGATCTACTTTGTGCTGTGATTGCTTCTGTGTTTTCAATGACCGACCCCAGGAGATGCCACAAGGCAAAGCCAGAGAGCAGAGCCAGTGCCACGCTCCGGGGGCCAGAGGCAACCTCGGAACAAGGCTCTGCTGCTGGCAAGGCAGAGAAAAAGAGCTGCTGTTGCTCTCTCCTCAAAGGCTGGCCTTCCAGCTCGGGTTGTGAAACCTTTCAGGGGGAAGTGGTCGGTCTCTAGCTGTTGTTGGAGTCGTTTTCATGGAAGTCTCCAAACAGATGTTACTCCTAAGTGCTGAAGAGGGCATTTTCTAGAAAAGCAAACAGAATGCTGTTGCCACAGATGGCATTTTGTCAAGGGGAGTGCTGAGAGTGGACCAAGTCCAGCTGTGTTTTTCTGGCTCTTTCTGCTTGCCCTCGCACGTGCCCTCAGCACAGGGACGGGAGCCCCGCAGGAACCTGGGCAGCCGAGGGCAAAGCAGAGGCGAAAGCCAGGACTTAGATCCTCAAGTAAAAGCAATTCACCTGGATTTCCTTTTGCAAAAGGGTGCTCCTCACCACCTCATTGGTAATAAAGTTCACCAAAGTGCTGTTTTGACCGACGCCAATTTGACTGAAGAAGTCACTGCCTGTGGTTGCTGTTCCCAGCCCCTGCAGTGACCCCTGCCAAGGTCCACGAGGTCCAGCCTGCTTCTGCCAACACTGAGCAACCCAGCTCTTGGATTTACCACAGTAACCCAGGATTTCTGATGCTGGTTGTTCTTCTGTAACACTGCACTAGACATGTAGGAGAGATCTCAAAGACAGCAGGCAAGCAGGGCTCGCCTCCTCCTCCTCCCCGGGGACACTGCCCCGTGCCTCCTGCTGCCAGACGCCTTCTCCCCGTGCTGCTTCTTCACAGCCCATCTGAGAAAGACTCCCAGCCCTGAAGGGATGCCAGTGAAATAGTATGTACTGGAATAAAAAGCCAAACACACCTATATGTGTATAAAAACTATTTGTATCTATATAGGGTGTATCTATATGTAGCCTGAGGGCGTATGTATGCAATACGTATATGTTCTTGAGAAGCACAGGACATCTGTCTCTCACGCAGGGACTTAGAGGTGTGTAGATTTGAGCCTGGAGCTCCACCACTCCCACGGGGTGATCAGAGTTTGTTTCAGTTCCTGACAAGCTGCCTGGTGCCTGTTCTGCTGTGCTTGTGCTCACCACAGCCCGGGCGGCTGTGCACACCAGCAGGTCTCTGGTTGGAAAGGAGCTTCAAGTTCACCAGTCCAGCCATTCCCCCGGCACTGCCAGGTCACCACTAAACTGTGTCCCTCAGCACCACATCTACAAGGCTTTTAAAGCCTTGCAGGGTTGGGAACTCCTGGGAAGACAGGGCCAGCCCTTGACCACCCTGGAGGGGGAGACTTTTTCCTTAATGTCCAATGAAAACCTTCCCTGGTGCAACCTGAGGCTCTTTCCTCTTGTCCTATTGCTTGTTGCCTGGGAGAAGAGATCAACCCCTACCTCACAACAAGCTTCTGCCAGGGAGTTGTTAAGAGCCAGAAGGTCTCCCCTGAGCCTCCTTTTCTCCAGGCTGAATAAGCCCAGGTCCTTCAGCTTGTCCTCACCACCCTTGTGCTCTAAACCCTTCCCCAGCTCCATTGCCCTTCTCTGGCCACGCTCCAGCCCCTCAATGTCCTTCTTGGGGGTGAGGGGCCCAAAACTGAGCCCAGGATTCAAGGTGTGGCCTCCACAGTGCTGAGTGCAGGGGCACGATCCCTGCCTTAGTCCTGCTGGCCACACTACTTCTGCAAGACACACCCAGCCATGTGTCTTATTTCAGCCACACTGAGGGAAAAGAAAACAACTTTCTCTTTTGACAGCTTGATTTTATTGCTGTTGGAATCGTGCTCTCTCATGCTCTCAATATTTTGCAGGTCTGGGCCCACGTTGTGGCTCCCGTTGTTGGGGTTTAGGCAAAGCTGGCAGCGTAGCCTTCTGCTTGACCACAGCCCCAGTGAAATCCCTGCTGCTGCTGCTGGGTCACCAAGGGCAGAATTGCCCCCTCTCTGTATGCCCTTTGTGTAAACCAGTATCACTGTCTCTGGAAGATTTGGAAGATCACTGCATCTTTGGAAGATTAAGGTGAGCTTTGGGTTACGGAAGTCGGCACTTGTGCTACGTATACTGATCTTGGTTCTGTTCCCTAACGAGGTCAGTGGATGACAGCAGCCAGACTTCCCTTTGTACCTGCTCACATGTTGCCTATGGGACTGGCTGCAATATTGGCCATCAGTTGTGGATTTCCAGAAGTGGGGACCAACATACCGGTCAGTGCGGCACTGGGATGGGATTGGTGGCACCAACCCTGCAGCTCTTCACCATGGGAGACGGAGGTGTGAGCACTGGATGAGCTGGAAACACAGACCAGCCTCAGTACAAGCATCTCCCCTCCAGTGCCCTGGGCTCTTTGTCCTGGGCAGATAACGCAGGCAGTGATATCTGGCTGTGCCCAGGCGCAGGGCTGCTCTGCACTCTGGGAGTGGGAACCCACCAACACCCAGTGCCTTAGGGTGGAGGGGCTCTGAGACATCTGCTCCAGGACTCTGCTTCCCAGTGCTATCAGTTTTGCATGCAAGAGGCTTGTCCGTCCCTTGTCTCGTTATTTTTACCACTTTTTACCTTCTGAAGCTGGCAGACAACTGACCACGTTACTGCAGCTGGTTTTGCCCTGTGGCACGGGGACTTTTGTGGTTGTTGGATGGTTTCCCAGACACCCCGTGGAGGGTGGTGTTCCTGGGCCCCAGACATGGTGATACCCACCACCCCAGGAACACGGTGCCCATCACAGCTAATCTTGGGCTGAGGTTGGTCTGTTGACCCCACTCCCAAACCATGACCCCACTGCCTGTTGAGTGCTCAACCCACCCCAGTCCAGCGGCAGGTGGCATGGCCGTGAGCATGGCTTGACTGATGGTGCCCATGGTAAGTTCCCACCACTGTCTGCCACCCACCCACAGCCTTCTCAGGCACCATCCCAGAGGAGAGAGTGGTGCCATTTCCACTGTGAGCTCACAAGCTTCAATTGACACGTAACCCTGCCGTGGTCGCGCCCACGCTGGCTGCTCTCAAGGGGGATTTTGCTGCTGTCTCCGTGCAGGGACATGCAGCTTTCCCAGGGGTGAAGTAGGAGACTTGGGGACCATAAGACTCTGTTGTCCGGGCCACATCAGCCAGAGTTTTCCATCACCTTCTCTGGCACATCTTCTGCCAGCTTCAGGGATGCCTGCAGATGAGGATCCTCCTTAGCAGAGCCCAGTTCCCTTCAGTGCCTACAAGTGCATCCCCCTGGAACACCAAACCCTCCACTGTGTAAGGAGCAGAAGCTTCATCCAGCAGTAAGAAAGCGTGTGTCTGTTTACCTCTTAAATCACATCCTCTCCTCCAGCAGATAAAACCACTGTCAGAAGTGTGGATGCATTCTGGCTTGCCAGGGCTCACTGGGTGATTTCCCAGACAGAAGGAGAACTCTTGCACCACCAGGACTGCAATTGTGGTGTGACATTTGGGGGTGTAGGGATGGTGAGACCTGCAGAACGAGGCGATATCGCTAAATAGGCACAGTGGGGCAGCTGGAGGAAACAGCAAGTGGCTTTTCAGCACACGACTGTCTCTGCCGTTGCCTGCACACTCCTCCAGCCTGCTCAGCTTTAATACTTCCAAACAAAACAGGAGCCAAAGCAACAGTCTGTAATGCCAAACCCAATCCATAACCGGCCGTAGCTAAGAGCTAATAACGTCAGGAGCAGCTAATGAACAGCTTTAGTTTCCACTCACCACGATGAAAGGTCTAATCAAAGCGTGCTGGCTGCGAGCGGGACGTGCGCACGGGCTCGTGCTGGTAACGTGTACGTGTTTCACACTTTGGAAATGCACATTAAAGGCACCACGGGGCTTTCAGCAGGCAGAGCAACCTTGTGCTGGCTGCCTGTGGAGCACGGGGTGCTGCCCTGTGCCCTGTAACTTTGCCATCTGGTAGAAAAAAAGAGATGTGATGGAAGAAGCGTTGCTCTGTAACCCCTTAAAAACAGCTTACAGAGGAGTAGTCAGCTCCTCTCTCCCCTGAGCTGGCCTTGAAGCCTCAGCATTGTCAGGTATCTAATTAATATGTTGTTCTCCTTGGCCTTTCTCCAACACAATCAAAAGCAGGACCCGGCTTCCTGAGCCCAGGCCCTCCTGACGCCACTGTCACTGGCTGGCAGCACACTCCTTCCAGTGACCTCAGCTCGTCTCCAGCACAGGGACAAGTGGCAATACCCCTCTGGTCTGTGCACACACCCCAGGCAGCCATGGCTCTCCCCCCAGCAACAGGGACCCCCCCCAGAAAAACCCAGAGGGGTTTGTGCAGGTTGGTTCCCCCTTTTTCGCCTCCCAGGCAATGGAGTGGATAGCAAAACACCATCTCCATAGCCACACTGCTTGGGGAAACCAGCTCTTTTACATCCCCATCCCGACCTCTGCGAGGACGATGGCTTGTGTAAAAAGAAGGCAAGAGCCAAGAAAGGAATGTGGCCCTGTCTGCTTGGGTGACTTTCCAAACCTCCCATGCACAGCTCTGTTGTCCACACAGCAGGTACAGGGGCTTCTCCCAGCCCTGCCTGGACAATGGGATCTGGTTTTCAACTTGTTTTCCTTGTAAGGTCACACTCCAGCCAGCCCCTCCCCAGTAATTCCTGATCTCACTGCCCACCTTGCTCTCAAAGGAGTGAATGCCTGGAAAATATTATGGTTTTGCAAACTTAGTGAGAACAGGTAATCAGGCTGAGAAAAGAGCATCAGCAGAATGAATTAAACCCTGGGAAAAGCCTTAATGGGAGTCTGTGCCTTATTAGACACCAGAAAATCCACTCTTTAGTCAAGGTTTCTCTCTCATGTGGATTCTCTAGTGTTTAATGAAGCGTGAACTCCCATTAAAGCTTTTTCTGTGGTTAGGACATTAGCAAAGGGTGGCTTCTCTGATGTCTTAGAAGCAGCAGAGTTGTGCTGCAGCTGTGGAGAGCTCCACTTCTCAATCCCCAGGCACAAACCCTTAGAAGATTATTGATTAGTTTATTTATTAGTTCTGTAGCACCTGGGGCTCTTGTTAGGTCAGCATTTTCCCATAGGAGCAGGCAAAAGGACAAGAAGGAAAGGCAGGCTGCACAGGGCGGGAGCCGAGCCATCCCATCCCATCCCATCCCATCCCATCCCATCCCATCCCATCCCATCCCATCCCATCCCATCCCA